>CM025645.2:4057611-4084701 GCA_014621495.2 Entosphenus tridentatus
TATTTTATTTTATATCTGCGTGACTTTACCGAAAGAACCAAAGAGTACGGATCCCTGCAGTCACAAAAACTTCAAATCTAGGTTGTTATATACTGCGGGGTTGTGCTACGTTGTGGGCAGCAGAGGACATTTTGAGTTCCCCATGGCTCCCTCATTTCGCGACTTGACACCGATCGCGCAAGGGGAGATAATATTGCAGAAAAAGATTCGAGCGTTTATTTTCAATCGACGGAACTTCCACGATGACCGCTTGACCCCTTTGACCTGCAGGCGAGGAGCGTGCGGCGTTAGCGCGGTGCGCGAGGATTCGGTAGGAGCTGCGCCGATCGCCGGGCCCGCATGCCGACGGGCGCCGTCAGGATGAACGCGGAGGAGATGGAGCTGCTCAACGACCCCAAGTACCGCAGCTACGCGGCCACCCTCGACAAGGCGCTCAAGAGCTTCGAGTACAGCAGCGAGTGGGCCGACCTCATCTCCGCGCTGGGAAAGCTCAACAAGGTGGCGTGACGAAGGCCCCCCCCCCCCCCAGGGGGGGAGGGGGGGAGAGTGGAAGGGACGGCCTGCGCCATTGTCTCCCAGCGGGGGCGGCTGCTGGGTTGGCCAATCTGTAATACGGTGAAGTTTCGATTTTCCTGGGTAATGGGGGGGGGGGGAGTAGTGGCGACCCGGATAAAATGAAAACAGTGTTTGGTTAATGTGGCTCGACTCTGCTGATGAGACTATTAAAGTTGAAACCGGTGTGGGTGGTGAATTGCTCTGTGCCTCCTGGTCAATGGGGCCTCGCCAGCTGAAATAATAAAGCCCGAGTCTGACCTAAGGGGGGTAATTTTGTTCACGGGAGGAAAGTCATATTACCATAATAGAATGCCCACCTCCGGCGGTGTTGAAACAATTCGTCGTTATTCTGACCCCCGGGGACAAAATTTATGGCTTCGCCGAGAATGATCTCCGTGTGACCCCGCGGCAGGTGCTGCAGGGCAGCAGCAAGTACCCGGTTCTGCCGCGGAAGCTGACCATCGGCAAGCGGCTCGCGCAGTGCCTGCACCCGGCGCTGCCCAGCGGCGTGCACCTCAAGGCGCTGGAGACGTACGAGATTATCTTCCGCATCATCGGCAGCAAGCGCCTGGCGCGCGACCTCTTCCTCTACAGGTGGCGCACCGCGTCACGCACGCACAGTGCCAGGTTGTGTCAACCTAGGGGAGGCCCGGGCCGAGTCACAGATATTCGCCTTGAGTGGGAATTGAACTCGTGTCAGCTGTGCCACCGATCCCCGTAAATCGCACAAACTCTTTCTCTCTTCACCCCCCGCCCTCCCAGTGCGGGCCTCTTTCCGCTGCTGGCAAATGCGGCGATGTCGGTGAGGCCGGCGCTGCTGCAGCTCTACGAGACTTACTACGTGCCCCTCGGCAAGACGCTGAAGCCCGGCCTGCAGGGCCTCGTCACCGCCATCCTGCCCGGGCTGGAGGAGGGCTCCGAGTACTATGACCGGTGCGATGCAGTTGTTGTGGTTGTTGCGGTTATTTTGTTGTGGTTCTGTCCTTTAATTTGCCAGGAAATGAAGCAATGAACCAACATGTCATCTTTGGAAAGGGTGACCTAGATGGTTTAAGGCTGTGGTTACCAAAGCTGTAACAAAACCGTACCACCGCTGCACCACAACCGCACTACAGCCATACCACAGCCACACCACAGCCACACCACCATTGCACCACAGTCGTACCACAACCGTACCACAGCCGAACTGCAACTGTATCACAACCGTACCACAAAGATGCCACAATCGCACAGCGGCCACATCACAACCATACCACAATGATAGCACAAACACACCACGTGGGTTTATACAGCACCTCGGTGTGACTGCAGCTGCAGAGGCGAAGAGGAAAGTCTTGAGTCTGGACTTGAACCCGGGCTGGGAGCTGACAACACAGGAGGCTGGAAGGATGGGAGTTCCAGACTTTGCGGGCAGCACAGCAGATTGAGTAACCTCCCACTGAGTGAAAGTCGATTGTGGGATTCATCAGAAAGCCTTGGTTGCCGAAGCAGAGAGTGCGTGGAGGGAAGTAGACTGAGATGAGAGGGGAGATTTAGGAAGGGGTGAGTCCATGCAAGATCCTGAAGACTGTGTGAGTCTGACCTTGAAGTTGATGCGGGATCGGATTGGGAGGTGGTGGAGAGGTCCGGTCTAGGGGGTGACGTGGTCTCGTTTACTGGCGGGGAGTCTGGCGCCCGCGTTGCAGATTGCGTGGAGGTTGGAGGTGAGTGATTGGTGGAGGCCGTAGAGGAGAGGGAGCTGCAACAGTCGAGTCGGGATGCGATGACAGTCAACCAGGAGGGTGGCTGCCACGGGCATGCATCCCCGCATTTACGGCAAGGCTCCCAGCTTCACCGGCGATGCCTCGGGCCTGTGCCGGGGGCGGGCCTTAACCGAGCCTGTCGGCGCCGGCGTGCAGGAGTAACTGCCTGCTGGAGAAGACGTCGCTGGCGGTGGAGCCGTGCGTGTTCTTCAGCGCGCTCTGGGGCAGCGTGCTCACCAGCCCCGCGGTGCGGCTGCCCGCCGTCACCTACACGCTCACCCACCTCAACCGCAAGCTCTCCATGGAGGACCAGCTGCACGTCATTGGCACCGACGTCGACCTCATGGTTAGTGGGGGTGGGGGGCGGGGGGGGTGGTGGCGGCACGTCGGGTGTGGGAGGGCGGTGTGTGCGGGGGGGGGGGGCCGCGGTGGACTTGGGGGTGGTACTGTTCGTTACAGGCCTAGAATGCCGCATGTGGCAAGCTCAATGACAGAGATCTGGGGAGAACACAGTGTGTGCGTCTGCGTGCGTCCGTGTGTGGGGAGCAGTGGTGTCGTGGTTAGCACACTGCTCTATGAGCCTGCCGACTCGAGTTCGATTCCTGCTCAAGACAAATGCCTGTGACGATTATCTTAAGTGGTCCTGGGTCTCCCCTGGGTCGACTCAGCCTTAAATGAGTAGTCGGTATGACGTGTATAAAACATCAGCACTGGGGAGACAATTGTGGCCAGGCGTGGTGCTGGCTACCCACCCCGTCGTGTGCCGTGCTGGCCTTCGTAGGTGATCGCTCACAGCACTTGCCCCAAGTGGTCTGTTAAAGGCTATCCGGGGGATCTCTGTATGTGTTTGTGTGTGCGTGCGTGCGTGCAGGTGGAGGCGGTGTGCGCGTGCGTGCAGGACTCTAGCGTGCTGGTGCAGAGGAGCACCCTGGACCTCCTGCTCTTCTGCTTCCCCTTCCACCACAGCCAGGTTCGTATCCTCTCATCCCACCTGCAGGCGGTGTCCCTTCAAACAAAATCCCGCACGTCGTCGCGGCGACCCTCATCGCGAGGGCGACGACGACGTCAAGCGACGCTAACTGCGGACCTGAGCGCACGTGGACGCGCGCCGTGCCCACGTTCTCCTCCACGGGGTCGATGCCCAGCACCGTGGCTCCGATCCTGGCCAGGGGCTGTGCACAGCGCGACGGACGGTCGATGGAATCTGACCACTCGGCGACGTTACCGCGATCGCGCCCGCGGCGTCGCGTCGTCACGAGACGGAGAGTCCATTCTTAAATCTCGCAAAGCAGTGCACGACCCTTGGTGTTATGGATCCCTTCTTCATGTGAATGCTGGTTTGCTCGGCATAGAGGGCCGCACTTTTGCCACGCGCCCCGTCACTGAGAGAAACGTTCGTGGCCTGGCAGTCAAATTGGTGTGTTTTATTCTCAGAGCTGGGATTTAGCCAGTTTTAAGTGCGGAACCAAATTTAACGTGACGGGGGTTTTTTTGTGCAGTCATCGGTGACCGGGCAGAGACCATCAGTCATTGCCGTGGTGCCGTATTGTGTGTTGTGGTGCGATGTGGTGCGGTGCGGTGCATTGATGTGGTGCGGTGTGTGGTGTGGCGCGCGTGGTCTGGCACGGTGCCGCGCGACGCGTGCGACGCAGGTCACCAAGCTGGACACGGTGCGCTTGCTGTCGGCCGTGCTGCACGTTGTGCTGCGGCGTGACATGTCCCTCAACCGCCGCCTCTACGCCTGGCTCCTGGGTCCGCTCACACACACACACACACAGACAAAGATCCCCCGTGTAGCCTTAACAGACTTTTGGGGCAAGTGATGTTAGCGAGCACCTATGAAGGCCGGCACGGCACACACACGCACATTGGCACATGGTGTGACAGCACTACCGCCCGTGACTGTTACCCATCAGTGAGAAGACAGCTGTCGGTCAAAATCACTGGTTAGCTTCACTCACCACAGTGTGACTCATTGAGCCACACACCCAGACAGGAGCAGTATTCATTTCCAATAACAGAAATAACAATCGTGCATACGCATGCCCCTCCCCCCCCCGATTAGACGTCCATTCTGAGCTCGCGCACTTTTGCACTCAACATTTGCGGGAAATCGTTCACAATGATTAGAGATAATTTCAATGAAAACTAAATAGCGTGTTTGTCTGTGTTGTGGCCGCGTGTGTGTGCACGTGACCGTGTGTGTGTGTGTGCGTGACCGTGTGTGTGTGTGCGTGACCGTGTGTGTGCACGTTACCGTGTGTGTATGACCGCGTGACCGTGTGTGTGTGCGCATGACCGTGTGTGTGTGTGCATGACCGCATGTGTGTGTGTGTGCGCATGACTGACTGCAGGGTTCGACAATAATGGCACTGCGTTGGGGCCCCGCATGGCGCGCGACGAGTCCCGTGAGGAACACGGGGCGCGCTACTTCAGCACCTACTCCCGCGAGCTGCTTGTGCAGGTACATGCGTGTACGTGTGTGCGTGCGTGTGTGTGCGTGTGTGCGTGCGCGCTTACGCTCGTGTACACCAGGTTTATAAGTTGTTAATCTCACTATTTCGCAACCTTTGCTGATGCCGTCTGCGGCGAATAGTAGAATCGGTGTGCGCACGTTTCACAGGCGGCACGAATGGAGCGCGGTTAACCCGTCAAGTGGGCGATCCATGCTGTTGTGTATGGTTGTGTTGATGTGTGTGCGTCTGTATGTACGCCCATGCGTCTGTGCGTCTGTGCGTGTGTGCGTGTGCGCGCGTGTGTGCGCGTGTGTGCGTGCGTGTGCGTGCGTGCGCTCGCAGGCCATGGTCGGGATCCTGAAGGGCCGCGGCGGGGGCGGCTGCGGGGAGGAGGGCGGCTCCGTCTCCCCGGACCTGAGGCCGTTCCGCATCCTCCTGAGTCTGCTGGACAAACCTGAGATCGGTGAGGCTGGGCGCGTTCCCGTGGCCCGGGTGTTCGCGCGTGCACGCGGCGCGGTTCTCCGACGCCATCCGGGGTCGTACCCGCGCGTTGCTCAGCACGATTTGTCCCACGCTCCTCCCCGCGTGCTGCGAGCTTCTCCAGGAACGGTGGCGATTGTGGTGGTGGTTGTGGTGTCACTGTTTGTGTTGTTGGTGGTGGTGGTTACGGCAAGTGGTGGTGACAATGGTGGTGGCGATGGTGGTAGTGAAGGTGGTGGCGGTGGTGATGGTGGCTATGACGGTGGTGGTGGCGGTGGTGATGGTGGTGGCGGTGCGTTGGTGCTGCGTGGACAGGCCCGGCGATCCTGGAGGAGGTGCTGGTGGAGGTGTTCCGTGCGCTCCACGGGCAGTGCGAGATGGAGCTGGGCACCGGGATCCAGCCGCTCTTCAGCAAGGACCGTAGCCAGCTCAGCAGGTGCTGGCCCGCGTGATGGCCTCACGACTAACCACAATGTACCGCAAATTAGCGACGGTAGCTCAACGGCAATTTAGCGTCTCAAGGCAGCTGCGTGTCACTCACCAGCGATTCATCAACAACTCTGAAACGGAGCAACAGTGTACGAAACCATCAGTCACTCGTAACAGCAACTCGCTGTCAACGCGCAGTCACCAACATTCATGTCTTACTCTTTGGTTCTTTCGGTAAAGTCACGTAGGTATAAAATAAATTAAATCACAGCAAGAAACAATTGTTTCTAGATTCAAGAAACAATTGTTTCTTGCTGTGGTAATTTATTTGAAAGTCTACCTACGTGACTTTACCGAAAGAACCAAAGAGTATGGATCCCTGCAGTCACGAAAACTTCAAATCTAGATTCATGTCTTACATTATGAACCCATGGAGATTCACCGGCACTCACTGACAACACTCATCGAAGACACTCGCTGATGACACTCGCCAATAACACCCACCGACGGCACTCGCCGACATGCGGCGACAGATTTACCATCACACGCCGGCGATGCGCTGAGCCGCGCTCGTTGATGCGCGACTACGCGCGGATGCGTGCCGCCGTCCCTGTCGTTCCGCGAGGTCACACGCGTGCACCGACCCGCAGAGGGGACGGGCAGTGAAAGCGACAGCGTGGGGGCGGTGCGGGCCGGCACAGGTGGCGACCGGGCGCGTTTACCTAGGGGATTAGCGCACCGCGAGCGCCCGGCGGCACCCGCTGTCTCGGGGGCAGGGCGCCCGTCACAGCGTCCACGAGTGGCAGCAACGCCTCCAGGAGCTTAACGCTGGCGGTCGTAACGGGTGCGTGCCGCTGACGCGTAGAGGAGGAGGGGGAGCTGGAGGCTCTTGTCACCGGGCTGCCGTTGCGAGCGTGTTGCGTTACCTGCGCGCGTCGGCTCTTTGCACGCAGCAAGATGAGGGAGAACAAGCAGACGGCCGAGGTGGTGAAGACGGCCAACCTCCTCTTCAACTCGTTCGAGCCCTACTACCTGTGGGACTACCTGGCGCGCCTCTTCCAGAGCTGCTGCAGGTGCCGGCCAGAGCGCGGGCGAGACTGTGAGGTTGCGAGCGAGCGAGACTGTGCGAGGGCGTGAGAGCGGTGGTGAGCGTGTGTGTGCGAGTGTAGGCGAGTGCGATTGTGAGCGTGTGAAGGGTTGACGGTCGCCATCCCCGGTTCTTCACGAGAGCACGTGTGTAAATATGTATGTGGATACATACGAACGCGTGCGATCGCACTGCTCTTCTCCGTCGCGCTCGTGCTGCGGGTTTTGCGCAGCCGTCACTTTGTCGCTGATCATCGTCGTCGTCGTCACTGCCACCCTCCCCCCCCACCACCGTGCGCCCCTGTGCCCGCTTGTTGCCGCGGCGATGGCAGGCGGTCCCGGCGCGGGGTGAGGAGGGCGCGGAGGCCGAGCGGCATGAGCGAGCAGGAGTTGACCGTGTGCGAGCTGTGCGTCCTGGCCGACTTCCTGCTCGACGTCGTCTCTCTGGTGGGGTCGCCGCTCCTTGCACGCACACGCGTGTGCTCACGCACGCACGCACGTGCACATGACCCCGGGCGCCTACAAGCAGTCACTCGCCAACAACACTCACAAGCCTGCGTGTTAAACTAACACTCGTACCAGCACTCGCCAACACTCATGGTCACGCGCAGTCACGGGTACTCACAAGTACTCGCCACCCCTTACAGCCAGATGAACACAGACGCACGCGCACACATGCATGCATGCACACACGCACAAAACAGAAGACACGTGCGCGTGCGTACGTACACTCGCGCGCGTATACATACATACACGCGCACGCGCGCGCGCACGCACAAAGGCACGGGCAGGTGATGTGTGCGTGTGTAGCGCGGCGCTTCATTCCTGGCAGAGCAGTAGCGGCAGCAGCAGCTCATGGCCGTGACCGCCTCGGTGGGTGGCAGGGACGAAAAGGTGCGAGTGTGTGTGTGTGTGTTGTCGAGCGCGTGTGTGCGAGCAAGCGCGTGTGTGTGTGCGAGCATGTGTGCGTGCTTGTCCATGTGTGTGTATGCGCAGATGCATGCGTGTGCTTTTGTGCGTGATGGCTGCAGTAGGCGTAGCGCGCTGCGCTACGAACTCGGTAACATGAGTTCAATTCCCGCTCATGGCCACCAACACCAGTGACAATTATCTGAACTGGTCCTGGGCCTCCCCTATCTTTGCCTTTGTGTGATTGTGTATGGATGTGTGCGAGTGTGTGAGGGCGTGCTTGCGTGTGTGTGTCTGCGCATCTACTATTGTGCGTTCATGCTTGAGTGCGTGCGTCCACCTATGCAATGCCAGCGCAAACGCTGGCGCGCGTGTTACCATGTACGTGTGCCCGTGCGCGCGCGTGCAAGTGTGTATGCGCTCACGCGCGTGTGTGCTGATATATATGTGCACGTGTTCACGCGTGTGCGAGTGTGTTCATGCGTAACCCGCGTGTGCACGTTTTCGCACGCGAGCGTGCGCACGTTCTTCGTGCGAACGTCCGTTCACGCGCGAGTGTTTGCGTGTGTGTGTGTTCCTGCGTGCGCGTGTGTGCATGCGCTTATGCGCGTGCACGTGCGTGCGCGCGCTTGCGTGCCGCGGTGGCTGCCACGGGGTTGTGGCCCGGCCCGCGCAGCGGTAGTGACCGATGCTTTGCGCACGTGTGTTTGGCCGTGTTCCAGCCGACACCGAGTCTGATGGCCGCGCTGTGTCAGGTAGGCCGTGCGTGCGTGTGCGCGTGCGGGTGCGTGCGTGTGCTCGCTCGCCATCTCTGCATGCAGCTTTCCACTGGGTCGCCTCCAATCCGCAATCAGCTGGTGATTGCCAACACAGAAATTGTTTCTCCGTGATCCTCTTTCTGCAATCTTCGCGCGTGGTCACTAAAATATTCTCGTTGCCCGCTACTAATCGCTGACCGATCCTTCCGTGTCGTTGATTTGTGTCCAATGAGGGGCGCCGCGGCGGTCGCGTGTGGGACGGGCGTCGTTAACCTGGGGGCAGACGCTCGCACAACACCGACACGGCACTCATCCAGCAGTGGATCGGGACGATCATCGTCATTCTGCGCTTAGGATAGGCTCCGAGCGATGGGTATCGAACCAACTCTGAGGCGAGGGGGCGATGGTGTGAACATCAGGAACGTATCGCGGTCACAGGCTGAACAGGTGACGCGTCGTTACGACGGAAAGGAAGGGGCGGGTGGATCCAGCAGTGGGCCGACAACGTTGCTGTCAAACGAAATAAATTGAGCGCCGAGCTGAGCGAGCGACTCGCGGGACGATCGTGTCGGTGTTGGGGGAGCGTCTGCCGTGTCTCCACGTCTCTCCTTGGCGGCTGGGGAGCGTGGAGCCGTTTCGGTTACTCGGGGGTCATTGCGGTTACGCGGGGGTCACCGTGGTTACTAACCCTGGGGTAACGGCTGGAGGATGGATTTCTGACTGGCGGCTGTCGGGACGATGACGGCGCCGCCCGCGTGGACGCTGGGCTCCGAGGTGCGAGGAGGAAGATTAACGCCGGCTCGTCTTCATCACCGGCGGCATTATGGTTGTCACCATCGTCACCCTCATCTTCGTTTTCGTCATCGTCAGCACCGTTATAGTCATCGTTCATCGTCAAAACCCTTATCATCCGTGTTGTCATTACCAACATCAGCTGTGCGGCCAAAATTATCATCTTCATTATCAGCAGCAGCAGCAGCAGTAGCCGCAGCATCAGCAGCACCTGCGATTAGCATGGTCGGCTACGTACGGTACGAAAGAAGTTCAACACACATACATCGATCCATATTTGGGAACGGGTCGAGCAAGCGCACAGAAGGCCGCCGCCACCGCCGCCTCGTGCTCCGGCTGAATGCCGTTCAGGCCGCAGGGCTGAACGCTGTCGCCTCACCTTCACTCGAATCTCAGCTGGGCCACGGAGAGCCTGGCCCTCCCCCTCCGTAGGGTCTCGTAGAGGAGAGGGGACCGCCCGCCGGAACGCACGTTGGTTCACGTCGCACGCGTGTGGTTCACGTCACGCGTGGCAGGGTTCAGCATTTGTCAGTCCCTGTAATGGCACTTGAGCCCATGAATGCATCACTAAGTGCATGATGCCGATTAGAATTATTTTGAAATGAGAATTGAACCCCAATAAATGATCGCTTAAATGCAATCTTCTGATTCCAATCCTATTGAAATGAGAATCGAGACTGAATGCATCACCAAGTGATTTTTTCTGGTTCCAATCCTATTGAAATGAGAGTTAAACTCAATCAATAATCACTTGTGTGCATTACATTGATTTCAATCCTATTGCAATGAGAATTGAGCACACGAATGCAACACTAAGTGCATTGCGATGAATCTAATCCTATCGAAATTCAAATTGAGACCAGGCAATCATCACCGTCGCCACCGTCGCCACCCTCATCATTCCGGCGCCGTTCCTCGCGGGCATCGGAGAACGACGGCGCCCACCGCTCGTAACGGCGGCGGCGCCGGTGGCTCCGACTTGGCGAGGCTAACGAGCGCCGCGCGCTGCGCGTCTGCGGTCCCCCTTCCCAGGAGTCGTACATCGAGATCCAGACGGAGCACCTCCCGCGCCTGCTGCGCCGCCTCATCGGCTGCCTGACGCGCCACCTGGCGTCGCTCTCCCTCACCGAGCTCACCGACTCGCTGCGCCTCTGCTCCAAGATCCTGAGCCGCGTGCAGCCGCCGCTGGTCCCCGTGGCGACCGCCGCGATGCCGGTCGGCCCCGGCGACGATCACCGTGCGACGGTTGGCGCGGCGACGGCCGAGCGGGCGGAGCCGTCGGAGGAGGGGGGGGAGGCGTCCGGGGGAGTGGGCGGCGACCCGGGCCCAGCGGTACGAGGCAGGGCGGCGTCGCTGAGCCGGAAGCAGGCTCACAAGTCTGGCGAGTTGATGGTCACAGCCTGGTCACCGATGGCTCGCATAGGGACCCATGGACTGGCAATGCCGAGTGCAGCGCTTGTGCGAATGTGCTGCCCTCTGCTGTGTGGACCAGAGGTCACTTTTAAGAGGTCACGATTGCTAACGTCTTCCACAAAGACCCCCCCTGTATGACCTTGTGGGGTAAGTGCTTTTAGCAAGCGCTTGTATGAAGGTCGGCACGGCACACGAGGGGGTTTGGTGGCCAGCACCACGCCCGGCCGCATTTGTCTCCCCAGTGGCGATGTTTACACACCGCACCAGGTAATCATTTGAGGCCAAGTCGACCTAGGGGAGGCCCAGGACCGGTTAAAATATTCACCACTCTTATTGGTCGTGAGCGGGAATCGGGCTCGTAGCGCACCGCGCTGACCATTGCACCACCGCTCCCCGCAAACGCACGCACAGTCACACGCGTACCTGTCGGCCCCTCCCCCCGCCCCGCACAGCCCGCCGCAGGGCCCGCCCCGGCGAGAGGTCCTCCCGGCGAGAGCAGCTTCACGGAGTTCGTGCAGTACAGCGGCGGCAGGGGCGGCGAGCATCCCGGCGCCGGCACGGGCTCGCGGGAACGGCAGGAGGGCGGCGCCCGGGAATCGCCGAAGGAATTGCGCGGCTGCTCCGACGGCGCCGGCTCCGGTTCGGAGCGCTCGCGATCGTCCTCCGAGTCTCCGCCGGCGCGCCGGCGCCCCGGAGACCCGGCCCGCCACGATGGCGCCCCGGCCGGGACGGGGGATGCCGACCCGGACGAAGACGACGAGGAGGGGGAAGAGGAGGAGGTGGACGACGGGGGCGAGGAGGTGTACAAGGACAGCGATGACGACGAGGGCGACGAGGGCGAGCGGCGCCAGCGGCAGCGCAAGACGACGATGCAGCGGTGCTGCGAGCGCTTCCAGGAGTTCCTGACGCTCTTCTCGCGTCGCTACGTCCTGCGCAGCGACGGCGCCCCCGCGCAGTTCGTGCGCGACATCTCGCTAGGGGGGGCGCTGACCGGCGCCGGCGCCCTTGCGGTGTGGGGCAAGCGCAGCGGACGGACGGCGGACGGGGAGGCGGGGGGCGGGGGGCCGCGTGGGGACGAGGACGGGGGGAGCGACGCCGCCACCGCGGACGGCTTCTCGGAGGGCCACCTGGCGGCGCTGGCGGCGGCGTGCCAGCTGCTGCTCGAGTGCTCCAGCTTCCCCGTGTACGTGGCCGAGGGCAGCCCGGCCTCGCCGCACCGAGCGCTGCCCGCCGGCACAGGTTTGTCTGTCGGCGTGGCGCGCGTGCGATGCGGCGGCGCGATGGTGTTGGCGCGGTGGTGGTGACGTCGTCGTTCACGATGCGGGCGACGCAGATTCATGATTGATTTTGGGATTAGGCCACACTTCCTGATCTGGCCAGGGTTTTGTTCCCAAATCCATCTGGTGGAGGGTTTTACAACACAAATCTGGCCGAATCGTTACGTGGCCTCACCCAAAAGTATTTTACGAGTACTAACATCGGCTGGGAAAATCTATGCCTTGAGATGATGCGGAGCGTTTGTTGGCGTTCGCCACTGCATCGCGACGCCACCGATGTCATCGCCGTTGTGGCGTTGTCGTGGTCGTCGTCGTTGCGTGCAGGCGACACCACGGGCGTCCTCCCCGAGTGGCTGCAGACCCTCCTGGCCTGCTGCTGCTACGGCTGTGGCGGCGGCGGCGGCTCTGACTTAGGCCTGAGCGGCAGCGAGGCGTTCCCCGTGCGCGGCACGGCCATCGCCTGCTTCCTGGACCTGCTGCACCTGGCGCGCTCCGTCTCCGCGGTGGCGGTTTCCTCGCCGCAGCAGCAGCAGCTGCAGCAGCAGCAGGCGACGATGGCGTACCCGAGCCCGGCGAGCCCCGGGCGCGTCGCCGTGGTGATCGTGCCGCCGCTCACCGATGCTCACCTTAGCTACCTGGCGGAGAAGACTCGCTTCTTTCAGGTGTGTGTCCGCGCGGTGATGGCGCGGTGCGGTGCGGCCGTGGTACAGAACAGCTGGAGTACGAGGCGGTGTAATTCAATACAGCTTTGAGATGTATACAGCTATAATACAGTGCAGCCGAATTCAATGTGGGTGCAACACAAAGTCGGCCGCACTTGAGTTAGCCAGATTTTTGGGTCAGCTAGAAGGCTTCCCAATTCTAAATGTAAAAAGCCAAAGAAAACGCCAATCAGAACGCTGGTCATGGACTACGCAAGTTGCACGCGGTAAGAGGTGATGGGTGAGGGGCGTGGGGTGAGGAGGCTCGTGAAGGATGCTGCTGCTGGGCAGTTGGAGGCAGTCGCCCCCAGCAACAACGGAGGGCGGAGGAGCGATGCTCACAACAACGAGCGGAGCGCCGGGCGGCTAAAACACAGCAAGTTGGCACAGTAGAGGGCACAGGTGGTGCATCGGCCAGTAATATCAGTCAGTCGACCCATGGCACCTGGGTCTGTCCCGTGACCTCCTGTCAGCGAGCCTTCGACATTTTCACGTGGCGTCAAAGTGTACCTGGCCTGGCACAGGTGCCGTGGTGATGTCACCGTCACTTAGTGGCAAATGGCGGGTATTGATAATGGTGGGGTGAGTGGCGGGGCGTGCGGCGAGGGGCGGGGTGTGTGCCACACAACTTTATGCTACATTTTTTATCATATGGGATCATCGTGGCGGACAGAGCTAATGCATTAATGCGTTCATCCTCACGTGGAAACCGTTAACGATGTGGACCGTAGCGTCGGCGGATATTAAAGACGACGGCGCGGCAGGGAGCGCCGCCGCGGTCCCGGCTCAACTCCCGCCCGCTCGTGTCGCGCGTCGCGGGCAGATGGTGGCGGCGATCCTGTGGGCCCAGCTGGGCGAGGGCGGAGGGGGGCGGCACCACCGGCGCTGCGTGGAGCTGCTGCAGCAGCTGCACGGGCTGGCGCCCGGCCCCTCGGTGTGCGAAGACGTGGTGTCCCGCGACCTCGCGTCCCGCGTGCCGGTGAGACCCCCGTCCCCTGCAGGCCCCTTGGGCCCCCCCCCCCGCTTGTGACCCTTCTGTTGATCCGCTCTGCCGGACGTTTTCCACGCCTCTCGGTTCCATCTGTAAGCTCCGTTGCTGCTCCCCGACTAGCCGTGCCCTCTTTTCCGGAGTCCGCCGGCTCTCCCCTGTTGGCACTGTTCCTTGAGGTCGGCTGGGCTCCTCTGCTGGTCTAATCTGTTTTCCCAAAGTGTCTGTGCTTGTATGTATGTACTATGTTGAACGTCTTTCGCGCCGTACGTAGCCAACCGTGCTCATCGTAGGTGTATCTGTGCATGTGCGTGCACCCCCTGTGTGTACATGCGTTTAAGCGTGTGCGTGTTTGTACGCACACGTGCCTGCTTGTGTTTGTGTGCGCGTGCCCTCGTGTGTGCGTGTTTGCTTACCTGCGCGCACGCGCGTGTGCGTAGGCGACGCGCGTGGAGGCGTACAGGAAGTTCGCTCTGCTCTGGCACCTGACGCGCGACCTCCAGCAGAGCAAGAACTGGGCCTTCACGCGCACCTTCGACAGGTACGCACCTCATCGATCCGAGAGCGTTGGCAGCTCTCGCGGGTCTCGCGATGCAACGGTCGCATCCTCGCCGCTCCGTTTCCGCGGCGGACGCCCCCACGGGCGCGTTCGCTCTGTCGATAAGTCTCCACCGCCCGGCCGCCGTCTTTCCCTCTCGGAAAGCGTCCTGCCCGAGCCCGCTCGCTTGTCTTAGCGGTCCGTGCGACGTCCTCGAATCGGCGTGTCTTCTCTAACCCACGTGGCCCTCTTCCCGTCTCTCGGTGCAATTGCACGCGTGCACCTGCCCGTGCTTCTCTGCGCAACTTGTCAGCTTTCGTTTCTGTTCCACGCGTCGCTCCGATCGGGGCGCCCTTGCAATGGGTTTAACTCATCCCCTGCTTAAATACAGGAGACCCCGACTACTCTCCCCACTCCACCTTTCCCCTCGACCCTATCTGCCTACTCTTCCATCTCCCCTCTCTCTATTTTCTCCCCATTTCTCGGATCTCGCCTCTCCCCTCCCCTCACTCCCATGTGACTGAGCGAGTGAACGCCCGGCTAAGCGAGTGACCGACCGAGCGACCCGGCATGCCGGCAGGTCGCTGCTGCTCATGCTGGACTCGCTGCGCTGCGTGGAGTCGGACGGGCAGTGCGCCTCCGTGTGCCACGAGTGGCTGACGCACGCCGTGCAGCGCCACGACGTGCCGCGCCTGCTCGAGCCGCCGCTGCTGCTGCTGCTGCACCCCAAGACGCAGCGCGTGTCGCTGGCGGCCGTCGCCTTGCGGCAGTCCGGCGCCGGGACCGGCTCCCGCGCCCTCTCGCTGCGCCAGCTCGGCGAGGATCCGCGCGCCGGCGAGCTGCTGGAAACCGGCGCCGACGGAGCTGGGGAGATGGCGCTGCGAGACCCGGGGGTGCGGGGAAATGGCGGGAGCTGCGTGGTGGAAGGGGTGTTCCTGGCCGGCGAGGCCGGCGCCCGGGAGGTGACTGGAGTGAGCGGTGAGTTTGGGGAATGCCGCGGGTTGCCCCGCTGTGGGTGATTGTAGGAGGAGTTTGGCAGCGGATAGCGCACTGTGCCACGAATCCCTGGAGCGTGGGTTGGATTCTTGGCCCCGGCCAACATACGTGGCGAGTCATGCGGTGAATAGCTGAATCGTTCCTGGGCTTCTCCTGAAAACCTCGTGCGGTGTATAAGCATCAGTACTGGGGAGACAAAGGCGGCCGGGCATGGTGCTAGCCAGGTATGGTGCTCACCTCCATGTGCACTTTGCCTGCTTTAGTAGGTGCTCGATAATAGCACTTTCCGTGATAGCCTGCGTGTGCTTTGTTTGCTGTGTAGGTAGTGGGATTGTGGCGTTCGCTTACGGCACTTGCTTCACGGACGATGATGATTACGATGATGATAACGACGATGTGTGTGTGTGTGTGTGCGCCCAGTATGCGTGCGCGCGTCCGGCGACCACGCCGGCTACTACGTGACGGAGCGCGTGGCGCGGGGGGGGTCCAGCGTGGCTCACGGCGGTCCCCGCGTCCCCGTGGGCCTCACCGTGAACCCGCTGGGCGCCGACTCGGAGAGCCCCCTCTCCTCCTCCCCGCCCAGCGCCAGCCACGCCAAGGAGGGGCCCGGCGCGGCGGACGACGAGGACGACGGCGGCTGCGGCGGCGGCGACGACGACGACGACGACGACACGGGCTCGACGCACGGCGTCTCGACGAGGTCGCGCTCCGACAGCGGGGTCAGCGACCGCACGGGCGACTCGAGCCTTGCCGACGAGGAGGTGGACGAGGCGGACGAGGCGGATGAAGATGAGGAGGAGGAGGAGGGTCGGGTGGTCTGCCGGGACATCGATCCGGAGGTGTGCCGGCTACTGGAGGATGTGGTGGAGGCCGTCGCGAGACTGGAGGGTGGAGGGGAAGCGGAGGATCGGCGAGCGGAGACGGGAGACGTGGTCGATGGTGAGAGCCGCGGCAAGACCGGCGGCACTGCCGCCACCACGCGGAGCGTTCCGACGGATCCCAGTCGAGGTTGGGTTCAAGGGTCATTATTTTAGTTGTTGCGATTGTAGTGTCCATCTCCTTTTAATTTCCTGATCTCTGGTCTTGTTCATACCGTGCGTCTCGTTTGTACCGGTTTCATTTTGCCGACTCCATTCTCAGCCACGTTTTTGCCGTCTCTCGTTCGATGCTCGCTCGCCCGCTCCTCTCGCTCGCCCGCTCCTCTCGCTCGCCCGCTCCTCTCGCTCGCCCGCTCCTCGTGCTCACGGTTCGACGGCGCACCCCACTATTCTTGGTGTCCGTGGTGTGCCGTTCAATAAACGCGAGAGCCGAGTATTTACCCGTGACTCCTTTCGCCACCGGCAGGCGGTGCGGTGACGGCGCCGTGCGGCACCGTGCTTCCGCGGCCCAGCTCCTTCCCGCTGCTGGTGCCGGGCGTCGAGTCCGGCGCCCCGCGCAGCCGCAGCAGCAGCACGCTGGACCAAGGTGGCGGTGGGGCGCGACCCAAAGTCCGGCACGGAGCGGCGCGGGGAGTCTCGGCCGCGGCGGCGCCGGCGGCGCCGGCCGTCCAGGACCTGCCGATGCGGCTGCCGCCGGCGTACCTGGGCGAGGCCGGTGGGCTGGAGGCGTGGTACGGCGCCAGGGAGGGGGACGGCACCAACAGGGACTCGTCGTCCGAGGAGGAGGAGGAGGAGGAGGGGGACAGCGACTCGTGCTCGCCGCGCAGGTTGGGCTCCGGTGCCGCGCGGTTGAGTTGGAGGCGCGGGGGGGTCGCTGCGTACGTCGGAGGTCACTGCTGCTGAGCCAGCAGCACCGCAGAGCACCTGAGACTGTCATCGGCTTCAGTTTTCCTTGAGCAAATAATTAGCATGCAAACGGCAAAGGTGCAGCCCTGCAATTGCTCGCTCACATCACTGCTGACGGAGAGGCCTCCGTGATCGTACCGCTCCAGAGGGCTATTTGGTGCGCTCTTCCACGCTGGCCAGATGCGTTGCCCACCGCCACACGGGACCTGACGATTATAGACCACCTGTGGTGGAACTTTCACATTCACACAGCTCGGTGGACAGAGGCGGTTGGGGGCGGGGCAGGGAGCTTCATGAACTCTCGCCCCCCATTGTTTCAACTGCCGCGCCAGGAGATAGAATTGGACCGGCGTGACCTCAGGATTGTGCGTCCAGTGCGCTGCTGATCGTGACTCCGCTGTGGCACCGTCCCCAATTTGCGTATTTCTGTGTAAAATTGTGAATCGCCATTCTACTCAAGCAGTGGTTCTTCCTCTTAACCTAGGGCATCACGCACCCCCTGCGGGTGCGTGATACCCTTTCTGCGGGTGCAAGACATGGGCAGATTTTTTTAGAAGGTAAATAATCGAAGCACAAATTAATCACGGGCACATAAGTACAACTACTTCGTATAATTAAACCTGCGTATTTATTAACGTATATATATTTTTTTGCTATTGAGAACCAAAGGGGTGCAAGGCCGCAGTAAAGGTTAAGAACCACTGCACTAAATATTTGGTGCAAGTGGGTCGTGACGATGCCCGGAGTCGCTGTGGGCTGGCGTGTGGACCGTCGCGTCGTGAGACCCGATGGCGAAGTCGCCCAGCAAGCGCCCGAAGCAGGCTAAGCAGGCTCGAGCCTGGATAGTGCTTGTACGGGCGCCCACCACAACGGGTGGCTATGGGCGGCTGCGGGGCTACGTTGTTAGCAGAGTGCGGTGCAGAATAATATATTGTTGTACTGCACTTGTGTGCTCCTCCTGCTGCTCCTCCCCGACCTTCGCCAATCTGCCGTGACTAGCATGGTAAAGTATCGTCAAATTAACAGTGTCCGGAACTGACGCAGCCGGCAAGGGGAGGCCCTCATCCAGCAGCGGAAACACGGACAGGGGCCGCGCGTGTACCACGTGGTGAGTGCGGTGGTGCTGTGTCTCCCAGGGCTACCCGGAGGATGGGAGGAGGTAACCATGGAAACGCGGCCGCCCCTTCCTCGTCTTTCGGGGTGACGGAGAGAAGCGTGGCCACCGTGCACCCCCTCTACCAGCACGTGCTGCTCTATCTGCAGGTGAGCACGGCCCAGTCGTTTTCAGTCTGATCTGACCTAGGTGAAGCCCACTGCAGGTTCTCATTTCAGTCTGAGCTGACCTAGAGGCGGGGGAGCTTTTCTCCGGCACGGCGATTGCCTAACCTCACGCTTGTCGTGGGCCCCCCGATCAGCGCTGTCAGCTGCCCCGCACCCCCCACCCACCGTAGGCCGAATATTTAATGGGATAATTAATAACTAACAACGAGTTCATTACATATACACGTAATTAACACCTCCGACGTTTACAACTGGTGAGTAGATCGCTTCAGAATTGCATTTTCACGCAGAGCAGCACCGCTTAGTAACCAGTGGCAGATCGCCCTCCCCTTGAGACCCCCACCGCCCCCCCGCCGCCCCCCCCCCACGCCCCCCAGGCCCGCCCCCCCCCCCCACCCCCCCACCACCCCCCCACCCTCCCCCCGCCTCCCGGGAGTTTCTGTTTGTAACTCCCGAGTGACCAGACCCCCAGGCCAGCCAAGCAGCGGTCGCAGCGCGCGTGGTCTCTAACCCAGCGCTATACAGGCAGCAGCAGCAGCAGCGAGGGTTGGTGGATCACACGCGGATGCTACGATACACCCGCCTCTTGGGCGTCGAGGAGGAGCCCGTACTCTGGCTCACCGGGAGAAGAGGGCGGTGCAGCAAAGTGCGGCCTAATCTTCATCTGTCACTTCTGTGTGGAATCGAGTGTTGCTCCCTCGTGTGTGCGGGTTTTTTCCCCCGGGAGCTCCGGTTTCCAATCCAATTAATTGGCTGATGACATCTTAATATATGGAGGACTGCAGAGCTTGGGCAATTGTTGGTACCTCTGGCTCCTGACCGCCTGGCTGCTGCTGCTGCCTTCCTTGTCGTCTGTGGCTCCTCCCCCGGCGATTGTTAGCGACGCACTTTGCACCAACGACAACAACCCCACGGATAAACCTGAAGCCTGAACAGTGACGGCCACCTTCCGGTGCGTGCATTATCTCGCGCAATCCCCGCTAGAGGTGTCATGCGTACACACCCCCTCCCCCCCCGCTTGCGCCCGCAGGTGTACGACACGGGCCGCGTGCTGCACGCGCTGGCGGTGCTCGGCTCGGTGCTGCGCTCCATCCCGGCCGCCTTCGTCAGCGCCCTCGCCACCACGGGCGTCAGCGGCGCCCGCGCCCCGCGCCTCGTGCTGCTGCAGAACCTGCTGGCGCGCCACCGTGCCTCCTTCACCGGCGGAGACTTCTACGCCAGCGCCCACGGTCGGTGGCGACTGGAGGATGTGTGGAGAGAGCGGGCGGTGTACACAGTGGTTAGCGCGCCGTGCTACGAACACCCCCAATGACTAATAATCTTACCTAGTCCTGGGCCTCTGATAGGTCGACTCAACCTGAAATTAGTACTGGGTGGGATGTGTAAATATCACCACTCGGGAGACAAATGCGGCTGGGCGTGGTGCTGGCCACCTACCCCCTCATGTGCCGTGTCGGCCTTCATAGGTGCTACTCGCTTACATCACTTGCCCAAGCAGCCCGTTTAGGCTATACGGAGGATCTTTGTCTTTGTGTGGTTTGTGCCGCCGCCGGTGCTGGCTGCTTGCAGGCCCGGGCGTGGTGGTGTCGGCGGAGGGCGGAGGGGCGCAGGCGGGCGGCTTCCGTAACGCCATGTACCTGGAGGTGGTGCTGTCGCTGGGGCTCGCGTTCCTGCGCTCGTACTACCCGCACCACGTGCGCGCGTCGCCGCGCCAGCTCTCCGAGAACCGCCACGTGCAGGCAAGGCCCCTCAACCACTGGTCCAGCTTCGTAAGAATCGGCTTGCGCTGACAGGGCCCAGCGTAAGACCATTGCCGCTGAGTACCCCAAATTATTTCGCGCGAATCCTCACCCTGAACTCTTGCCCTTGTCCCAAACCCAAATCCTAACCGAAGCTTTGAACCATAATCTGACTATTATCTCTCATGCTAGCCCTAAAACCCTAAATATAGTCTCACTCTAACCTGACTTGAGCCTTAAAACACGAAACCTGAACCCATAACTCAACGCGATTATATCCCTAAACCCTACCTTCGCTCGGTGTATATAACCATTTACGCTAACACACACACACACGCATGTACAGGAAGGGCCGCATCACAGCCCTGCCTGTCTCTCACCTCGTTACTCCCCGGGGCTGTTCAGCTCGCCAGCGCCGAGGTGCTGACGCTGCTGGTGTCGGCGCTGGCGCGGCTCGTGGACTCGGGCTGCACCGGCGCCGGAGGTACGGGTTCCGCCTCGAGCTCCGGCCCGGGCTTTGCGAGCTTCCTGCTGGACCTGCTGGCACGCTGCAAGGCGCAGAAGGTGGTGCTGCACTGCCTGGTGGCCGGAGTGGCGGGGGCGCACGCCAGGGCACAAGCGCACGGTGGGTGGCGGCCCGTGGCCTCGCCGCACGACGAGGCGGTGAGGCCGTGGGTGAACTGGTCGGTTCGTTGCTCGGTCCGTCAGCCAGTCAGCCCGCAAGCGTTGAGCTTATTAGCAAGTTGAGTTGCGCCCAGTAACCTGCAATCAATCTCGTGCCTTGCCATCATCACACCAGCACCAATACGCTCGTCACGCCACACTCGCCACTCCACCATCACCACACCACAATTGGCACGCTCGTCACACATGGTCAGCCGCACACACGAATCCCAACGCATCATCAACGCCCACGTCCGAGCACGTCCGACACCGACGTATTTTACGAGCGATTTTCCCTAAAGAGGAAAGAAAGGTGGGCAATTGTTTCGATGTGAATTGCAGCCCTACTTTGCGTTTGCGTACGATGCCCGTGCAGCCACTTCACGATCGTCCACGTCATTGCCCACGGCTTTCGAGTGTGTGCGATGTCGTGCACGTAGCCAGTTATGGAATTTCCCTACCGCCAAGCTTGCGCCGCCTGGCCGGCGCCGTCGTGCACGTCCGGCGGACGCGCCGCGTGGGAGTTGCGGTGTCAAACGACGGCGCTGACGGCGCTGACGGCGGCGACTGTGCCGACGGTGCCGCCCGTGCAGTGCTCTCCGTGCGAAACGACCCGGCCGCTGAAGAGGGCCTCTCCGTGGAGGGAAAAGTGAACTTTTTTGAGGACGGAGAGGAAGAGGAGGAGGAGTCGGGGGAGGGGAGTGCCGGCACCAGCGGAGAGGGGACAAGCGGGGCCCTGCAGGCCCAGCTGCTGCGCCTGCTGCAGGTTTCATTGCGTCCGCACAGATCATATTAACTTACTCCGCAGGAGGTTTTCGCAGCCAATGTTATTAGGATTCGTAATTGATTCGTGGGTTAGGCCGCAGGATGACCATGTTGTAGCTGCTCACCCCGAGGTATGAACGCGCTGATGGTGCATTATCTTTGTGCTGTTCGCCTTTTGGCATTCTCTGGTTTTAACACTGGTTGGCTGTCTCTGGTGTAGACCAATCAGTTTCAAAGACAATGCATAGATGCACATATTACCAGAGCATGTTTTTGTTTGCATGTTCACCACAATTGTGCGTGTGTAATGCAGACATGATTCCTTGCACAAGGTTTTTGTTTGGTGTTTGAACATCTTAACACCTGTTTTATTGCCAGCAAGGGTAAAACCTATTCTTATACTTTAATACTGGCAAGATAAGGTCCCAGGGTGATCTGGCCACATCTTTTCATCATTCCGACTTCCTGGTTTCATGACACGTGAAGATGGGCACTTGTTGGAATAACGACAATAACAACAGGAATAACTGGCGGGCTTAAATGCTTGGACACGCGACGATTTAATTTGATTTGTGTGGCTGCGTCGGGTGGGTGGAGGTTTACACGACACAAAATGTGACCGGATAAATACGCGGGCTAACCCGAAAATCAATTTCTTAATAATGATTATGCACGTTTACTCAGGAAAGCCTCGCCGAGTCTCAAGACTCTTTTTGCAGGAGGGTCCTGGCGAGTTTACTCAGGAGGGGGGGGGCGGCGATCGCTTTGAACGTAATCGTCCCGATTCGTTGAACTCAACGAACTCTCCACGCGCGACCGGTCTCGCTTCTTCGCCAGGCCCTAATGGTGCTGGAGCACAAGGTGCTGGCCTGCACGGAAGACCCGGAGGGCGGATTCACCGAACTAGTGGCAGCGCAGCCAGAAAACCCCCCCTCCAACCACCAGCAGCACCAGCAGGAGCACCAGCAGCACCAGCAAGAGCAGGCCGTGGGCCCGGCAGCGCCCACCTCCCTGCGCTTCGTGTCGAGCCGCCCGCTGGCGGAGCAGGAGATGCTCGGCTGGGCGGTGACGCGGGCGCTGCTGGTGTCGGCGCCGCCGGGTCGCGCCAGCTGCGCCGCTCACCCGCGCTGGGTGGGCGCCGTCACGGCGTCGCTGCCCTACCTGGGCCGCGCGCTGGCCCGGCTCGCCGTGGCCGTCGTCGCTCAGGTGTGCCGCAACCTGGACGCGGCGGCGCAGCAGCACGCCTGGGAGAGCGCGCTCGCGGCCGACCGGTGAGCGACGCTGGCTCGGGGTGGCGTGTGCGGTGGTGGCGTGTGCGGTGGTGTTCGTGCAGCGGTTAGAGCGCTGCGCAAAAAACCCGGCGACCCGGGTTCGACTCCCGCTCACGGTCAACAACAGTGACGATTGTCTGAACCGGTCATGGGTCCTCCCCCTCGTGTGCCGTGCCGGCCTTCACAGGTGCTCGCTAACAGCACTTGCCATTTTAAGAATGTTTGATGGTGGAGTACTGGTGGTGGTGGAAGTGATGGGTGCAGTGTTAGTTATGGTGGTGGTAGCGGTGGTAATGTGTGTGGTTTGGTGTTAATGCCGGTGGTGGTGGTTGTACGAACCTGGCGATCTGAAATCGATTCCCACTCAGTGATGATTATCTGAACCCGACCTAGGCCTCTCGTAGGTCGACTAAGCCTCAAATGAGTACTTGGTGTGGTGTGTAAATATCGGCACTGAGGAGGCGAAGGTGGCTGGGCGTGTTGTTGGCCACCTGGGTGTGCCGTGCCGACCTTCATTTGTGCTCGCGAACCGTAGTTGCCCCAAAAGTCTGTTAAGGCTATACGGTGGATCTTTTTCCTTGTTGGTGGTACACAGTGGTGCATGCGGTGCTGTGCGATGCAGGCCGGACGTGCTGCTGGAGAGTGTGCCACCCGACTACGTGCTGTGCCTGCTGGAGGGGCTCACCACCGTGGTGCACTACTGCCTGCTGGACAGCTCCACCACGCACATCCACGTGAGAGGGACACGGCATGCATGCGTGTGCGCGTGTGCGCGTGTGTTTGGGTGACGGTGTGGACGTGTGCCTTTTGCCGTGACGGTGCGCGTGTGTGTGCATGCTTTTGTGTGTGTCCGACTCCACGTGTGTGCACGTACGCTTGTGCATGTGTCCATGCGTGTGCGTTTATGTAACATGTGTGCGCGTGCTTTGCGTGCGCCCGCGTGTCTGTGCTATTGCGTGCGTGCGTACGTACGTGTGCCTGCGCGTGCAGTCGCCGAGCTCCGCTAGCCGTGCCGAGGCCCGCGCCGCCATGCTGTGCGTGCTGCCCTGCGTCCTCTCCACGGCTGCCCTGCTCTGGAGCCTGCTGGGCAAGGCCGAGGGGCAGCGGGTAGAGGTCGTGGCCGGGGTCACTGGAGGAGCGGCCGCCCCCTCCTCGGTTGGGCTGGGCTCCACCAAGGTGAGCGCGAGTGATCGTTCCGCTCTCAACCAACTCTCTCCCCGCGTGAGTCTCTCTCCCGTCGCGCCGGTGGTTGAGGTGGACGGGTGGCTCGGAGCACTGAGTCGGCACCGCTGAGATGCTGGGATTGAATCCAGGCGGCCACCTGTGATTAAACTGGGGGTTCTCACATAGAGACCCATCGACTCGGCTAGAGACCCGAAAACTCGCATAGAGACCCATAGACTCGGCTAGAGACCCGAAGACTCACATAGAGACCCATGGACTGGGCTAGAGACCTGTAGACTCATATAGGGCCCTGTAGACTCGTCTCGAGACCCAAAGACTCACATAGAGACCCGAAGACTCACATAGAGACCCATGGACTGGGCAAGAGACCTGTAGAGTCATATAGGGCCCTGTAGACTCCGCTCGAGACCCGTAGACTCATATAGAGACGCGTAGACTCATATAGATACCCGTAGACTGGACTAGAGACCCATAGACTCATGATGGAGACCCGTAGACTCCGCTAGAGACCCGCCAACTTGTATACAGACCCGAAGACTCAAATAGAGACTTGTATATTCACATAGAAACCAGGTAGCACAGCACGGTAACCCGTAACGTATGATAACCACTTCTCTGGGCCATTCTCTAACACCGAGAGACTCGCTGCTCTGCAAGAGTTCCAAGCGGATTCCTCTGTCGTGTGTGCTTGGGTTCCGTCTCTCCCGCTGCCCGTCTCAGATCCTGCGCCAGAAAGTGCTGGACCTGCTGAGCCCCCTGAGCCTGCAGCACGGCGTCGCCTTCATGGCCGCGGTGGCGCGCGTGTGGAACGAGCGCACGAGGGGGCGGCCCGCGGCCTCCCGCAGCCGGGTGTGTGCCGCGGAGGTCGACGATCGACCCCGCTCGTCGGCATCGGACAACCGCGCGCAACCTCGCTCGACCACAGTTAACCGCGCTCGCCAAAACGTCCACGCCCGCCTACACTCGCCCTCCTCACCCACACTCGGCCACGTTCAGCCACGCGTGGTTAACCGCACTCGCCCACGCGTGGTTAACCGCACTCACCCATGGCTAACCGCGTTCATCAGTGATCCACCGCCCTTTCCACCTTGCCGAGCGGCGTCAACGCTTATCCACATCGGACCGCGCGTAACCACGTGAGCTTGAACTGTACCCACCCGTGCTTAGCCTCGCTTGACTAGCCGAGCCAACCTTAATGGGTGCTCGCTGACAGCGCTCTCCACGACAGTCTGTGTCGGAGGCTACACGGGGGCGGGGGTCTGTCTGTCCGCAGGTTCTGGCGGCCGCCAATGTGGACCAGCAGCTGCTGGTGGACCTGATCCGTGGCATCAGCAGCATGCGCACCGACAGCGTGGTGGGCACCGTCAAGGAGGTGGTGCGGCAGCCCCCGAGCGGGCCGGCCCCCTCGCCCAAGGAGGTGGTGAACCCCCCGCCCCCACCCCCGCCCCCTCACCCCCCCCCTCCCACCCGCCGTCCTCCGGTCACCCCGTATCGTCGACGAACGTGTTGAGTAATTTTAGGAATCGTCCCCGGTATTTTGAGGGTGAAGCCCGTTGTGCACTCGGGAAGCTGCGGCCGCCACTGTCGCGGTGTAACGACCACCAGCTCGCTGGACTTGCAATCCCGGAGGTCGCCGGTTTCGATTCAATCTCACGGCACGGCGGTTCAACGTTCCAATCGCTTCTGATCGCCGTCTCTACCCGAAGCGAGGGACGCATCACTCGGAGAACGCCAACACGCACGCGCGCGGCCCTCACTCGCACGGCGCTTGCGCCACTCGCACGGCGCGGCCGCCACTCGCAGGTGTGTTTAGCCGGGTTGGCGTGATGTGGCGTCCCCGCTGATCTCTCTCGTCGTGTCGCCAGCAGAAGAGCGTGCCGCTGGAGGTGAGCGTGCTGCAGTTCTTCTTCGCCTACGTGCAGAGGTGAGGCGCTCTTACGTGTGTGCGAGTGTGTGAGTGTGTGAGCGAGTGTGTGAGTGTAAGCTGTGTAGGAGCTGTATATGTGCTCAGTGTAAGTGCCGACGCGAGTTCAATTCCCTCTCACGACCAACAACAGTGTTGAACTCGTCCAGGTCGACTCAGCCTCAAGTGAGTACGTGGTGCGGTGTGTAAACATCGCCACTGGGGAGACAAAGGCGGCCGCGCGTGGCGCTGGCCGCCCACCCCCTCGTGTGTCCTGCCACCCTTAATTCGTGCTCGCGAACAGCACTTGTCCCCCCAGTCTGTTGAGGCTACACGGGGGATCTTTGTCTTTGTCTGCGTGCATACAGGATAGCTGTGTCTCAGTTTGTGGACAGCTGGCCCTCATTGCTGTCACTGCTCAAAGATTGTTCCGCTCTCAACCTCCCTCCCCCCGGTCACTTCCTGCTGCTGGGGTACACACACACACTCATGGACGCACACGCACATACACACACATGCACACATGCACACATGGGCACACAATCACATATGCACACACTCGCCCACACACACGCACACACACACGCACACACACACTCATGGCCTCACACAAAGACACGTGCACCCACACATGCACACACAGACTCATGGGCGTACACATACACAAGTGCACACACACACACACATTCGCACACACACTCACACACAAACACACTCTTGGACGCACACACATGCACACACGCGCACACACACAGACTCGCACGCACCACACATGCACCACACATGCACGCACAGAAACGTGGACCAGTTTAATTTGTCGATGGCGATTCCCACTGCAGAATCCTCAACGAGTTCGTGATGAAGATGCCCCCCATGGAGAGCAAGAAGGATCTGCGAGACCTCCAGGTAAAGGCGACCGGGTGGCGCGTGGAACGATGGTAAAAGTGCATTGAATAAATAAATACTCGGAGCTCCGACGCGGAGTTGTGACGCTCGCGGTGCGACGCGCGGCCGCAGGATGTGACGCAGCGGCTGGTGGAGGCAGTCACGCACGTGGCCGGCTCCTCGCTGGAGCAGACCACGTGGCTGCGGCGCAACCTCGAGGTGAAGGCCGGACCCCAGGTCACGGTGGACGCTGCGGGACTGCAGGCCGACGCCGACGGTGAGGACTCGCTCGCACTCGCCGATCCTGCTCCGTGGATCCAGCGTCCACGCGATCCCGCAGCGCGGCTGCCCAGACTCCACGCCCTAAACGAGACCGTGTCACCCCACTACCCGGATCCCTCCACTGCCTCGCAATCCGATCCCGCATCAACTTTGGGGATCGCACTCGCAGTCTTCAAGATCCTCCGTGGACTCACCGCTTCCTACCTCTCGTC
>CM025645.2:4129250-4143846 GCA_014621495.2 Entosphenus tridentatus
TGCATGAGTGGATGAATAAGTGGGTGAGTAATTGGCTAAGTGAGTGGATGGGTGAGCGAGTGTGTTGTTGTGACCTGCAGTGTGGTGGCTGAACTCAGTGTGGACGAGACAAACGCCATTCTGGTAGTCATCCTCAGCATGGGTAGGAAGAATCAATGCGTCAAGTTCATGGGAATGGTAACCGTGGTGGTAGCGCTAGAAGAGTGTTTTGAAATGATGCGCCCGTAACACAGATGTCCTTTCTCCCTCGATTGTATCGCGTTTCCTGCATCGCAGTGGTGGATGCTCAGTGGTTAAAATTCCACGGATCACGCTATTGAAAGAGACACACTGCATGCCAACGGAGAGCTTTCAATTAATGACAGCGACGGTGACAGAGGTCACAGGCACAGGCGGTGCAGGTCAGTGTATTTGAGGTCACCGTCTTGCCTCACGGATGCTCTGGTGATTTCCACAACATCAATTTGAAGAAGTATTTGTAGAGTTTGGAATAAGTATGGGAGTGTAAAGGGAGTGAGAAAAACCTCACAAACGTTGTAAAGGTTTTTGTTTTGCTTTTAATCATAACCCCCCCCCGCCAATGAGTCACGACAATGTTCAACTTGTAACGCTCACTCTCAAAGAGAGAATGACTCTGGAGGTGCAGGGAACCACAGACAAGTTCAAGTTTCAAGTTCATTTATTAGGTATAGCCCTGTGAGCCATTCGGCTCTTGAATCGGGTGCAACCGCAACAAACAAAAAACAAAAACATGAACAAGAATACATCTTAAAGTGACTATGCGCAAACAGAAAATCCAAGAAAAGACAGCAAAATATTGCAGAAAAATCACCGTACACCAACACTGTGTGCAAAATCCCAGTGGGATGCAAGTCAAACAACAACAACAACAACAAGCGGGGGAGGCAGCCACGCGGTGAGCCGGCGCCAACAACTGGCCAAGCTCTGCGGTCCTCTTTATGTTAAGGTGTTATCGGCCAAGAGAATGAGTGTCTCCATGTGGAAGTTAACCAGAGCGATTTAAAGCTTTCGTGACTGCAGGGATTCATCTTCTTGGTTCTTTCGGTAAAGTCACGTAGAATGCTTGCGTTGTGGCCGAAACGTCATGAGAATTATTTTTATTATGTTTTATTTTTATTTTTATTATTTTATTATTTCCATTCTACGTGACTTTACCGAAAGAACCAAGAAGATTAACCAGAGCGCTCGAAGAAAACCCATGTGTGCGCAGGGGAAACACTCTCTCCCGTACAGAAAGAACATGTGGAGTCCACATTTTGTTCTGCACCACCTTCTGCCTGAGCCAGGGCTCCCTCCTCGACGCCCACGGGGGAAGGACGTTTCACAACATTTGTGCGATCAAACTTGATTTGAAGCTTTCGCGACTGCAGGAATTACTCTTTGGTTATTTCGGTAAAGTCACGTAGAAAGAAAATAAATTAAATAATATAGTATGACTTTTTGATTGCAACACAAAGCAACCGTCATCAGGTAGAACTAAATTTGAGAGAGAAAACACAGACACGGAGACAACACAGAGACACACAGAGAGAGACACACAACATAGACACAGAGACAGATACACAAGCAGACAGAGACAACACAGAGACACACTTAGAGAGACACACAACATAGACACACAGAGACCCAATGTCTCTGTGTCGAGGCCTTACATAGAGAGGGGGGGGCAGAGAGAGAGAGAGGTGGGTCTGCTGGTTGCTGCTGCTGGAGCAGAGAAATTAGCATGTCAATGAATCCACCCCGAAGCGACCGAGGGAAAGAAGAAGATCGAATGGCCCTATGAGAGCCTGGTGAATTTTTTTAGAGAGAGAAATAGGTTGAGAAAACTAAATGTAGTAATTTTTTGTGCAATCCTTCAACCCTCGCTGCTGCCTCCAGTGCTGATGGATCACAGGCCATGTGCACAGCAGAACGGCGCTGTGGAGTTCTACCCACAGCGCTGATATCACGGCTCCATCTCCGTCGTGGACGTAGATTTTGGACGCGCTTCCCTCCTTTGGCTGTCACTCCATCGTTAGTCTCAACCATGTGGCCATTGTCCCTTCTCAACTCCACGTGTCAGCGTGCAAGAACTTCTGCGCGCTTCTTTGCGCTGTTTTCAGCTTTTTTTATCCATTTCCTTTTGTCCACGAGCTTAAGACATTAACTTAATAATGAAGAGCGGCATACCAATTGCCTAAAATGTCAAGCTATAATTACTTTGTGTTAAAAGGCAGATTTAACGATGCGGGTAGAACGGTCGTGTGGTGGCTAGCACATTGCGCGCTTGAACTTTGGAAATCGGAGTTCGAATTCGGGCCACAGCTAACATCATTGGCGAGCGATATCCTAACCAGTTCTAGGCTTCCCCGTTCACCAACTCCCACTCACCATCGTGAAGTGTTTTCGAAAAGCCTCCACAACCGAACTGGCATAGAGACGCCTTCATCCAGCAGTGGATTGACAGAGGGCTGTAATTCATCAGCCATTTGCGATTAATGCGGAGAGTGGTTTTACTTCTTTTTTTTATGAAATAAAAGGCATCGGCTTCATTCTAGAGACGTCTTGATGGCATTTAGCATTCATAGCCACATGTCAAGCAGAAAAGAGAGATCAATCACACAGGCAGCCTGCGACATTCTCAAAAGGAAAGGGTGCAGCCCAGCAATTGCTCGCTAACTCCACTGTTGGTGGAAGGGGGCTTCACTCGAGCGAGCTCTAGATAGGCCCCGCTCCCCCCCGACAAAAGGTATTTTGACATGGGAGTACCCACACTTTACCCCACCACACGAGGACCGCCGATCGACTGCGGTGAACCCATTTGGAGACGATGATTGGGGGTGGGGGGGAGGGGGAGATTCAAGAAACGTTCCCGTTGCTTCAACTGGCACTCCGGGAGATCAAATCGAAGCGGCGACCTCTGAATTGCAAGGCCAGTTTGCTGCCAATTTTTTTTTATTAATTTGTCTGAGCCAAATATCGTAAAAAAATATCATTGTGGTTTACATTCGATTGTTTTTTGCCCTGATTTCTATTTGCTACATTGCCATGTGCTTACTGTTTATGCGACTACTCTTTACCGTCGTGGTGACCCTGGCTCACAAAACGAGACGCTATCCTTGTCTCTCAAATTCTCACCCTGGGCTCAGCAAAAAAAAAATAACTCGAAACGCCACAGCAGCACCTGTACTGTTTCTCAAAACTGGCCACTGGTCAAACCGCAAATATGTCAAAAAACCAGCTTGAAATTTTTTTTTCCTTTCTTGTTGTTAAACAAAAAGCTGACATCTAATGTTTTTCTGTCGCCCCCCACACATCCTCCCACTCTCCCCCCACCGTTGAAATAGTGCCACAGGCGAGGATCAGACCGAGAAGGCACGGGAGGGGAGCGACGAGGTGAGGGGGTTGTCGGAGAGCCATCGGCGTTCCACCATCGTTATCCAACGTGCCTGGAGGAGATACATCGTGAGTTTTAGCTCAACCCTCGTAATTCATTCGCTGATGTCGTGTTTCGAAGGGCCTCCCCACTAGAGCGAACTATAAGAGGGGCATTTGGCCTACTCTTCCACGAGTGACCGGACGTGTTGTAAGAGGTGAGCGTACCCACACTTTACCCCACCGCACCCAACCAGCCCATCATCATCCCTCTGGGGTAGATAAAATACCTACCACTTCGTGGAGAAGTCAACAGTGGTTGTCCCGTGGACAAACTCGCCCCTACCGCAGGAATGTGGAATTTGCACCACTGGCTCTGCAGGGCTGTACACAGGAGATGAACACCAGTGGTCATTTGAGCAGTAAATACCTCTGACATGCTTATATGTTACGCGATGTCCCCGGATGCTAACCTGAGCGTGGAACGTGTGTAGGACCTGCAGGTGTTCCGCTACTACCGGGAGCTGCTCAGCTTCAGGGCGAGTGGGGAGCCGCGCCTCATGCTTCGATGCGTCAACCCCAAGGAGGTCGTCCTCTTCGCCAGGCCTGATGCTGCAGTTTACCTTTTTGGGCTAATGGGGTCAACCGTGCCATTCACACCCAGTCACGCCTGAGGGGGCAGTTCTTTTGCGAAGTTCGTCATCACGAGCCATAGTCGATCCGCTGCTGGATGAAGGCCTCCCAAAGCCGCTGCCACCTCTCACGATCCTGCGATGTAACAACAACAACCTCCATTCACCACTAGGTGGCGGTGATTCTAATTGCATTGGCCTAACGGCATTGGCCTAATTACATTGCCCTAATTGCATTGGCCTAATGAGATTGGCCTAATTGCATTGGCCTAATGAGATTGGTCGAATTATATTGACCTAATGGCATTGACCTAATGGCATTGGCCTAATTAGAAGCGTCTAATGGCATTGACCTAATTAGATTGGTCTGATGCATTGGCCTAATGAGATTTGGCCTAATGGCATTGGCCAAATTTGATTGGTCTAATACCATTGGCCTAATGGCATTGTTCAAATGAGATTGGCCTAATTGCATTGGCCTAATTAGATTGGCCTAATGTGATTGACCTAATGAGATTTGGCCTAATGGCACTGGCCAAATTTGATTGGCCTAATAGCATTGGCCTAATGGCATTGTCCTAATGAGATTGGCCTAATTGCATTGGCCTAATGGCATCGATCAACCTTCCAGGTAAAGATTCCTTTGGTACAGTCACGGAAAGCTTCTCAAACTACGTGGTCGAAAAAGATGTTAAATAGTGTAGGAGCCAGAGGACATTCCCTTTCGCACACCAAGGTGAGCATGGAATGGCTCTGGCTCCTAGCGACGTAGCTTTGATAATTGTGAGCAGAGAGTCAGGGAATTCCCTACACCTCTGTTGTAGCAGCTGGACCGAAAATATGGCATCTGAAACAACATTGGCGCTCCGAATAATCCTTGACAGGACATTTCCCGGTACACAAGAGGTCGATGCCCCTGTAGTTTGTACAGTCTGTGCGGTCCCGCTTCTTTAAGGGGGGGACCTTCCAATCCTGCAGAACCCGCCCAGTGGTCCAGACAGTTATTATGATGCCATATAGGAGAGTCTGCACACAAAAGCCACCCTCCCTCAGCAGTTCGCTTGGGAGATCATCTCTGCCCCGGCCATTTTCCTGGTCTCAGAGTCTGGATCGCCTTCCATACTTCCTCAACAGAGGCACTTCAGCCAGTTACTCACAGGGGGTGACTACTCCTGCCAATATTTGAGGCACAGCAGCCTCAGCAGGGTCATCCCCACTTTGCCCCATAATGATTTCTGGGCTGAGGGATTTCCCCTCCCCCAAGATCTCACAGAAATGCTCAACGAACCTGTTCCTGGGGGTCAGAGTTTGGATCACCTTTCATTCCCTTGAGGATGGAAATAGGTGCGCTGCTGCCAGTTACTTTTTTATGGAATTAAAGAGTGATTGATGGAATCCACCTAAGCACCTGCACACGAGGTGATTTCATCGCTCCATTTCCTCGGCGGATCAACTCCTGGATGCATTTCGTGCCTTGACTGCCACTTCATCATCACCTCTAGTGACCTGTCCTTCCCGGGCCCATATAGTTTTCTTATCTTACGCTTTGAATTATTTCATTACATTAACCTCAGTGTTCTCTAATCCATTATATTGTAACACTGCAAACACTTTTATCTACATGCTTCCATTTCTGTCGGCTCAGTGTTATTACAAGCATGCATCTCTCCAGACTTCTTTGCTGACCTGTTACCTTGGTGTGTGTATCTGCAGTCGAAAAGCTCTTTGTTTTTGTGGGGGTTGTGTCTTTAAACACATCTGCTTCAGAGGTATCGAGCCTCCAATCCCTGCGCTTCTGTGCAGGCTCAAGTACTATGTGCGAGATTAACCCCCCCTCCTCCCCCCCAGTGACGATTAGCCAGGTGGTGGCGGCTATGCACGTGGCCTGTAATCTAGCACTGGTGTTGGGACGATGAGGGTTGAAGGATCACACGACAAGCATCACAAAAATCCCTTGTTGCGGTCGGCAAGGAGACGGCACAGCAAAAATATGCATCCGACCCGTTCCATCTCACATGGGATAGAGCGTTGCTCCCTCGCACGTTTGGCGTTTTCCGGGTGCTTCAGATTCATCCCACAAGTATAAACACTCATTACTTGGCCGGTAACACCTCAATATCTAGAGGACCGCAGAGCTTTGGGGGGATTTGACGCCAGCTTACCGCTCGTCTGTGGTTCTTCCTCGTGCCTGTTAGTTGCCCTCTGTACGAGAGCGAGCGATTACTGTGCGCTGCCGCATGACAAGTTGACATTATTACCATTGCAATAGATAAATCTAGGCTGCTTAGTGAACATCCTGCTTTAAAAAAAATCTATATCGCGATTGTGCGTTATCACAAGGCTAAGAATCCATTGGAAAATATCGCCGAGCAATGCACAACCCTGTGTCGGAGAACGGATCGCAGAAGTGGATTTCAAAGAGCTACCTCCCGAGATCCCTGCAAGAAGTGGACCTCTTGTCCACACACCACAGGGGGCAGCACTTTCTCACCCGCCCTGCCACAGAGCGTAATGCTCGTCGCATGCTGGCCAAACCAACGCACTATTTGGAATTCTCAAGAGCTGGAATTTGTCAAACTACATGCAGAATCAAATTTAAGGGGATTTGTTTTTACGCGGCCATTGACGACCAGACTGAGACCATCAATTTGCTATGCGTGTGAGTTTATGAGTCCCTGGGAGTCTATGCAAGTCTATGTGTCTCTCAACGTAAGTCTATGAGTATCTACGTGAGCCTATGCGTCACAATCTAATTAATCGGTGACCGACCTGAGACCATCAACCCGGTTTAAACACATTCCTGCGGAGGGAGCTGGTAGGAACGTTGGGTTGCTCGGTCAATGGCCAGGGTCAACGGCGGCGTGGTGTTGTATTCCGCAAATATGGCCGACTGTGAGGGCGGGCACAAGCCGGCGTGAGTAGGTTAAACGTTGAGTTTTATCAGGGCACCACGGGGTGACCAGCCCCTCCCCAGCCAGCCCCACCCCCCCACCCAGCCCCACCCAGCCCCACCCAGCCCCTCCCCACTCCACCCAGCCCCACCCCTCCCATTTTTGGATGCACGACGAACGGACGGATACAATAATCCCCTGTGGGCTGGTGTAATCAGGAGGTTCCTACCAGTACCACAGGTGGCTAAAACCCAGCGGTGCTGACTCAACGCCCCCCCCAACCCCCGACAGTGCCAGCTACCCCGGCCACCAGTCGTAGCCACGTGCTTCTTGATTAGCGCAGCCTGGGTAAAGATAATCAATCAAAAAAAATCGAGACTATATTGTCAACAAGCTGTGCTCAGCCTAATAGAGTTGCCCGGCTTGAAGACAATCGATATGTGAGGAGGGCCTCCCCCCCCCCCCCATGTGTAAACAAGGCACATGCAGCTCAATTGAACGGGCCTGTGCAGAGACAACGCAAACAATGTTCTCAGCGTAAACAACCCGTTTAAGAAATGTGCGGAGTGTCACTGCATGGAAGTTGCAACGCTTGAACGAACATGTTGCACGGGAAAGAAATTGGCCAATTTAGCCACGGGGTCTGATGCGGAACGTTTTCGGTTAGTTGGGCGTGGCGGCGCGCGTGCCAGCGAGGGTTGGTGGATCACGCACAGATTCGTGGAATTCACAAAGCCACCGTTGGGCTGCTGTGACGTGGTAGGCGGTGGCGGTACAGGCAGTGCCGTTTGCGAATCCACTGCTGAATGAGGGCCTCCCCGAAGCCATCGCCATCTCTTAACGGTCATATGATCTATCCACATGTAGCTCCTACGTGCAAGTTAATCACATTACTCCACATCCGTGGAGGACGGCCTCTAGGACGAGTTTTCTTTCCTTCCCTGGGCTGCCACTCATTAGCGAGTCTCGACCGCCGGCTGTCATCCTGTGTCAGTGACGAATCCTACCACAGCGCAGGAAACATTTATTAGCCGTCAATGCACGGCCCCATTACTTGTGACTGACGTAACGCGTAGCCTCTGCTGGGCCACAAAGATACCCCATCGTCCGTGGATGGACCTTTTAATAGCCACACTATTACCGATAAAGAGTGACTCAGAAGTGTGGTTAGTGCACCGCGATAAGAATCCGGCATCCTGAGTTAAATTCCCGGCCACGACTAACATCAGTGGCGAGTGATATTAAAACCGGTCCCGGTTGACTGAAATGAGTACCTGGTGTGGTGCCGTAAACATAAATACTGGGGAGGCGAATGCGGTCGGGTGTGGCACTAGGCACATCGACCCATCGCGTGTGCAGTGCCGGCCTTTATAGGTGCTCGCTAACAGCACTTGCCCAAACGGCCAATGTGGACTCCGCTGGGATCTTTGTCTTGGTTTGCGTGTGCAGGCGGAGTTACTCGATGGAGCTGCGGGAGCGCATGTGAGGTTCCGCCTTGGAGGGGTCAGTACCACCCCAATCCCGCGGCCACCACCCCCACAAAGAGATCACGATTATATTGTTCTCCGATGGAGAAACAGGCCAGTGTCATTGGAATGTGGAATTGCCACGACTGGCGCAGGGTTCGCCAATGAACATAAGTGCATACATTGACGTACTATACATGCAGACATACATCTATATTTGCCGACATAGATACGGTCTTTATTGAGGTTTTTTTTTCAGGGTTTATTTTGGCACAAATAAAACCCATTGGGCAATAAATGCAAATTTTTTATGGGGACCTGGTTACATCACAGAAATCTGGTTACAGCGAAAATACATTAACAAAACAATCAGAAAACAACTCTACATGGTACATTTTCTTCTTAGTGCTGCTTGGAAGCGAATTATCAAGTAATATACTGTTTAACTGCATGCCTATATAAGTCACCATACGTCCATGATGATTAACTGTGAGCAAACAACAGCAGGTATTGTGATTTCTTGCACCCAAAAACTGCAGGATGTACATGCATTATGAACATGCATAATGAGCATGCATAATGTTAATTACCCTTTGAATAACCTAAACGGTATTGGATATCCATTTTTATTTATATGCATACATTAACCCCCCCTCCCCAGCCTTCGTGCCTGATTGGGTCAAGAGTGACGATATCACATCTATCCGTCTATTTAATACTGAAACAGGAGGATTTCTCAACTCTGGCTGTAGCCCGATGATGCTGGTTGTAATTACTGGCGAAACGTCGTACTCGAATTGTAAATGTCGTGCGTTTACTCTCCAACACGGTGGTGTGCTGTACTTGTAACGAATTGGCACGCTTTGTTTATGTGACAAACCTTACTAATGGGCTGTGACGCGATCTAACCAAAACAACTCTTATGGATAATATTGGTCGTGAAAGTCTAACACATTCCTGCGGAGGGAGCTGGTGGGAACGTTGGGTTGCTCGGTCAATGGCCAGGGTCAACGGCGGCGTGGTGTATTCCGCAAATATGCCCGACTGTGAGGGCGGGTACAAGCCGGCGTGAGTAGGTTAAACGTTGAGTTTTATAAGGGCACCACGGGGTGACCAGCCCCTCCCCACCAAACCCCACCCTCCCATCCCCCACCCAGCCCCACCCTTCCCACCCTGCCTCTCCCCACCCTCCCCTCCCCTTCCCACCCAGCCCCACCCCACCCACCCCCTCCCTCCCCACCCAGCCCCTCCCTGCACGACGGACGGACACAATAATCCCCTGTGGGCTGGTGGAACCAGTGGGTTCCTACCAGTACCAGGTGTTAAACGTACATGGTCAAGTTCCGAATGGCAAGGTCGTGCATCAACATGATACAACCAACACATATAGACGCAAGCACGTGCAAACCTGTATATATAGACACTATAATAACGTTGAGTACAGCGCTTTTTCAGCCCTCTGCTGCATGAACAAACCTCTCCATGCATGCCATGTGAGTTGTGGGTGATTGTTTGACCATACTTCACCATGCCGGTCAGTGTGCAGTGCGGTGGAGGGGTGTGGAGGACCAGGTTTAGATCTCACCCCGCCACTGATGTAAGTCACGGCCGCCAATCAAACTCAGAGTCGTCGGCATCACAGCGCGACTCGCTAACTGCTGCGCCTCGACTCTCTCGCAAACACCGAGCACCAATTATCGGTTGAAGTTGGCCGAGCTTGGCCCAGTGCAGGCGTTTCATTTTTATGAAACACGAGCCATGGCACGATCCCATTAATTAGTTGAGAATATTAGTTCTGGAGGCATTTAATTATGTATTGACCCCTGCCTGCTCACGTTACCCACGTAACAACGATCGCAGACGAAACATCTGTGCGGCCAGACGTTAACACTGTAAAGCCAAACCCTGCCTATAGGGAGCTGCTGCGTGTTTAAATACATGCCAATCATTCGAGTCTTGCGAATGGCAATGTGTGCATGGGCTAAATGCCAATGTCGAGGTCTGCTAGCCAGATGTTTGTGTAGTTGTGCTGTTCCCGCTTCCGTTGAAGGAGCGCATACTACAGTTGTTATGGTCCTTGGTTTGGGTTGCATGGCCAGTCGCACTGTAGCTTGCCTTTTAGTGTATCTCTATGGGTCTCTATGTATCTCTGAGTCTCTACATATATCGGTGGCTAATGGCAGGGGCCGGCAACCTATGGCTTCGGAGCCGCGTGAGGCTCTTCAACGACCGCTTAGTGACGTTATTTATTAAGGAACCACCGTCTCGTAATCACGTGGCATTGTGGCTCTTGAAATATTGAGAGTTTTACCGAATTGGAAAAAAAATGTCTCTTCTTGTTATTTCGGTTGCAGACCCGTGGTCTATGGGCTTACTATATGGTCCATAGTTTGGGGTGCATGGCCACTTTCACCAAGCAGTGTTGACCGGCATGGTGAAGTAAGGTCAAATGACCCCCACGACCGACCGACACGGCATGCGGAGGACCTCATCCGTCCAGCGGTGGATTTACACGGAGATATGATTATGATATCATCGTGAATTGAGGGCCGTGTTAATTGGTCACACGGTGCATATGTTAAATGTTGCGTGAGATTAAATCGCCCGCAGGGTTAAGATGTAGTGTTGACGCCGTGCGAAACAGGAGCGCTTCCCTCCAAACATCTACTACAAGATCTTCACGCACCGCCCCGTGCAAGACCTGTGCGCAAACAGCCCCAAGGTGTACGCCACCGCCGCAGTCAAAACACTGCCTGCAAGACCACCACCGCGCTACAGCATCGCTCGCCACGGAGCTCACGGGACCAGAGCGCGGGCAACACCCGGCACCGGGCGGTCGGTCCGGGATCCAGATCCGGACCGCAGCGGGTGGTACAAGAGAGTGGAGAACAATGGGTGGAGGCTGGTGTCGGAGAGGGTAAACTGCCAAGTACCCCTGGATTTGAAGCTTTCGTGATTGCAAGGATTCATATTCTTAGGTTGTTTTCGGTAAAGTCACGTAGGTAAAAAAAAATGTTAAATTAAAATTAATAAAAGTATGATGCAGCAATCGTGCTGTGACGGTTCCACCTGAAGACGGAAGCTTGTGTTGCCTCCGAAACGTCGTGATTTTATTTATATTTTACTTTAATTTTTTTTACCTACGTGACTTTACCGAAAAAACCTAAGAATATGCAAAGTACCCCCTTTACTGTGTAGCCTCTCTCCTTCTGTCCATCTCAGAAATATTGGCAGACCCTGGTCACTCTGTGTCTGATGTGGTGGCACACTTGGCCTGTAAGCCAGCAATGTGGAGGCAACAGTGAGGGTTTGTGGATTGCGCACACACACACACGTTGTGAAATTCCCTTCCCTTAAGCGTCGAGGAGACGTACCCTGGCGCGCCAGAAGGCGAGTACAGAAAACATGTGGACCCCACCTGTTCCGTTTGTATGGGAGTAGAGTGTTTCCGACCTCGCTCACGTGGGTTTACTCCAGGCGCTCCGGTTTTCTCCCACTGGCGAGCCAATATCTTTAAAAAACAATGCATGATCCTCTTGAAAGAGAGTCATAGGACTCAGCATGGCTTTCCTGGATAATTAAGTAAATTATGAGAATTAATCGTTATGGAGTGGGTGATAAGAGTTGGAGATAAAATTTCGATTTAAAGCTTTCGTGACTGCAGGGATTCATCTTCTTGGTTCGTTCGGTAAAGTCACGTAGAAGGGAAATAATAAAATGATAAAAATAAAACATAATAAAATACAATTCTCACGACGTTTCGGCCACAACGCAAGCTGTCGGAAAGACAGCGTCTGAATGAGCCATTCAGACGCTCTTTCCGACAGACCTGTTCTTCACCTGAGGACGGCTGTTTGCGTTGTGGCCGAAACGTCGTGAGAATTGTATTTTATTATGTTTTATTTTTATCATTTTATTATTTCCCTTCTACGTGACTTTACCGAAAGAACCAAGAAGAAGAGTTGGAGACTGTACTTGTTTACGTCATGGGGGCCTGATGAGAATAAGCGTGCACTGCCTCCGCCACCGTGTGGCAAAACCACAGCATTAAAGTGTTCGCAGCCGAGCAGCTCCCAACGTTACGTTTACATTGCCTCGCAGCGGATTCGTGCCACGAGTCGCACCATCATCATCAGCCACGATCTATCCACTGGTGGATGAAGGCCCTCAACATCTCGTCGTGGTGGCGAGATGTTAATTTCATTTGTCTGGTATACAGGAGGTCGTGGGTTCTATCCCGAGCCCCTGACACCTGTATATTTGGAGTTTGCATGTTCTCCCTGTGGTCATGTGGTTTTTTTCTCCGAGTCCCTCCGGTTTTTCCCTCCACATTTAGAAACATGCATTCAGAGTATTTGGCTGATTTAAATTTCCACGTGATAAGCCACTTTGTTGAACTATCATTTGTAGCCAGGTCGCTTCTGAAAAAGAGCTATATAGCTTAACTGGAAAAATCTGGTGAAAAAAAAATAGTTTATAGTTTTTAAGTCGTGGGTCTTTCACACGATGGTTTTCCCCTGGCATAATGCTCTGGCTAGCGCCGGCACGCGAGCCAAATTCCACGCTGCCATTTTCACGGGTGGCGTCTTCTCAGGTCCCGTTTTCCTCCTCTGGCTGCCATTCCACGTTCGTCTCGAACACAGCTCTTGCAGCTATGTGCCTTGCCCAAGCCCGCTTACTTTTTTTTACATCGTAAATACGATGCTGTTCTTGCTCATGATGGCAGCAGTAGCCATCATGAGTTCAGGAACTCAATACCAATATCGAATTCTAGATTTGAAGCTTTCGTGACTGCAAGGATTCATATTCTTAGGTTTTTTCGGTAAAGTCACGTAGGTAAAAAATTCAGAGGCAACACAAGCTCGTGTTGCCTCCGAAACGTCGTGATTTTTATTTTATTGTTATTAATTTGAATTTTTTACCTACGTAACTTTACCGAAAAAACCTAAGAATACCAATATCGAAGTCTGCTGCTGGCCATGACGAGAGGGCTTCAGCAAAGAGATGTAGACCACAGTGGGTTCACGAAACGGTCCATAGTTTTGAGTTGCGTGGCCACAATCGCACAACTGTGGCTGTGCATCTGAGTATGATGTCCTTATTCTTGGTTCTTTCGGTAAAGTCACGTAGAAGGGAAGTAATAAAAATAAAACATAATATTAAATTCTCACGACGTTTTTTTTTTTTCACATGAGGACGGCTGCTTGCGTTGTGGTCGAAACGTCGTGAGAATTGTATTATATTATGTTTTATTTTTATTAATTTATTATTTCCCTTCTACGTGACTTTACCGAAACAACCAAGAATATGAATCCCTGCAGTCACGAAAGGTTGACATCGAAATTTATGATGTCCTTAACGTATTTTTTCTAATAAAAAAAACCCCCAACACATTCATCAATAACACTGCGTGGCCTTAACAGGAAAAAAAATAACTAGAATCGGCGACGTTTCGGCCAATGGCCCTTCTTTACAGTACGTAGAGCGAGGCCAGCAGACAGAGCGGATGATGCGAATTAGAGAATGCGCTTGTTGACGCCATGGGGACTGATGGAGAATTACATTTAAAATGATTTCTGATGACCTCTTTTAAAATGTAGTCCTGAATAATAGGCATCCCTTGGATAATCAAATTCATGTGTTCTTCTTGCCGTCTCCCAGTGTAATTCCAAATGCACACCTCTTTTGTGATTTTCGCTATATATATGCAAATGTGTCTGCATGTATTGGGCATGGAACAATGCGTTGATTCATATTTATAAGTCATTTGTTTATGTAGGAAAGTGTCACTGAATCTCTTTTCACGAGGATCCTGCATTGGGAAGTTTGGTCGCTTTCACTTTTCAAATATGCGAACACATTGGGGGAGAAACCGTAGTATACGTCCAACAGCACTTGTCCCAACAGTCTTCGTCGTCTATACGGGGAATCTTTGTCTATATAGTTATATCTGTGTGTACATGTCTAAAAGCACTTGCCCCAACAATCTTTGTAGGCTATACGAGTGATATTTGTATTTAGCCATATGTGTGTCTGTCTATATGGCTAAATATTCTTATGTTTTTTTCGGTAAAATCACGTAGGTAAAAAATTAAAATTTATAAAAGTAAAATGAAAATAAAATAAAAATCACGACGTTTCGGAGGCAACACAAGCTTCCGTCTTCAGGTGGACGAAACTCACGTCGAAACGTCGTGATTTTTATTTTACTTTTATTAATTTTAATTGTATT
>CM025645.2:4143946-4156571 GCA_014621495.2 Entosphenus tridentatus
GGGGTGGGGCTGGGTGGGGTGGGGCTGGGTGGGGTGGGGCTGGGTGGGGAGGGGCTGGTCACCCCGTGGTGCCCTTATAAAACTCAACGTTTAACCTACTCACGCCGGCTTGTGCCCACCCTCAGTCGGGCAAATTTGCGGAATACACCACGCCGCCGTTGATCCTGGCCATTGACCGAGCAACCCAACGTTCCTACCAGCTCCCTCCGCAGGAATGTGTTTCAGACTGCAGGAGGAGTAATCCGATCAGCTATGAAGCTTTTTTATTCTCACAGATGTCCCGTATGGGCACGGGGTTCAGCGTGTTTCAACTGCGAACAATACAAAACACGATTGGCGTGCAACAGAGAAAAAGCTAAGCAAGTCGTTCAAGATAAATTTATTATAAATGTATTACTTCTACAAGTCCGATTTATCAAGGCTGGGGCAAGGCAACAACAAAAAACAGTCCCAGACCACACCGAGATGACAACACACAGCAGTCCCTCAGCAAAAAATGCATTAATATTGAACTATCGATAATACAATTACACAGGCAATGACCAACGTTACAAATCACATTTGCAAGTGTGACTGCAGTAATCCAGCACTAATCTTCTGCTTTAGGATATCTTGATTTTTTTTCAAGGAAGATTTACGATGTTCAAGGGAGGAAACAAGGTTGTTGTTGTTGTTCTAGTGAACCACAGTGGTCTGCTCTCATTCAATGGAGAGGGGAAACAGCAAGACGGCACGAACTCTCGTCGTGGCTACCACGAGGCCCTGGACATTGAAACCGAGTCTCAAGACAGATTTGGGCCATCATGCCGCCCAGCACGCGAAAGAACACAAACCATAGTTCTCACTCGAGCTACGAGGACGTCACCTGTGCCAGGCTAGGTGCACTTTGAGGCGACTCACACTCTCTACCCAGACACCCACCTCACTCAACTGCCCCCCCCCTCTCTCTCGTGTCTCCATGATCTCTGCTGCTGTAAACCCAGGGGAGCGCTGTGGAAGTAAGACGCGTTCGGTCAGCAGGAGATTCATCTCCAACATCATCAACATCAGTTTAACACGTAGGCTTTCGCGACCTATATCATCCATAAAATTTACGCAATCTAACCCAAACAAACCTCGATTATGGATCATCAACAACATCATCAACATCATCAACAACATCATCATCATCAACAACAACAACATCGTCATCCGCGCGGAGATGAATCACCGACCTTGCTCCTTCTCTTCTCTTGTTCGCTCTCCTCCCCATCGTCCCCCCATTCCTCCTCCTCTTCTTCTTACCTCGTCAGCGTCGTCAGCCCCTGGCCATGATGGCTTTGGCTACGTCACCATCTTCTGATAAGCCCTCGATGACGTCACGAGTTGTTGAACATCCACACATGGGCCAATCAAGCTGCAGACTTAAACATGAATAATATAATCGGCGACGTTTCAGGCAATTACCCCTTCTTCAGAGGACATAACAAAAACTTTGCCAGAAACACACATGATATATGTGCTTTGAAAAAGGGCCATTGCTTGAAACGTCGCCAATTATATATATATTTCCCCATCAAGAAGGCACACTGTTTATTTTCTTTCAGGAATGCGTATCTGAGCTTATGGGATGATTTAGTACATCGAAACGATGCAATTCCTCCAGATGTGGCGATTCCATTAAATACAGATAGGATCACGATCGGGTCACCACGTGTTTGTCTCTCCACAAACGCAACACATATATAAATATATAAACTGTAATGCATGTCCCCCCCCTCCCACCTACGGCCTTCTGGGAGTGCATTCCAGGCCACGGCTAAGATCAGTGCTGAATGATAACCAACCCGCTCCTGGGGCCTCCAATGTTGTTGTTGTTGTGCATGTGTGTGTGTACACGTGTGTGTGTACACGTGTGTGTGTACACGTGTGTGTGTACACGTGTGTGTACACGTGTCTGTGTGTACACGTGTGTGTGTGTACACGTGTGTGTGTGTGTACACGTGTGTGTGTGTGTGTGTACACGTGTGTGTGTGTACACGTGTGTGTGTGTACACGTGTGTGTGTGTGTACACGTGTGTGTGTGTGTGTACACGTGTGTGTGTGTGTGTACACGTGTGTGTGTGTGTGTACACGTGTGTGTGTGTGTGTACACGTGTGTGTGTGTGTGTGTACACGCTGCGCCACGTGCCCGGCCACCCGAGTTCGATTCCCGCTCCGAGTCCTCCGGTTTTCCCCTCCACATTTCGACTCAAAACGCACGTTTAGAATATTTGACTCCAATACATTTCCACGCGATAAGCCACTTCGTTGAGCTATCATTTTTGATAGTCGGGTCGCTTCTGAAAAAAAATCGCTATATAAAATAAAAAATATATTGAAATGGTTATTTTTGATGTTTTTTTTCCTGAGTGTTTACCGGAGCACTGGAGAAACTCCCACATGCACGTGCGAAGGTGTAAAGCTACCCCCGTACAGACTAAACATTATTTATCGTCTACGAACGATATATTATTTGTTTAATCTTACCAGATAAGGCCGACTGAGCTGTGCAGCTCTTTTTCAGGAGCGACCTGGTCGTCACCGAATGATAGCTCAACGAAGTGGCTAATCACGTAAGAAATGTATAGCAGCCGAATACTCTAAACGCGTGATGTTGAATCTAAAACGTGGAGGAGAGAAATCACGGGGACAAAGAGAAACACCGCACACTCCAAATATACAACAGCAGGCGTCAGGGTCGGGGATCGAACCCACGACCTCCTGCATACCAGGCGAGGTCGTTAACATCTCCTAGCCACCGGCTCGATGACGACATGGACCCAGCGCTTAGCCCGTTCGCCACTTGTCGCAGAGATGTTCCACTGTGTCGAATCCAACAGGCTGCCCTGGTAAATGCTGCCGGGGTGTGTGTGTGGGGGGGGGGTGAATTAACCGTACAGATACGCGCCAGTCTGCTGCACAGCGAACGTTCAAAAGACGTTCGCCCAACGTCATTCGGAACGGGTAGGCCAATGCGTTGGACAATGCCAACTTCTTGAATTAGCACAACGTGATGAATGTATGAAAAAACAAATCGAGAAAGGCTCACGGTATAGATTTCCTGGGCGCGTGATGAGTTAAACGAGAGACTGTGCGTGAGCGTGGACCGGCCGGGGACATTCGAGGTAACCGCGATATGCCGCAGGAAGATGACGAATTGAGTTCGCGCAGAGAGCAGCTTGAACGAGCGATCGAGCGACCGGGAAGAGAAATTCTGATGCGACGTTGTAGAGTGAAGATCGTCGACAGAGCAATGGGTGGAGATTGGGGGGGGGGGGGGGGGGCACAGGGTGGTCACCCCCCCCCCCCCGCCCCCCCAAACTGGACACCTTTATAGATTTATTTTCAGTAGTTTACAATTAAGATTCAAATTATATACATTCATTATATGCACCCGCAATTCCTAATTTTGGGGGACAAAACGAACCCCTACCCCCCCCCAAATATAGAAGTCAACCTCCGCCTATGGACAGAGCTGCACAGATGGAATGCCACGAGCGGCAGTGCCTGTGAGGAAGGAGACGGCCCATGTGCAGAGAGAGAGAGAATACTGCACGTGACTCATTGGGATCAGATCTGACGAAATCCCCGAAGGGATTTGCTGCTCAGCATCCGCGCTCTCTCGAAGTCGACTCAGCCGTGAATGAGCCTCCACTGCATCGACTCAGCCTTGAATGAGCACCCGGAACTAGGGAGACAAAGGCGGCCGGGCGTGGTGTTGTCCACCGCATCCCTCTCGTGTGTCCGCCGCGGCCTGCAGTGGTTCGCTCGCTCACGAGCACTTGCCCCAACAGCCCGTTAAGTCTTTACGGGGGATCTTTGTCGTTGTGCGTGTGCGAGGAGTGGTGGCGCAGTGGTTAGCGCACCGCGCTTCTAACCCGTCACTTGAGTTCGAGTCCTGGCCACGGCTAACATCAGTGGCGAGTGTGATATCTGTAACTGCTCTGAGCCTCCACTACATCGACTCAGCCTTTAATGAGTATACCTGGTGCGGTGTGTAATCAACAAAAGCGCTGGGGAGGCAAAGGTGGTCTGGCGTTGTTCTGACTACACCATCACGTAGGTGCGCGCGGTACCGGCCTTTATAGGTGCTCGCTAACAGCGCTCGTTCCAACATTCTCTCTGTCTGAGTTCGATTGTCTGTCCAGTGCCCTCTAGGTCAACTCAGCCGGAACTTATCCAAGCTTCACCGGTTCGATTCTATCTCCCGGCGCGGCTGGTAAAACAATAACAATGGAAAGCCGGACAGTCCAGCGTAGGAGTGCATAATAAAGCAAATATACTCTTTGGTTCTTTCGGTAAAGTCACGTAGCTATAAAATAAAATATAATACCAAGTGACTTTACCGAAGGTAACCCAATGTGTATGGATTCCTGCAGCCACGGAAGCTTCAAATCAAGTACAATTGTCGACGTTGACTCCTGTTTACGCAGTTGTATCGTTCGTAGCGTGCGTACCTTGTAACTCTAGCGCAGGGGTCGACAGCCTGCGGCTCAGCAACCACGTGGGGCTCTGTGAGCACCGCTTTGTGACGTCATCTATCAATGACTTCGTCGTCCCGTATTCACCACTTTTTTTCACCACTTTTTTAAACCGAATTCGGCAAAAAAATATTCTTAGTGTTATTTTGGTTGCCAGCCGGCTGCTCTAGTGGTAGTGCCTTACGCCGATATCCCCTGCTCCAAGCGAGCGCAGCGTCAGCGGCGTTCCGGCAAATGTCGAGCGAGAAATCAATCACCGCTCCGCTACATTATACACCATTATACAGTCCACGCATCAACAGTGGGAGAGAGATACAAAGGCGGCCGGGCGCGGTACCGTCCACACCGCCACCACCACGTTCCGTGATCCGTGCGCCGGACTTAATAAGCACTCGCAATCAGCACCCCCCCACCCCCACCACGGGGGTGCTGGTGGGGGGGGCGTGGGGGGGAGCGAGGGGGAGGGGCAAGCAGAGGGGGGTGTGTGAAGGGGATGACTTTGTGTCTGATAGTTCTGCTGAGTTGGCGGTGAAAGGAGGTGAGCGATGTTTGTGAGCGTGTCAGGGCAGACACGGAAGAATTTGAGCAACTCTGTGACCGTGGCGTCTCGGGCAGATGATGGTGGTGGTGGTGGCGGTGATGATGATGATGATGCGAATTCTGCATCACGCAGCAAGAATAGCCGACACGGCTTGGCACTATCGGACGCAGCGCAACGCGCCTATCCGGGCCTCTTCTAAAATGGTGGAGTGGATAAAAAAAGAGGGATATCAAAGATCACCCGGATAGCCTCGGCAGACTGTTGGGGCAAGTGCTGTTAGCGGACACATGTGATGGCCGAGACGGGTTTTGTCTCCCAAGTGGCTTTGTTTACGCACCGCAACAGGTTCTCATTTGAGGCTGAGTGGACCTAGGGGAGGCCCATGAGCAATTCAGATAATCATCACCGGTGTTGGCCGTAAGCGGGAAGCAAACTCGGATTATCGGGTTTGTATCGCAGCACGGTAACCGTTGCACTACCGCTCCCCAACATACACACACACCACCACCACAAAGACAAAGATCCCCCGTATAGCTTTACAATACTGCTGAGGCAAGTGTTATTAGCGAGCACCTATGAAGGCCGGCACGGCACACGAGGGGGTGGGTGGCCAACACCACGCCCGGCTGTCTTTGTCTCCAAAGTAGCGATGTTTACACACCGCACCAGGTACTCGTTTAAGGCTGAGTCAACCTAGGGGAGGCCCACGACCAATTCAGATAATCGGTGTTGGCCGTGAGCGGGAATCGAACTCGGGTGGCCGGGTTCGTAGCGCAACGCGCTAACCGCTGCACCACCGCTCCCACCACCACACAAAGACCCACACAGACATTCATCCACACACACCTGAATACGTCTTTGTTTCTCTTCCAAGCCAAGACAACATTCCAATCGTCGGTGGAATTGAAAATGATTTGGGGGAGGAGGGAGAAGAAGGGGGGTGGGTGGGGGAGCTCTATTGCACCCAACTAAACGCAGGTTACAACACCACACTCACCCACCCACTCGCTTAGCCACTCACCCACCCACTCGCTCACCCACTCACTCACCCACCCACTCGCTCACCCACTCACCCACCCACTCGTTCAGCCACTCACTCACCCACTCGCTCAGCCACTCACCCAGCCACTCGCTCACCCACTCACTCACCCACCAACTCGCTCACCCACTCACCCATCTACTCGTTCAACCACTCACTCACCCACTCGCTCAGCCACTCACTCACCCACTCACTCACCCACTCGCTTAACCACTCACTCGACAATTCAACCAACCACTCACTATACCGCCTCACTCAGCCACTCGCTCAGCCACTCACTCACCACACTCACCCACCCACTCGCTCAGCCACTCACTCAGCCACTCACTCACCCACTCGCTTAACCACTCACTCGACAATTCAACCAACCACTCACTATACCGCCTCAGTCAGCCACTTGCTCAGCCACTCACTCATCCACTCAATAAACCACTCGCTCAGCCATTCGCTCAACTACTCACTCAGCCACTTAGGACACCCCGAAGGTGGATATAGAAACATGCCGAGGTGAACGGTCCCGAAAATTCAAGCTGTTTCAAAAAGTGCAAAACATACATAATAGTGAGGGGGGCGCCCCCCCCCCACCCCCCATCTCTATGCATCTATATAGGACTCTATTTATCTCTATGAGTACCTATTAATCACGTTGGGTCTCTATGGTCTGTACGAGTCTCTATGAGTTTACTATATTGTCCATGGTTTGGGTTGCATGGCCACGATCGCACTGCTGTGGCTTTCTTTAATGCGTCTCCATGGGTCTCTATGTATCTGTGTGGGTCTATAGGACCCTCTATTCATCTCTTTGAGTCCATATAATAATTTACATTTGTAAGGCGCGTTTCATCCATGGATCCCAATGCGCCGTATATCGAAAGCAGGAAATAATACAGAGCCAGCGCTAAACGACCAAAACTATTGGGGAAAGGCCCTTTAAAAGAGGTGAGTTTTCAGGGCAGATTTAAATAGCCCGTAAGATTATGATTGGCTTATTATCTAGAGGCCAACGCGTTTTATAGTCTTGGAGCTGCACTGGCAAAAGCCCCGCTTACTTTGGAATATTCAGCAGAAGGAAATCAGAGGATCTCAAGGACCTCACTGGTGGTGGATATAAGTTGATCAGTTCCTGTAATGTGGGGCTAAGCCCGTGACAGCTTTGTAGGTCAATACGGGACCTTATCAATTCGATATTTGTTTGGTAGTCAATGCAGGGACAAGAGAATGGGTGTGATGTGCTTACGAAGTGGAGTCCGTTTAAATCATTCGAGCAAGCAGCTTTCGGAACGAGCTTGAAGTCGACCGAGCACTTTAGTCCGGCATCCCGATCAGTAGTTGCGTTGCAATGGTCACGTTTGGGAGGAAACGAATGCGTGGTCCGCTCTCTGTAAATCATCGGGCGACAGGAATCGACGCAATTATGTCCTTGACCACTCGAGACACGTGGTGCCTCAAAGGACAAAGACCGATCAGATCGGACACCAAGATTTCTGACCACCTGCGATGGACAGACAGCGTGACCCATCTACAGACACACACAGTGAACTGATTTTGAAACAACCTGGTAAGGGCGAACCAATGAATATGAACTCCGTTTTTTGTCGGCATTTAATGAGGGAACGTTCTTCCGAAGCCACGATCTCGCTAAGGGATAACGATGCAGACAATGCGACTGCACTCACACAATCGGAGCCTATGCGGACGTGAATTTGCGTGGCATCGGCACAGCAGCGATATGACAAGCCCCGATGTCGTAGCAACATGCCCAGAGGTGCCATACAGACATTGAATTGAGTGGGGGTTTGGGGGGCAAGTACAGGTCCCTGTGCAACACCGCATTGAACCGATCTAATTGGAGATGCATAACCATCAATTGTAACATAATACGAGTGAAACCACTGTAACGCAAGACGAGAAATTCCCACTGAGTGTCCCAGTCGATGGTTGTCAAACGCAGCACTGAGATCTATCAGGATAAGCACGCTCGCCTGCCCCCTGTCCACTTGCAGGAACACATCATTGGTCACCCTCCCGGGAGCCGTCTCGGTGCTGTGTGCAGCTCTGTATCTCTTCGAGTCTCTATGCATAATCTCTATGGGTCTCTAAATATCTCGACAAGTCCCTACGGCTTCACGATATGGCCCCACAGACCTGCTTGGGCTGCATGGACACAATCAGTTTCGCAATGGGCCACGTTACGACACTTGAGCGGAGTTACTTTAGAGTCCACCCCACAATCATCTCCCTCCTACCTCCCCCCACCCCCTCGCCCCCACGAGTCTCTTCTGAACATCGTTGTTGGTGGACGACGACGCGCGGTTTCAGGGCTTTGTTGGACGGGCGCGCATAGCTCGCATCGCGGACGTCGCTCAGGAATCGGGTCGAGACACGCGGGCGACGCGGCGGAGGGCTGCGTGGCCCCTCTGGCTGAACGCGGCGCTGAACAAGGGGCGCCGTTGAGTCGAGGAATTGCGAATTAACGCTGAGTCGGGCGCGACGCTCGCCAGGACGATCTCGAGCTGTGCAGAGGCGGCCAGGACCTGCCCCCCACCCCCCTTCCTCCTCCCACTAGCCCTCACCACCCCCACGCTTCGTTCCATCGTTCTGGGGCGACCCCCATAAATACAGCAGGGCAGACGTGACCAGAAGCACACGGCATCAACAGCTCGGAGGACCAGAGGCAGCTGCGAGCAAAGCCACCTTCAGCCACTCACACGACTCCGACTCTTCCTCCTCCTCCTCACCCTCCTCACCAACCGACTCCTCCGAACCCCCCGTTCGTGTCGAGACAACCGCAGACCGCGATGGCAGAAAAGATGCGTATCCGGGGAGCTTCCGTGCGCTACGGCGGAAGCTACAGCGGGCAGCTGAGCAGCGTGCTGGGCAGCGGCGTGTCCAGAGGGTTTGGAGCAGCGTCCTCTTTCGGGATGGGCAGCAGCCTGGGACTAGGGGGCGGGCTGGGATTGGGGGGCGGGCTGGGATTTGGGGGCGGCCTAGGATTGGGGGGCGGCCTGGGACTGGGGGGCGGTCTGGGGGGCGGCCTAGGAATGGCGCGGGCTCTCGGCGGAGGCTTCAGGGGGGCTGGTTTTGGGATCGGTGTGGGGCTCGGATTAGGCGGCGCTTCGAGGGGTGCCATGGCGGCCGGGTTGAATCTTAGGGGGCTGGGGGGCCTCGGAGGTGGCTACGGAGTCGGCTTTGGCGGGGTGGGTCGAGTGGGGGGTTTGGGCGGACCGGGAGCCGGTTTCGTATCGCCTCGCCGGCATCTGGGTGGACGCGGGTTCATGGTCGGGGGCTATGGGGTCAGCCCCGGGTTCCTGTACCCATCTGGCGCCGGGGGTCTGCCAAGCATGCCCTCCTTGCCCACCATCAACGTGGCCAACCTGCCCTCGCTGGACTTCGTGCAGGGCGTGAGGCTCAAGGAGAAGCTGGACATGCAGAGCCTGAACAACAAATTCGCCACCTTCATTGACAAGGTGAGCGAGAAGCCGTCGACTCGGCCTCGGGTTTAGTGCCTCGGCGCGGCCGGGCAAGCGTCGCCACGAGGGATAGAAAGGCGGCCGGGCGTGGTGCTGGCCACTCACCACCAACGCCTCCCCTCGTGTGCGCCGTGCCGATCTTAATAGGTGCTCGCTAACGGCACTTGCCCCTATACGTCTGTTAAGGCTATACGGGGGAGCTTCGCCTTGCGTGTACATTTAGGTGAGCGCTACAAACCTGGCGACTCGAAGTTGATTCCCGCCCACGACCGACAACGGTGAGGGATGTTTGAATCGGTCCTGGGCCTCCCCTAAGGTCGACCCAGCCTTAAATGAACAATACCCAGTGCTGTGTGTGTGTAAACATACGCACTGGGGAGACAAAGGCGGTCGTAGTCATGCAGGCCACTCACCCCCTCGAATACCGCGCCGGTCTTCGTGGCCGCTCCTCGCGAACAGCAGCACTTGCCCCAAAACGTCCGGTGAGGCTACACGGGCGGGGGGGAATCTTTGTCTTTGTGCGAGTGCAGGTGCGTCTGCTGGAGCAGCAGAACGCGATTCTGAAGGCGCAGATCTCCATGTTCTCGAACAACGACCCGAGCGGGCCCAGTAGCCCCGCGGTGGTCATCAGCTCCGTGACGGCCAGCTACAACTCCCAGATCGAGTTCCTCAAGCAGACCAAGGCGGCCCTCACGGCTGAGATCGAGCACTACAGCTCCATCATCTCGGAGTACACCACCAAGTAAGGACGACGAGGAGCCAAGCCAGCAGCCAGCCACGAAACTCGAGGCGTGGATGAGTTTTTTTTTGTAATTGGTAGCGGCAGCAGCAGGAGCAGGATTAAACGTCGCGCTGCCGTTAGGGCTGATGCGTGGCCTCGAGTTTAATTGGCTGGCCGCGTGCAGCCATTGTGACGTCACCGCCGCTCGGTGGCTGAGCGGGAAGCACGCAGAGGCTGCGTGTCGTGGGGCTGGCGGGTTCAAATCCAACCTTTTATTTTGTTTATTAAATCAACAACAAAAAATCTAGAAAAGTAAACTTTCTCAAATTGTCCTCTCCACTCCAACAAATCCCAATGATGTCAGCGCGCGATTGTCTGCAACTGTCTCCATCCTCGGCACATTTAAGACGGGGGGTTTCGTCTTCGTCGATTGCTGTTGTGAACGAAAAGAATGGTGACCCCCCCCCCTCCGTAAATGTGGGGAGCGGTGGCGCAGCGGTTAGCGCTACGCTACGAACCCCGTCTCTGACCCGAGTTCGCTCCCCGATCGCGGCCAACACCGGTGACGATTATCTCAACCGGTCCTGGGCATCGCCTAGGTCGACTCAGCCTCAAATTCGTAAATGTCGCTACTCGGGGAGACAAAGGCGGTCCGGCGTGGCACTGCCCACACCCCCCCTCGTGTCTTGTCCCGGCCCTAACAGGTTCTCGCTAACAGCACTTGTCCCAAGTCTGATAAAGGCTACATGGGGGATCTTTGTATCTTATCTGTGTTACATGATGATAGGGAGTGGACATATTAAATTCCTATGACAGGACCAGTGTATACATTCTACACGCCTATAAAACAATGTGACAATTCCACGTTCTTATGACAGGAGCAGTCCATTTCTAACTCAAATTCTGTTTATGTCCCCAAAATTGTCAGCCTATTGTACACAGGATGATGATTAAGATTGTGGTGCATGTGACCATGATGGTGATACTGATGACGATGCTGATGTTGTTGCTGATGATGATCTTCGTCTTGAATGCAGGTACACGGAAGAGGTTGAAACGACGCGAGTTCTCGAGGTCGAATGGACCAATCTCAAGGAGGTAATTCGCATGCGGTTGGCTGATCACGCAGAGATATGCGATATTCTAAAACCCTCGGGGCTGCAACGCGATGTCCATGAGATGGAAGCACGGGGAGTGTGTTCGTGAACCCGTCTGAGTGGACCTTTGTTTGTTCAGGAAGACCTCACTGAGTCCCGGGACACGTTTTAAGGAGGGTCGTGCTACATCGGGATGGTTGGTCACGAAAACGTAGATGAAAATAAAACGAATGTTAAAAAAAAAAAATCATAGGTGATGTTTCACGCGATTGTTATTCTCCATATGCAACGAAGAAAGGCTATAGCCCGAAACGTCTCCTATTGTATAATTTAGGACTACAGTGTTATTGACGAATGTGCCGATGCTTATCGGTGTTATTGTTGGCTGTGCTTGTGCACCGCTGCCAACGCAGCAGCAGCAGTAACCACATGGCCAGTCAACTTGAACAATACTCTATGGTTCTTTCGGTAAAGTCACGTAGGTGTAAAAATAAAACCACACAAGCGGTCGTCTTTGTTTTTTCGGTGACTTTACTGAAAGAACCAACGAGTATAGATTATTGCAGTCACGAAAGCTTCAAATCAACTTGTACAATGTTGAGAATGATGCCGATGATGATGATGATTTTGCGATGCAAAGATAAACCCTGAACGTGCGCTGAGTGATAGAGGCGAGAGGGGAGGGGGGAGCGAGATGATGGGTGTGAGACAGAGGAAGGAGGAGAGGGTGGGTGATTCGGTGAAATGAGTAGGTTACCTGAAGGCGATAAGATGAAGCCAAATATCCCTCCTATAGCCTTTGACAGGCCGTGCGTGACTCCCCTCTGCCAGGATATTGACTCGATCTACCTGGGCATCGTGGACCTGCAGACGAAGGTCACGGGGATGGAAGATCAGATCACGCTCACCAAGCAGCTGTACACCGCGGTGAGTGGCCCTGTCGCTCACCCGCTCGCTGGACCGCGCACTCACCCCGCCTCGACGCGTCAAGTCGCTCACTCGCCCATTCACTCGATCGTGCTTACAAGCCCACTCGAGTCGGTCTCTCACCAACTCGTCGACTCGTCCACTCAACAGCTCAATTACCCCCGTGCTCACCTGGGTCAATCACTCACCCACCCTCCCTCGTTTCTCTTTTCCTCCATCACTCCCTTTCCTCGCTTCCATCCCCCCAATCTCCGTCTGTCCCTTCCCCCTCCCACCTTTGCTTCCTCCCTTCCCCTCTCCCGCCTCTGCCCCCCCTTCCCCCCCCCTA
>CM025645.2:4162161-4176726 GCA_014621495.2 Entosphenus tridentatus
TGCTGCTGCTGCTGCTGCGGCGTTGGCAGTGGTGGCGCAGAAGCACACAGCAATAACAACAACAACTCAGCACGTACAGTGTCTATAACACCGTGTGCGTGGCCTTCAAAGGAAAATGTAGATAATAATTGACGCTTCGGGCAATGGCCCTCCAAATCACATTGGACATGTGCTATGGAGCGCCATTCCTATTGGTCACGTGATTTGCCACTAGGAGGCATCAGAGGCACGTGGCGCGCTCGACAACCCTACAACTACAAAGACAAAGATCACCCGTTTAGCCTTAACCCACTTTTCAGGCCAAGTGCTATTAGCGAGCATATATATAGGCCGGCACAACACACGAGGGGGTGGGTGGCCAGCACCACACCCGGCCGCCTTTGTCTCTCCCCAGTGAAGATGTAGACACATTGCACCAACTGCTCAATTGAGGCTGAGTCGACCTAGGGGAGACCCGGCGCCGAAGTTGAGATAACCGTCACCGGCGTTTGGTGGCCGTGAGCGAGAATCGAACTCGGGTGGTCGTGGTTCATAGCGCAGGAGGGTGCTGCTCTAGTGGTGCGTTTGGCGAGTGGGCCTCATTCGTAAACGAGAGTTTTCCCGCGCAGATGGAACAGATGGAGATTAGTCCACCCTTCCCCGTGCCCGATATCGTCGCGTTTAGAGCGGGGCAGGGCACGGCTTCTCGACTCCGACGCGCAAGGGGGCTTCCCAACATTTGTGCGATCCACTGACCCTTAATGAGCAGGCGGCCTCTATGATTTAAATTTGCCAAACTAATTAGCGTAGCTGTTTAGTACGTACCCGTACACTATATACATCAATAATACAAATAGAGGCCCTTTATCTATCCACTGCTGGATTAAGGCCTCCCCACACCGTGTAGGTCATTGAGGGTCGTTTGACCATACTTCACCACGCTGGTCTGTGCGAGTTGGATGAATTTGCGGGTTGAGATATCACTCGCCATTAATGTCACTTAGGTTGTCAGGTTGAGTGCACCGTTTGTTAACAACTGCCCCATCAACTTGCAAATACAAGATTATTATGATAAAGTTTACATAGTATTGGTTCAAATATGTATATTTGCATATTTGTCAATATTGATGTAAGAAAGAAATTATTCAACAAACGCAAAAGGAATGTGTTTGCACAATGTTGAAAACACACATAGATAAAAACAAAGATCCCCCGGGTAGCCGACACAGGCCGCTGGAGGCAAGTGCTGTGTTAGCGAGCATGACCAGAGCTCACCGCCACCACCGCCACCGCCACCACCACCCCCACCACCTCCACCACCGCGACCACTACCACCACCACCACCGCCACCGCCACCACCACCGCCACCACCACCGCAACCACCACCCCCACCACCTCCACCACCGCGACCACTACCACCACCACCACCGCCACCACCACCGCCACCGCCACAACCTCCACCACCGCTACCGCCACCACCGCTACCGCCACCACCATCGTCACCGTCCCCGCCACCACGATCGCCACCACCGCCACCACCACCATCGCCACCACCTCCACCCCCACCACCTCCACCACCGCCACCACCAACGCTATTGCTACCACCACCACCACTACTGCCACCACCTCCACCACCACTACCGCCACCACCGCTACCACCACCATCGCTATCGCCACCACCGTCACCGCCACCACCTTCGTCACCGTCATCGCCACCACCTCCTCTCGGCGATGGTCCTCAATTTCGCCCACCAACCCCCGTCAGGTGCTCAACTCAACCCCGCGATCTTTGCGACAGCTGTTCATTAAACGCAGCACTGTTTTGACCGATCCTAGCCTTTGGGTATTTCTTGATTTATACATTGCTTTCATGTCTATTAATATATATATTAATTTTAAAACAAAAAACTGCAACCACTGCGCAATTGTGTCACCGACAACAGAGGCGAGGCGATCGGCATGGCAGCGAGTGCACAAATCACTCCGCAGATGTCAAAATCAACGCCTCTGCCGGAATACTTTACACCGTGAGCGAGACGAGCATCAGCCACCATCACATCCAATGGCTGGACGGATGCGTCCTCCAGAGTCACGCTCTTCTCGATGTGAAAATCCACCGAAGATTGCTGATTTGATCGCTCCATCTCTCGGCGGCGTACGTCCTCTCTCCCGTGATGTCCCCCCTCCATCCGCTGCCACTCCGTAGCGAACCGCACCTCCGATTAGCATGGCTGGCTACGTACGGTACGTAAGAAGTTCAACATCCAGGGACTCCTCTATATACGAACATTCGACTTACGTACTTTCAGAGATACGAACAAACCTGACGTATATCCAGTTGCCTGTCCAGACCGAGTGTGGTAAGTTCAACCGCCACGCAATAGCTGACGGTGCTGCCATCTACATCTGCAGAACATGAAGAACCAGTGGCATCTACATCTACATGCAATTAAACAACTTTTAAAGCCATTCCCCCGTTTGTAGTGAACACGCCGTACAAGATGTTTGCAATCGACAGGAGTAAAGTTGGACTTACGAACAATTCGACTTACGAACAGACCTCTGGAACCTAACTCGTTCGTAAGTAGAGGAGTCCCTGTACATACGCACATGAATCTAGACCGTAATCCATCATCTCTTCTCGCCATGGCCAAACCTACTTCCTTTTTTGAAATTGTCACTTTAATGCACTTTATTTTACGTGATTTTTTTTTACATTTGACATTTATGGTGACGCAGGTCATCGCTCTTGGCGAACGAGACTCTATTCTTGCCGAACTATTCTTGCCGAACTATTCTTACCGAACTTGACTCCCTATTCGAGACTCAATTCGAGTCTCTTGGAGACTCTTGCAAAACGCGATTCAATATTCCTGGTCTCTTGAGTTTTCCTCTTGGTTCATCGCAACGGAGCTGTACGACTCGGCTATTATCAGCTGGTCAAACTCCCCTCGTGGGGTGTGGGGTGGGGGGTGGTCACAGTCTATAAAAGATTCGGATTTAAATTTTAGTTTGTTTGCTCTGATTTGCAATTGTTTTTCCACTCGTGCAAATCGACGTCACGTTGTGTTTATAATTAAGGAATCGCCCTTTTCGGACAACAACAGCAGCAGCAACAGCAGCCGCCACAGTCTGTTAAAGGCGATATTTAACACGTTATTTAGTAAATACAGGAGAAAACATCGGTACACTGAGTTGTAGGGCTCTTTATCACGAGAGCGCTGCCTGCTGCTGCTGCTGCAACAATGAGTTATTTATTCATTTTGAAAATGTTTCCAGCCAAAGAACGACGACGAGTCGCGTCTATTATTCGCGTGATGGTGTCGGGAAACCTGATCACCCGGAGAAAAAAAAAACCCACACCCTTGCGCGAGGGAGCAACGCTCGATCTCCCCCCGTACAGATGTAATACACAGATGGGGGTGAGTCCACAATTGCTGTACCGCCTCCTGTTGGCGAGCCCGGGCTACCCGGCATCTTCTCCGCTCTCACGGCAGAAAGGGAGTTTCACAACATTCGAGTGATGATCCATCAACCCTCCCTGCTGCTGCTGCTGTCACTACCTCCAGAGCGCAGTGTCGCAGGCACCCTGTGGACTTTGTCTTCGTAAAGGTGAGGCCAGCGCGTCGTTAACAAAATCAATCATTAACACTGGTGTGACCGCAGATTCAAATATAGAACACACACGTACAGCGCGCACTTTGAAACATACACACCCTCCCACGCGCACGCACACACACACAGATACAAACAACAAAGACAAAGATCCCCCGTATAACCTTTAACAGACGTTCGGGGCAAGTGCTGTTAGCGAGCACCTATGAATGTCGCAAATGGCACAACAAGGGGATGGGTGGCCAGCATCACGCCCGGCCGCCTTTGTCTCCCCAGTGGCCATGTTTACACATTACACCAGTTACTCATTTGAGGCTGAGGAAGCCCAGGACCGGTTTAAATAATCGTCACTAGTGTTGGCCGTGAGCGGGAATCGAACTGCGGCGGTGGGGTTCGTAGCGCAGCGCGCTAACCACTGCACCACAGCTCAAACACACGCACAGTCACACTCACAATTGGCAGATTTCAAAGGTCAAAAACTGTGCTGCGTTGGTCGCGTTTCCGCCCATCAATTAGACGGGCGCTGTCTCAACAGCAGCAGCAGCAACAACAGCAGCAGCAGCAGCAACAATAGCAGCATCGGTAACAGCAACACCAACAAGAGTACAGTAGTTGTAACAACAGCAGTTTCAGCAACATTAGCAGCAGCAACAGCGTAATGACGATCAGCTGTCAGTAAAACACCAGCAGCATTAACAGCAGCAACAGGAAGAACAGCAGCAGCACTAACAGCAGCAGTAGCAGCAGCAGCAGCATTAACAGCAGCAGCATTAACAGCAGCAGTAGTAGCAGCAGCATCAGTATTAACAGCAGCAGCAGCATTAACAGCAGCACTAACAGCATCATTAACAGCATCATTAGCAGCAGCAGTAGCAGCAGCAGTAGCAGCAGCATTAACAGCAGCAGCATTAACAGCAGCAGTAGTAGCAGCAGTAGCAGCAGCATTAGCAGCAGCACCACTAACAGCAGCAGCAGCAGCAGCATTAACAGCAGCAGCAGCATTCACAGCAGCAGTAGTAACATCAGCATTAACAGCAGCACTAGCAGCAGCAGTAGCAGCATTAACAGCAGCAGTAGCAGCAGCATTAACAGCAGCATTAGCAGCAGCAGCAACATTAGCAGCAGCAGCAGCGGCAGTATTGTCAACAGCAGGAAGAGCGTCAACATCAGCAGCGTTCACAGCGGGAGCAGCAGCGTCAGGATCCGAGCGAACCGGTCTGGCGAGCTGGCGTGTGTGCGTGTGTGTTGTGTGTGTGTGTGTTGCGTGTGTGTTGTGTGTGTGTCTGTGTTGTGTGTGTCAAGGTGGGCGAGTGGGAGCGCACTGACGCATCACCGAGGGGCTTCCTGCCGCAGTTGAACACGCGGCGCGGACACCGTGCGGATTGTTCCGGGACGCCGGGCGCGGATTAAAGAGGCAGCACCAGTCGAGAAGTAGGGACTCGAGCCTGCTCTGTGTGTGTTTGTGTGTGTGGAACCGGTCCTGGGCGTCCCCTAGGTCGACTCGGCATTTAAAACGAGTACCTGGCGCGGTGTGTAAAGTAGCGCCGCTGGGCAGACAAAGACGGAATGGTCGTGGTGCTGGCAAACACTGAACTCTCACCCCGTGTGCCGTGTTGGCCTTCGTAGGTGCTCGCTCACAGATCTTGCCCCAGCAGTCTGGTCGGGGCTACATGGAGGGGAGATCTGTGTATTTTATTTGTGAATGGGTTAGAGTGTTTGCGTTAAAGGTGGGTGTATGTGTAAGAATGCATGTGATTGTACGTGTCGGTGAGCGTGTTTGCCTGTGGGAGTGACTGTGTGCGCGTGTGTGTGTGGTTTGCGACCTTCAATAGGTGCTCGCTAACAGCACTTGTCCCAAAAGTCTGTTAAAGGCTACACGGGGAATGGTTGTCTTTGTGTTGCCCCGTGAACTCCTGCCAGCGAGCCTTCGACACTTCACGTGGAACTCAAGGTGCACATAGCCTGGCACGAGCGCCGTGGTAGCGTCACAACTACTTAGTGGCGAATATCGGTTGTTGTTGTTGTCTGCGTGTCCACACATTTTTTGCGGTGTGTACACGTCAGCATTGGGGAGACAAAGGCGGCCGGGCGGAGTGTTGGCCACCTATTTCCCCACGTGTGCCGTTCCGGTCTTCATAAGTGCTACTCGCGAACAGGACTTGCACCAAAGGTGCGAATGTGTCGTTGGGTTTGATATATATTTTTTCGTGGTTTAGTGGATTTGAAGGTGGAAGGGGTTACCAGCCCCGCGCACCCGTCCAGAGCCCCCTTTGGCCGCTGTGGTGGCTACAAACGCCATGAGGGCAATGGCCAATCGTAATGGGTCCTCCCCACCCCCCCAACGAGGAGGTTGGCGGTTGTTTAGCTGGACAAGGTCCCATCGGTGAGCTCCTCCGGCAGGCAAGGCTGCGTTGGCTGGGTCATGTAGCCCGCGTGCCAAGCCACCGCATGCCTAAACAGCTTTTATTAGGCCGGATCGAGGGGGCTAAACGGGCGCGGCACGGGCTAGAGAAGAGATGGAGTGATGTGGTACAGGAGGAGAACGTGGAGCTGAATGGACTTGCTGATGACTGGTACCAGCGGTGTCAAGATCGGCCTCTGTAGAGGAGCCTCGTGAAAGACGCTACTGGGCAGTTGGAGGCAGTCGCCCTCCAACAACAACGGAGGGCAGAGGAGCGACGCTCACAACAACGAGCGAAGCGCCGGGTAGCTAAAGCACAGCAAGTTGGCACAGTAGGGGGCACAGGTGGTGCATCAGCCAGTCATCTCAGTCGTCTCAGTCAGTCGACCCGTGGCACTTGGGTTTGCCCCGTGACCTCCTGCCAGCGGGCGTTCGACACTTCGCGTGGCCTCAACGTGCACCTAGCCTGGCACAAGCGCCGTGGTGACGTCACCGCCACTTAGTGGCGAATGGCGCTTGTTGTCGTTGCGTGAGTGTACGCGTGAGTTTGCGTGTGTCCTTGTGTTTCCCTCTGCCCTTGTGTTTCCCTCTGCCCTTGTGTTTAGCTCCGCGCGCGAGAGCGTTAGTGCACACGTGCGTGAGTGTAAAAACATCGGTGACGACAACAACAACAACAAGAAAACAACCCGTTCCTGATCCTCGCCTAGATCGACTCGGCCTTAAATGCGGTGTGTAAACATCCGCACCGCAGGGGAGGCACAGTTTCAGCCGGGCGTGGTGCACGGCCACAACCACTTCCGTCTGCACTCGCAATCCTTGATAGGCGCTCGGTGATAGTAACAGCACCTGTCCCGGTGGCCGACACAACCGTTCAGGTGATCTTTTGTGAGCGAGAGTGATCGGCGTCTGCCGCGTGTGCGTAGGAATACGAGTGCGCGCTTGGCTTTGTCGCGTGTTGGATCGATTGCCCCCCCTCCCACCCCCATTTTTGGAGGTCTCATAGTCTGCGTGAGTGCGTCTCTTACCCGTGTAAGAGCGTGCGGTGTGAGACATCAGTGCTCGCTAACAGCCTATACGGGAGGATCTTTCCCTTTGTTATTGATAGTCGGTGCTTGTTAACAACACATTCCCCAATAGGCTGTTAAAGTTCTATACGGGGGAAGCTTTGTCTGTGCGACGTTGAATTCGTGCATTGCTTGTGTGTGTGTGGTTATTCCAATGTGTGTGTGTGGTTATTCCAATGTGTGTCTGTGTTATGCGGTAGTGTACTGGTTAGCGCGCTGCATTACGAACCCGGCGAACCGGGTTCGATTCCCGCTCACGGCCAACACCGGTGACGATTATTTGAAGCGTTCATGGGCCTCCCCTAAGTCGACTCAGCCTCAAATGAGTACCCGGTGCGATGTGTGAACATCGCCACTAGGGAGACAAAGGCGGCCGGGCGTGGTGTTGGCCATAGGTGCTCGCTAACAGCACTTGCCCCTACTGTCTGTTAAGGCTATACGGGGGATATTTGTCTTTGTATTTTTGTGTAAACCTCTACACTGGGGAGACAAAGGCGGCTGGACGTGGTGATTGCCACACCAACCCTTTGTGTGCCTTAATAGGTTATCTCTAACAACATTTTCCCCGACAATCTGTGTAGGCTATACGGATGATATTTATCTTCGCTGGTAAGGTTTCTGTGTGATTGTATGTGTCTATGAGATGAGTATGCGTGTGAGAGTGACAGAGTGTGAGTGAATCTGTGTTAATGCGCGCGTGTGTGTGACGGTGAGACTCTGTGTTACGTGAGTGGCCTTAATAGGTGCTCGCTAATTCTAACTTGCCCCAACGGATATATAAGCTATACGGGTGATCTTTATCAGTGTATTTGTGTGAACGAGTAACCGTTATAAATGAGTTTTTTAAATTAATATTTCGATTTTGGGCGCACATTTTGGATGCAATTTAATGTGTTTTTGTAAATATATTGCAGTGGAATCACTTTGCTTATGCAGTACATTTAATAATTTTAATGTTAAATATTAGCTGTTGTTTTTTTTGTAACATTAAGTTTCGTCGATTGCTTTTCCATGTTCATCCATTAAAGTGACGTCACCCATCGCCAAATTTCCATCACGTGACCCCGCTGTCGGTCGAGGAAAAGCGCGGGAACGACGCCACGTGGCTGTGACGTCACTCACTGTGAGGTCACACTTTAGGATTCACCCAAAGCGAAAAATGTAACATTCGGAAAGTCCCAACCCCCCCCCCCCCCCCCCCACACATTTCAATTATAGCAATTCCTCGTTTAACGCGCAAGATGTGTTCCTGAAAAGTGAGAAATTGCTGAGTTACTTAATCGCATTTGTGCTCTAAACTCTGAGGTGAGGATACGCCGCCACGTATCGCGTCATTCCGCGTACTCTTTCAATCCACGTGCCGTATCATTGCGCTCAGCCACGCAGCTCAAGAAAGTAGTTCATCGTCGATTGCTCAAAAACCGCGTTACAACAGTGCGTGCAGTCTGCATTGTGCAAAAAAGTGTTCCCTAATGGAAAACGTGCTGTGTAAACACGCGTTAAGCGAACACTTGCCATATTTGTTTGTATTAAAAAGAAAATCACAAACACACCCCTAGTGGTCACATACATCACGCAAGTCTATGTCGTGACGTTTCCCGTCTAAAGATGTGATTTCCTGCTCAAATGAGCAATGGTGATTTAGTGTGCACCACCTGCTTTTAGACCTGCAGGATAAGCAGTGGACATTCCACGTTCCAGTGGCGGGGGCGAGTCGACCCATAGGATAATCGACTTCACCACAAAGTGGTACTGATTTTTAAATCCTTTATATTAAGTTCACTTGCGCGCTTGCTTGCTTGCTTACGACCGTGCAAATCTTTCGGTCGTTTTTTAACCCACTTCCCGTGATTCAATCGAGCTGACATTTTCCACACAGACTCGTTGTGCGTGACAATTAATGTTCGTGAAATTTTCTTTCCAAAATTTTACACTTTTTAGGACAAAAATATTATATTTAATTACCAATTGCTTAATGCTGCCATGCAATCATCTGACCCATAGGTGGCAGCCATCTCAAGCCAGAGGACGAGAGGACTCTAGCTGCCACGCATATAAAGGATTTATAGTGAAAAACTTAGTTTTTACGGGTTAATTTTTTTATCGACGCCCGATGGATGATGATGATGATGATTGGCCGAGTCAACCCCGAACCAGGATTTGAACTCGTGACCTTCTGATTGATGTGAGCCGGCCTCTCACTCTCTTCTAGATTTGAAGCTTTCGTGGTTTTTGGTAAAGTCACGTAGGTAAAAAATTTAAATTAATAAAAGTAAAATTAAAATAAAATAAAAATCACGACGTTTCGGAGGCAACACAAGCTTCCGTCTTCAGGTGGAACCGTCACAGCACGAGAGCTCTATCAAGTGAGAGAAATTCCAAGAAAACAGTCCTTGTATATATACTGGTTGAATGTGGGAGGAGCCAAGGTAGGCCCTGAATATAATTTTTGTGAGGTTCGTTGCGGCTAAAACACGCTGTTAGGAATGAGCCTTTGTTGTGTAAACTAGGTGCGGCTGATGTAAATGTGCGTGTAAATGGGACTGAGCCTTTTGTTGTGTAGAGGTGGTGCGGCTGAAACCCTGCCAGGAATGAGTCTGTGTTGTGTAGTAAAGTTACCTACGTGACTTTACCGAAAACCTTAGAATATGGACTCTCTCTGTCGCCTAGCGACCTGGCCAGGTGCCTTTGTAGGCTGTGCCGGAGGTGTTGGTTTCAAGAGTGAGCGAATTTGTGGTCACCAAGATGACAATCAAAATCTATTTTTTCTTTAATTGGTATCTATTTAAATACAATGCACAGCGGTGAAGGAAAGATAAATCGGGGCGAAAACAACTGCATCGCGAGAAATATAAAAGTATATTTTCACAAAAAAATTAAATATGAAATTATTTTCATGCTCCTCATCGTACAAATACCCTGCCTTAAACACAACGTATATTAAATCCGACGTTTCGGGCAATGGCCCTTCTTCATAACGCATACATAGATATACCAGAGAGATAATGAGGGCTTCTAATGATGTGCTATGAAAAAGGGCCATTGCCCGAAACGTTGCGTATGAAATGATTTTTCTTAAGAAGGCTGTTATTGATGTAGATATTCTCGCGTGTTTGTGTGTGGCCTGCGCACCAGTTGGCAACGCAGCATCGCCAAATCGTCGCATAACCACAATTAAGCCACGTAAACATTAAACACGCATCGGGTGACTATTGTACTAACATGTAACCAGGCAAGGGCGTCACGTACTCGTGTGTACGTGTGTGCGAGTGATCCGTCCGTCCGTATCGGAGCGGTGGCGCAGCGATTAGCGCACTGCGCTGCGAACCCGGCGACCCCGAGTTCGATTCCCAGACCAACAACCGTGGCGAATATCTGAACCGCTCCCTGTGTCTCCCCTAAGTCGACTCGGCCTCAAATGAGTACCCGGTGTCGCGTGTAAACATCAGCATCGGGGAGACAAAGGCGGGCGGCCGGCCGGCCGGGCGTGTTGCCGGCCACCCAACTCCTCGTGTGCTGTGTCCGGCCTTCATTAGGTGCTGCTCGCGAACAGCACTTGCCTCAACAGTCCGTTGAGGCTCTCCGGGGCGGGTGGAGATCTTTGCATTTGTTTGCACACCCATTTGCCCTCCTTATCCCAAAACAGTGGCGCCTGCGGAGCTCCCGGCATGGGAACATGGATCTCCACGCCGCGAGTAGCCAAGTTCACCGCTCTGCCCGTGACGGCGGGGTACGGGCGGGTCGGCGCGAGATGATCGACTGGAGCAGCCTGAGCGAGGAGGAGAGGGAATCCATCCGGCAGGTCCTGGAGCGCGACGCCAAACTGCGTCAGAGGGAGTCCAGCCGACTCAGGTGACGACAACGACAGCGGCTATGAATTAGATCGTATAATCACTCGCACAATGGTTTATTATACATCCATAATGCAAATGGGTAATAATTCATGAATGGCGCCGACACGGCTTCTGTCATAGAGAGACTCAAGGTTTCGATTTAAAGCTTTCGTGACTGCAGGGATTCATCTTCTTGGTTCTTTCGCTAAAGTCATTTCAGACTCTGTCTCCTTGACAGACCTGTTCTTCACCTGAAGACGGCTGCTTGCGTTGTGGCCGAAACGTCGTGAGAATTATTTTATCATGTTTTTTTTATTTTATTATTTCCCTTCTACGTGACTTTACCGAAAGAACCAATAAGAAGACTCAAGGTTGCTTTGCATCAGTGGCATAGTGGGGGAGTCGATTCACATTCACGGCCAACACCGGTGACGATTATGTGAACCGGTCCTGGGCCTCCCCTAGGTCGACTCGGCCTCAAATGAGTACCTGATGCGGCCGGGCGTGGTGTTGGCCACCCACCTCCTTCGCGTGCCGTGCCGGCCTTCATCGGTGCTACTCGCTGACAGCACTCGCCCCAACGCACCTGTTAAGGCTACACGGGGGCTCTTTGTTTGTGTGTTCTTGTGTGTGCTTGTGTGCAAACGTTGTAGTATTCTTTACGTCAGCGTAACGTCACGTGAGTTCACCGTCTTCTGGTGGGGGAAAAACAAAAATCTGCGGCGTTTCTGCTGCGAACATCGCCGGGGAATTTTGCCCGGCAAAAAATTAACCCGTAAAAACAAAGTTTTTCACTATAAATCCTTTATATGCGTGGTGGCTAGAGTCCGCTCGTCCTCTGGCTTGAGATGGCTGCCACCTATGGGTCAGATGATTGCATGGCAGCATTAAGCAATTGGTAATTAAATATAATATTTTTGTCCTAAAAAGTGTAAAATTTTTGAAAAATGTTTTCACGAACATTAATTGTCACGCACAACGAGTCTGTGTGCAAAATGTCAGCTCGATTGGATCACGGGAAGTGGGTTAAAAAACGACCGAAAGATTTGCATGATCGTAAGCAAGCAAGCAAGCGCGCAAGTGAACTTAATATAAAGGATTAAAAAAAAATAAACACCCCACAAACGTTGTCTTCAAAGAGAGCAGAGAGGAACGCTCAGGTCATTCATCGGTCGCGGTCTCTCTCTTAGACAAAATTCGTAAATGTCCACGCCTCCGGGTCGTCCTCCGGCTTGTCGCTGTGAACAGTTTAGGAGACGGATTCGTGAGCGGCGTCTCGCGACGCCAGATGGTGTTGGTTGTGATTCAACGTCGTAGCCCGCGGCACACACCACGGCCACCACAAGAAAGGGGAGTAGAGTCCAGGATGTAATGAGTGGTGGGGGGCGGGGGGAGAATGAGGAAGGACATGCAGAGGGAATCATACTCTTAGTTCTTTCGGTAAAGTCACGTATGTAAAAAATGATATTGAAATGAATTTAAAAAAAAATTGTAATTTCAATTTCATTTTTTACCTACGTGACTTTACCAAAAGAACTAAGAGTATGAATCCTTGCAGTCACGAAAGCATCAAATCTAGAATGCAGAGGGAAGGCCACTCGCGCCTTGCTGTCCATTTCTTTTACGTTTCTTGAGCCAGTTGGGCCAGGGTTGGGAAAACTCGAGCACCACTTTTCACCCAGCCACCTGGAGAGCACACGCTGCTGCACACACCTGGTTGGTGCTGGGGGCCGTCTCGAGCGAAACGTCGGACGACAAAATGTTGTCAGACGCTGTCTTCCCGACAGACCTGGTCTTCACCTGAGGACGGCTGCTTGCGTTGTAGCCGAAACGTCGTGAGAATTATTTTATGTTTTATTTTTATTATTTTATTATTTCCCTTCTACGTGACTTTACCGAAAGAACCAAGAAGATAAATCCCTGCAGTCCCGAAAGCTTTAAATCGAAAAATGTTGTGAATTATTTTTTTTTACCCTTTTATCTGGCAACAAAACTGACACCTTTTTTTTTAACAAGGAGTCATGTTTGCATTGACCACAATACCTGCAGTCAGAGTGCAAACAAAAAACATAACTCTGATAATGTATGCGCTGTTCTTGAAATTGATTGGTCCACACCCGAGACAGCTTTCCTTAGAGCCTAGTCTCACATGGTGTTGGACCAGATGACGCCAAAAGTGCGCCTTTTGGCGTCATCTGGTCCAGATAAAAGGGTAAAAAAAAACAATGATCATATTTTGCTACTGGCAAATGAGGTTCCAATGGGGACAAAATGTTGCTCGCAAAAAAATTGCTGCTCGCTCTCACAACGCGACCGGTGTTGCTGAATGAACCCAAATCAATCGGCATACACTTGCAGAATCGGAATATGTATTTATCGTGGAGGAATCCGATGAGCTATGAAGCTCTTTTTCACATGTGCCCAGTATTGGCGGGTAAGAACGTTACAACAACAAGCAGTGCAAACACATGATAGCGGTGCCCCACGTGACAACTTCATCTGTTTTTGGCTACGTTGGGTGGTGGAGGGTACACGGGTCTCTAATGTGCGTTGTAGCCACACACGATCTAACACAAATAGGAAAGCTATCGTGAATGATAAAAAAACAAAAACATTCGTCAATGTATGTTGAACTTCTGAGCACCGTACGTAGCCGACAGTGCGAATCGGAGGTGCGGGGGGAAGGACAACAAACCAAACACAAGAATCAGTTCTAGAGAAATGAGTTATCAATCTAGATGATTTAAAAGTGGCATAGCTCCAGCGGCTTCCTAGTATCGGAAGGGGAAGAGCGTTCCAGACGGCCGCAGATGTGCATCTTAAAGCGCCGCGCGATGACGCGGTGAACACCGTCTTTGCTCGATGGGCAGGCAGAAGCCACTGCTGCTGCTGCAGCTGCTGCTGCTGCAGCTGCTGCGAGGATGACCGGCGTGAATAACCACGTGTGGCCTTAAACGGGAAGACGTATTTAATAGGCGACGTTTCGAAGGGGGTCAGCAGAGAGACAGTGTGGACGATGAAGAGTCGGAGACTCCGCTGGCTAGAACCGTGATGGGGTGGGGGGAGCGGGGTGGTCCTAACGAGATTCACAGTTTTAGGGAGACTGCGGTGTGGCTAGCGCCATGGCACAGGTTGCTGGAAGGGACGATCGACGTCATTCTCCACGTCACTGCTCGTGACCTCACGGGGGACGTCCCCCCAGACGCAGATAAGTCGGCCGTTATGTTTGCTGGGTTGGCTTTGTTGTGAGCCCTTTGCGTTGATGCATTCCCTTTCAAACGATGCCCCTCCGAGCCAAAGTCCAAACACAGACCCAACCCTGCTTAGACGTTTGCACCCATTGGCTTTGACCCACCGGTAACCTCTTATGTAAATGTGTGCACGTTTAACAAATGCACCTGAACGCATTGGTCAATAACCACTGTATTGTGGCCTTACATAGAAAACATATAATAGGCGACGTTTCGAGCAATGGTCCTTATTCATAGCGAATGTACTACGAAGGAGGGCTAAAGTCGAGGCAAAGTGATTTGCTGCTCATACAAGCTTTTAAGGGATTGCTTTTCAACTCCCGTTTACAGCCCGGCAGAGCCCGAGGCGAAGCTACCAAATTCCTATGGCAGGGGCCGAGTCTATCCACAGGTCAACCGCTGTTGAACTTCCTCGCAAAGTG
>CM025645.2:4176736-4207450 GCA_014621495.2 Entosphenus tridentatus
AGTTAACATCTCCACATGCAAACTCCAAATATACAGCAGGCATCAGGGTCGAGATGGAACCCATGACCCCCTGCATACCAGGCGAGGTAGTCAACATCTCCACATGCAAACTACAAATATACAGCAGGCATCAGGGTCGAGATCGAACCCACGATCTCCTGTAGACCTGGCGAGGTAGTTAACATCTCCACATGCAAACTCCAAATATACAGCAGGCATCAGAGTCGAGATCGAACCCACGATCTCCTGTAGACCAGGCGAGGTAGTTAACATCTCCACATGCAAACTCCGAATATACAGCAGGCATCAGGGTCGAGATCGAACCCACGACCTCCTGCATACCGGGCAAGGTAGTTAACATCTAGCCACCGCGGCGTCTCCACAGTGCTGTGTTAGAGGCAGTCACTTGCTGCTGCTACTGCAGCTGCAGCAGTAGCAGCAGCTGCAGCAGTAGCAGCAGCTGCAGCCGCAGCAGCAGCAGCGTAGCCGCCTCCACCACTGCTCACATGCCAGTCCAGCTGGCAGTGATTCATTTCCCAGAGATGGAATGTGTCCACATTAAGGTGAAGCGTTTAATTTTACGCGGTGGGTTTATTGTTCGTGCAGTCAGTGGTGAGCGAGTTCTCTGTTACAGCGTGTATGTATGTCGCGTTAAGTCAAAATTTGAGTATCGTTAGCTAGTCGTTTAAATCGTCACAGTCAGCAACATCATCATCATCACCAATCGTGCAGAGCATATATCTCAATGTCACAAATCATGAGTTGTCATCATCATCGCCGGCGTTCCGCAAAACATTATCAATTATTGTTGAATGCATTATCATTCTCGTCACTCTCATTGTTCCACAACATAATCGTGATCGTTAAGTGCATCACAATCGTCGTCATCATCACAATCGTCATTATTGCTGAATAGATCATCATCACCATCATCATCATTGTTCTACACGGCAGCAGCAGCATCGCATCCAACATCACCATTTTAGTCGCCTTCAACAACATCATCATCATCATCATCGTCAAGATCATTGTGTTGCAAATCATCAATGTCACGTCGTCGTCATAATCATCATCAATCATCGTCATTACGCACGGGGCATTCCTCTGCGTGTGCGGCCTGTCGATCACGCGCGCCCTCGCTGTGTTCCGCGTCGCCCGGGACACCGCGGCACTCTGCTGACGGCAAAATAGAAATCCGCGTGAGTTCCCCCCCTCCCCCGAATCGGAGCTTCCGCGGATTTCCTCGTCGATTCCAGGGCCACGGGCCGAGAGAGAGAGGGGTCGAGAGGTCAAACGGGCAGGTGAACGCAACGCGAGAGACACGATACAACCTTACTCTCTGGTTCTTTCGGTAAAGTCACGTAGGTAGAAAAATAAAACAAAATAAAAACAATATATCACGACGTTTCGATCGCAACACAACCAGTGCAACTGCTGGATTATGTTTTCCGCCTGAGGACGACCGCTTGTGTTGCGATCGAAACGTCGTGATTTGTTATTTTTGTTTTATTTTTCTACCCACGTGACTTCACCGAAAGAACCAAAGAGTATGTGGATTCCTGCAGTCACGAAAGCTTCCAATCAATAACGATGCAACCTGACAGTTTAGGAAATCCTCACAAGCATTGACAAGTAGTTTACAACGATTGGCAATCAATTGCCAATGCATATCATCCATAGACTCGCCCCTGCCTCCCGTTTAAATCACCTATTTTGAAAACTCACTTCTTTAGAACTGCTTTTTGTGTCATTGTTTGTTGTCCTTCCACCACGTAACCTCCTATTTAGCGCGGTACGTACGGTGCGAAAGAAGTTCAACATATCCACATGCATGGGTGGAAGGGTGAGTGGGTGAGTGGAAGGGTGAGTGGGTGAGTGGAAGGGTGAGTGGGTGGGTGAGCGGCGAAGCATCGAACAAAGACGGTCACTGCATCGCGCGCTTTCAGATGCGCTAGAGTGGCCATCTGGAACGCTCTTCCCCCCAATATTAGGAGGCCACTGGAGCTATGCCACTTTAAAATCGCCGAGATTGAAAACTCGTTTCTGTAGAACTGCTTTGTGTGTCGACTTTGTTGTCCTACCGCCACGCACCTCCGATTAGCAGTTGTCGACGTACGGTGCGAAAGAAGTTCAACGTACATAACTCTCCCATCTCGTCTCGCTCTACTCCCCGCCACGCACTCTCCTACCTCTCCCCTCTATTAACAGTAACAACAGTGACAACTCTCTCGTCATCGATGGACGAAAGTGCGGGGGGGTTTTCTCTCAGTTCAGCTACTCACGAAGCTCCCAGGACGAGCAGCAAAACGTCGGACATCGTGCCGAATAACACGCAGAGCTGTCGAGCAGCAGCAGCAGGAGCGACAGTGATATACTAACAATAGAGATTCCATGGTCAAGGCACTGTTGGATGATGGCCTCCCCGCACCGCGTCGGTTATGAAGCGTCATATGACCATACTTCACCAACTTGCCCAGTATGGGATGGTGAGAGATGCAGGTGGGGGGGTGGTGGGGGATGGCCCAGGACCGGTTCGGATATCACCGCGCACCGATTCTTGTCGCCGTGGAATCGAACTCGGCTCGAGTGGTTCCCAACGCAGTGCAGCGCTAACCTCTGCGCCACCGCTCCCACTCACCCTCCCCCGTACTCCTATCGCTGCATTACTGCAATTAATGTAACCGCTGTGGGGGGGGGGGTTTGGCTGACAGCGTAAATACGCCGTTGTCTGGGTGCTGCCACCGTCCGCAGCCCTTGCCTGCACGGGCACGTCCAGAGCCGCACCCAGAACCACAGCCCCGAGACGAGGGTGAGCGGGACGAGAGAGTGGTTGAGTGGGTGAGTGAGTGGGTGAGTGAGTGGGTGGATGAGTGAGTGGGTGAGTGAGTGGGTGAGTGAGTGGGAGGGTGAGTGGGAGGGTGAGTGAGTGGGTGAGTTAGTGGGTGAGTGAGTAGGTAAGTGAGTGGGTGAGTGAGTGGGTGAGTGAGTGGGTGAGTGAGTGAGTGGGTGAGTGAGTGGTTGAGCGGGCGGGAGAGTGAGTGGGTGAGTGAGTGGGTGGGTGAGCGGAAGAGAGAGTGGGTGGGTGAGCGGAAGAGAGAGTGGGTGGGTGAGCGGAAGAAAGAGTGGGTGGGTGAGTGAGTGGGTGGATGGGTGAGCGGGCGAGAGAGTGGGTTAGCGAGCAGGAGTGCGGATGAGTGGAAGAGTGGGTGAGTGAGTGGGTGCGTGAGCGGGCGGGCGAGAGAGTGTTTGAGCGAGTGAGAGAGTTTGATTGAGCGGCCGGGAGGGTGGGAAGGTGAGCTGGGTGGGAGGGAGGGAGGGGCGGGTCCGCCCCACTGTGGACACACCTGTGCCGTGAGCTCATGCGCTAGTTACTTCGGGGACACGCGAACAGAGAGAGAGAGAGAGACGCAAATCGGAGGGAAAGAGACAAACAGAGACAGCCGTACACCCGAACACACAGAGAGAGAGACACGAAGAGAGACACGAAGAGAGAACGAGAGACAGACACCTACCCGAGAAGAGAGACGGAGAGAGACACGGAAAAAGTGAAAGGAAAGGGACAGATAGACAGAGAGACTGAGAGACAGAGGAGGGAAAGGAGCAGATGAAGAGCGATACAGACAACGAGAGGGACACGGCGAGAGACACCGTCGGGAAGAAGAGACCAAAAGACACACAGATGGAAGGAGAGAGATAGAGAAACGCAGAAGGGAAGGAGCAGATGAAGAGAGAGAGATACGTTAATGATGACACGCTTACAGAGGCGGATATTCAGACAGATAGGCAGACACAGCCACTGACAAGCTGCTAGGCAGACAAGCAAACGAGCACAGAGACGGAACCACAGAATAGACAACACTACACAATGTAGTTAAAACATACACACACACAAACACGCAGACACAGACACAGAAAGACACAAGCGGACATGGACACATGCACAAAACAGACAGAGACGTAGCAGGCCGCGATACAGAGAGACGAACAGAGACAGACAGACACGGATAAGACACAAACCAGAGACGGAGAGAGGAGAGACACGGAGAGAGACGGAGAGAGGAGAGACACGGAGAGAGACACGGATAGAGGAGAGACACACGGAGAGAGAAGAGACACGGAGAGAGGAGAGACACGGAGAGAGAAGAGACACGAAGAGAGGAGAGACACGGAGAGAGGAGAGACACACGAATAGAGAGACACGAAGAGAGGAGAGACACACGGAGAGAGAGAGAGGAGAGACACACGAAGAGAGAAGAGAGACACACGGAGAGAGACGAGGAGGAGAGAGACACGGAGAGAGAAGAGACACACGGAGAGAGAAGAGAGACACGTAGAGAGAGGAGAGAGACACGGAGAGATGTGCTCGCTGTCCGCGCGCAGGAAGCTGTCGGAGAGGCACGGAGACCGGCCCGGAGCACGACTCCTGTTGGACCGAGCCGCGTGCCCCGAGGTGTCCATGATGAGCCGCCTCGACTCGAACCCTCGCGCACAGCAGCTCCTGGCGCCGGGCGCGGCGACCGCGGGCGGCGAACACTCGGAGGGTAAGAGGCGCCAGCGGCCGTGGCAGTGCCGGGTTAAGCTAGTGCTGGTGATGCGGGGGGGGGGCTGTAGAGTTTGTTCTAAAAACATAAATATTAAAACACACATTTTTTACTTGCATAGTAAATTCATTGTATGTTTTCATTTGCTATGTGGCCGGATAATGCGACAAATCGATAACCTTAAACACCCAGTCGTTCGTAAACGTTGAAGGCAGTCTAGTACTATAGTAGTAGAGCAAGTGCAGAATCACTGAACCGGAATTGATTGCTTGAAAGCAATTAGCGCGGGGCCCTTGAAAGTGCGGGGCCCGTAGCATATTTAGCTGCTTGTGCTATGAGGATAATCCGGCACTGTGTGGTGGGGTGCTGGTGGGGTGCTGGTGGTGATGATGGTGGTGGTGAGTGGGGACGATAGTGTAACGAATGGAGGCAAAGGGACATGTGGACGCGCTGCGCTACGAACCCAGCCGTCCCGGGTTCCATTCCCGCTCACAGCCAACACCGGCGACGGTTGTCTGAGCGGGTCCCGGGTCTCCCCGAGATCGACTCGGCCTCAAATGAGTAGCTGGTGCGGTGCGTGAACATCGCCACTGGGGAGACGAAGGCGGTCGGCCGTGGTGCTGTCCACCCACCCCCTCGTGTGCCGTTCGCTCACAGCACTTACCCCAACAGTCTGTTAACACTGTGTGGGGAATCTTTGTCTTTGATGGTGGTGGCGGCGATGGTTGTGGCAATGGTTGTGATGATGATGATGGTGGTGGTACTACTGCTGCAGGTGGTGTTGGTAGTGATCACGTGTCGGCCACCAAAATAAAAGTAAACAAATCCAATTTGGTAAACTCCCCCCCCCTCGCCCCCATCAATATTTCAAGAGCGGCATTACGTGTGCATATGAGACGGTTCTTAATAAATAACGTCACGAAGCAGTCCATACAGAGCCACAGGTTGCCCGACCCCCTGGTAGCGATGGTGCTGCTGTGACGAATAGCCTGGTGGTGATGGTAATGGTGATCGTGGTGGTAGTGGTAGTTCTATTCCAATTTTGCATATAATGGCAGCAGCAGCAATATATTCAGGAGCTGGATGGAAATGTCGAGATCTGCTAGCCACGGGAGGGCTTCGGGAGTTAGAGTTTTGTAATTCCTCCATCGAAGGGACACAGACGACAGTGGTTTAATGACGGTGGTGGTGCTATAATGAGTGGGGTGGTCTGCTGCTGGTGCCAAAACTACTGCCCCCTACAACAATAACAGCCACCATTCGTCACTAAGTGGCGGTGGCGTGACCACGGCGCCTGTGCCTGGCCAGGTGCATTTTGAGGCCACGTGAAGTGTCGAAGGGTCGTTGACGGGAGGTCACGGGACAGTCCCAGCAGGTGCCATGGGTCGACTGACCGAGATGACGGGCAGATGCACCACCTGTGCCCCCTGCTGTATTTTTACCGCCCGGCCCTCCGCTCGTTGTTGTGAGCGTCGCGCCTCTGCCCTTTGTTGTTGTTGGAGGGCGACCTCCTCCAACTGACTCGTAGCGTATTTCACAAACCTCCTACATTGAGGCCCATCTTGACACCGCTGGTACAAGTCTTCCTAGTCTGTCACTCCACACGAAGCTTCGAGGTCTTCTAGACCACAGTCATGCCCTCTCTTCACTATGCCTGTGAAACGTGGACTCCTCTAATAAAACATCTGTGCCGGTTAGAAACATTCAGGCTGGCCTGCCTATGATCCATCTCCTGGATATAACCAGGCTGGATTGTGTTGAGGAGCTCACAAATCCTTGAGAGATCTGGACACATTCCCATCAGTGAGCTTCTGCAGTAGGCAAGGCTGCGTTGGCTGGGTCATGTGGCCCGCATTCCCAGCCACCGCATTCCGAGCCACCGCATGCCCAGCCACCGCATGCCCAGCCACCGCATGCCCAGCCACCGCATGCCCAGCCAACGCATACCCAGCCACCGCACGCTCAGCCACCGCATGCCCAAGCAGCGCATGTTTGGCTGGATAGACGGGACTAAATGGGCACGACACGGGCTGGAAAAAAGATAAACTCATGGACTGATCCGGTACAGGAGGATGTGCAACCGAGTGGACTTGCCGAAGGCATATGCACACATACAAACATACTTGCACATACAAAAAACGGCAAATAGCTGACATACAGATGCACTTAAAAATATCCCTTGTAAAGCCTTCTTCTATAGACTGTTGGGGCAGGTGGTGTTTATGAGCACCTATCAAAAACACACACACATGCACACAAAAGACAAAGATCCCCCTTATAGCCTGAACAGACTGTTGGGGCAAGTGCTGTTAGCGAGCACCTATGAAGGACGGCACGGCACACGATGGGGTGGGTGGCCAACACCACGCCCGGCCACCCTTGTGTGTAAACGGGCGCGGCACACACAACTAAACACGCACAGAGACACAAAGATACGTACAGAAACAGACAAAGACATCAACCGCCATTCGCCACGATGTCGTGGTGTTGACGGCTCGCTGACAAGTCACGGGACAGACCCAGGTGCCATGGGTTGACTGACTTAAAAACAAACTGGTAGATGCACCACCTGTGCCCCGTAAATATATACAGTATATACAAATAGACACACATAGAGTAACACATCCAAGACAAAGATCTGCCGTATAGCCTTTAAGACTGTTGGGGCAAGTGCAGTTAACTTGGACCTATGAAGGCCGGAACGGCACACGAGGGCGTGTGCTGCCAGCACCACGCCCGGCCGCCTTTATCTCCCTAGTGGCGATGTTTTTTTTTACGCACCGCACCAGGTACTCATTTGAGGCTGAGTCGACCTAGAGGAGGCCCAGGACCGGTTCAGAAAATCGTGACTGGTGTTGGCCGTGGGCAGGAGTCGAACTCGGGCCACCAAGTTCGTAGCACAGCGTGCTAACCGCCACACGACCGCTCCCCGCAAATACAAATACAAAGATCCCCCGTATAGCCTTAACAGACTGTAGGGGCAAGTGCTGTTAGCGAGCACCTATGAAGGCCGGAACGGCACACGAGGGGGTGGGTGGCCAGCACCACGCCCGACCACCTTTGTCTCCCCAGTGGCGATGTTTACACACCGCACCAGGTACTCATTTAAGGCTGAGTCGACCTAGGGGAGGCCCAGGAACGGTTCAGATAATCGTCACTGGTGTTGGCCGTGAGCAGGAATCGAACCCGGGTCGCCAGGTTCATAGCGCAGCGCGCTAACCGCTACACTACCGCTCCCCGCAAATACAAACCACACACAGACACACAGACACGGCTTTGCTACCAATACCTCCAGGTACGCAATAGGTGTCTCACCTGTCAGCCCTGAGGCCACGCCCCCCCCCCCCCCCGCGACCTCCACCCCACGTGGGGGGGCCGCGCCGTCTCTGGTGTCACCTCGCAGGGACCGAGTTTCTCTGGGATCACGGCGCGATGAGACTCTCGACTGCAGTAGTTGGACACGTGGTAGTAGCGGTAGTGGTAGTAGTAGCGGTAGTAGTGGCGGTAGTACTAGCGGTCGAAGCGGTAGTAGTGGTAGTAGTAGTAGCGGTAGTAGTGGTAGTACTAGCGGCAGTAGTAGTGGTCGAAGCGGTAGGAGCGGTAGTTGTAGTTGGTAGTAGTAGTTGTGAGTAATAGTTGGTAGTAGTAGCGGTAGTAGCAGTAGTAGTAGTTGGTAATAGAAATAGTGGTAGTAGCGGTAGTAGTAGTTGGTAGTAGAAAGTGGTAGTAGCGGTAATAGTAGTGGTAGTAGCGGAAATTTTAGTTGGTAGTAGAAAATGGTAGTAGTAGCGGTAGTAGTAGTTGGTAGTAGAAAGTGGTAGTCGCGTTAATGATGACAGTAGCCGTAGTAGGCTTTTGCAACAAATATTATCCATAACAAAAACGTTTTCCGGGTGAGGTGGCGTGAAAGTAAAAGTGTCCTTGCCGTGGACTCCCCCGATTTAAGACTCACACTGATGTTACTCTGCGTGTGTTGTCGGTGGCCTGACGAATCTGGTTGCTGTGTAATCACCAGCGGAACGTCACTGTGCTCGAATTTCGATTTAAAGCTTTCGTGACTGCAGGGATTCATCTTCTCGAATTGTAAACGTCGTGGGTTCACTCTCCCACACACCGGTGTGCAGAAGTAGCAACTAATTGGCACGCTTTGTCTACGTGACAAACCTTGCTATTCCACTGCAGTGAGTAGTCGTGGCTGTGGCAGTTGTTAGACACAGAGCAGAGCGATTCCCCGCTGCTCATTTGAGCCACATTGAGGCATTGATGTTCATCCCCTAACGAAGACAAAGGTCCCCCGTATAGCCGTAACAGACTGTTGGGGCAAGACCCGTTAGCAAGCAGCACCTCTGGCAGGGTACTTTATGCCCTGGTGGCCTTCAGTACTGCCCCTGCCGTGCGGCCCCCGACAACACACACACAGAGTGACATCATCATCATCATCACCGTACTGCTGTCAAAGCCCCAATGTTCTTTTTCTTTTGGCCTTTCCGTAAAGCCACGTAGATAGAAATAAAAATATCACGACGTTTCGATCGCAACGCAAGCAATCGGCTGATGACGATCAGCCGATTGAGTCAACCCAGTCGAGGCCCAGGACCGGTTCAGATAATAATCGTCACTGGTGTTAGTGGCCGCGAGCGTGAATCGTACTCGGGTCACTGTGTTCGTAGCGCGGTCGCGCTAACCGCTGCACTCCCGCTCCCTGCCGACAGCGCCGCACAGCCAGAGCGTGTAGACAGAGCAGTGGACGTGCGTATGTAGAACTTCTTTCGCGCCATACGTAGCCAAACGTGCTAATCGGAGGGGCGACAGTCATGCACTAATGTAAACAAACAACTTGGTGATGCTGCGGCAACAACACACACACGTGCATGCCATGACGAAGGGCCATTGCCCGAAACGTTGATTATCATGTAATTTTTGTTCCATTTAAGGGCCACACAGTGTTATTGGGTTCTTATAGATATATGGATAGAGATCCTGTCCCCTCGGCTACAGCTCCTCCACACAGATAAACGAATCCACCCCATGCCATGTCTCCAGGGCCGTCTATAGGAGTTGGGGGTGGGAGGAGTGGGGGTGCGGGGCCCAGGGCAAACCCCACCGTGTGGGCACCCCCCCCCCCCCAAAGTGCGGGGCCCGGGGCAGTCCCACCGTACCCCAAGGGGACGGGCCCTGCCTGTCCCCCTCGGCTTAGTTTTAACCGTCGGGGAGCTGTAGACTGACAGGGTGCCACAGCTCCACGGAAACGATCGCCTCCACCCCCAGAGTGGAGTGGGGCTCGTACGTCACCCCCCGTGAGCTCATCTCCGTGTCCTCCGCTTTCCTCCCACCTCCTCCCGGTGCGCAGCGTCTCCCCTGGCGGACGCCCTGGGGCGGATGGTGTCCGTGTGCGAGAGCAAATTCCGGAGCCTCCGAGCTCCGACCGTGAGCCTCCAACTCTCGCTGTTCGGCGGAGAGAGGCGAGGCGGGGGCCACGAGCGAGGCGGCGGGTGCGGGTACACGGACGAGGTGGACATGGAGGAGGTGGAGGTGGTGGAGGAGTCCACCCACGTCATCAGCAGCAGCTCCACCAGCGTGTGAGTCATGTCACGCGCGTAATCGTCGGCGGCGTCATCAGTCAGCGTCATCGGCATCGCAGCAGGAGCAGCAACAGCAACATCGGAACGATCTTCATCAGCAGTAGCATCATTCTCATCTTTGATAGCAGCAGAAGCATTATTATCATCATCAGCAGCAGCAGCACCATCGGCAGTGGCAGAAATATCAGCAACAGCACAGAAGCATTACCATCAGCAACATGATCACAATCATTATCATCAGTGCTATCCGCATCGGCAGCATCTATAGCAGGGGTGGGGAACGTCCGGCCCGTGGGCCGTATGAGGCCCCGCAAAATCATTTGGTTCTGGCCCTGCCAAGGCAACCGCAGGCAGGACTCGAAATTCAATAAATCTCGGAGCAAACCTGGAAAAGCAGTTGCGAGTAGCAACATCATCAATGCCAGCTAACATCACACGCCTCGCCAAAGAGAAGCAGTTCCAGCCATCACATTAGGGGTGAGTTAATTAAATGTTTGACCAAATATAAAAGGCTCATTTATAAGTTGATAATTTAGTATGGCCCGCGAATAATGTTATACATACCCAAATGGCCCTTGGCAGAAAAAAGGTTCCCCGCCCTTGGCCTACAGCATCATCATCATCATCATCAAAAACTCTCCAGTGTGTGACTGCGGTCAACAAGGACAGACCATGATATAATGACTCACAGCCCGGGTTACAACTCTGAAGGAGGAGAGGAGGCATCATCGGAGCAGCGTTGCACACCACTCCACTACTCCTGATGCAATTATCTGGCCCATTAACCATGTCAGTGTAAAATTATAGCTGTTGCTCTACATCAACATCAGCCACACGCAGAAGTTCATCATCATCGTCAGCAGCAGCAGCAATGGATGCAGCGTTAAACGCAAGTTACTAAATAGGACCTTTTTGACTCTGGTGTAGACAAATCAGTTTCAAAGACCATATATTATCAGAGCATGTTTTTGTTTGCATGTCCACCACAAGTACGTGTGGCTAATGCAGACATGATTCCTTGCAAACGCTTTTGTTTGGTGTTTGAAGATCTTAACACCTCCTGTTTTTATTGCCATAAAGGGTAAAACCCTGTTCTTATTTTGTTCAAGCTGCAAGTCTGGCGGCGAACCTTGGAGAGTGTTGAGAGAGACCCTCGCGATTGGTGGGCCGGCGTGATCATTAATGACAAACCTCCCTCTTCTCCCTCCAGGACATCTTACACGCACGCCAAGTTCACATCCACGCTGCAGGTGCTCATGCCCTCGCCCAAGGTGAGACCCATCGCCTCCGGTTCAGCGTATAAACGCCCGTCATCAATAAGGCTGAAACACCGTAAATATAATCTACGACCGCAGAGCTTGGTAGCGCCGGTGGCTCATCGCCGCCAGGCTGCTGCTGCTACTGCTGCATTTCCCGCTCGTCTTGTGTGGTTCCTCGGACGGTTGCGAGCGATGCAATTTGCACAAACGACAATGGCGCTGCCTATATGACGTTAGGTTAGCGCATGACAATTAAGGTGGATATTCGATTCACGATTAATTTTTAAAAATTCGGGCCACATTACGACCCAATCGAATTTGTGTCGCTATGCCCTCCACCACCCGACGTGATGGGTGGTTAATGGGCAAATGGTGATGGTCGGCGACGTTGAGCGGCGGTGATGTTCGGTGACGATGTTGGACGATGGTTGATGAAAGTGATCGTGATGTTGGGTGATGGTTGACGAGTGCTGATGATGATGATGGGGGATGGATAATGCTGGCTGATTGATGGTTGATGGCGATGATGGTGTTGGGTGACGGTTGATGATCATGATGATGATGATGGTGATGACGTTGGGTGACGATGGTTGACGATGCTTGGGGTGATGTCGGGCAACAACTGTGGTCGACGTTGTTGAACAATGACTGCGACGGTGGTGTTGGACGGCGATGACCGCGATGACCGCGATGGACGATGTGACTTTTCTGACCTCAGGTGGAGCCGAGGAGACTCCTTGAGAGGTCAAACTCGCAAGAGGGAGGATCGTCCCTCCGCTCGCTCAACAGCGGTGCGTTCCGTGGACACACCGATTAGCGGCGCGTTTGCCGGATTGTCGCACGAGGTCCACGGTTCGAACCCGGCCGTCGCCCTGGTTAATACACAATGGCCTACTCCAGTGTCCTTCACTGATTTTCAGAGGGGGGCACTTTCACCGATACGACATCATCAGTGTGAGTGAAGTTGCCGCCACACATTTGAAACCGTTGAGGGTTTGACAGCAGCACGACGGTGAGGATGATGACGATGGGGGGTCTTTGTGTGTTGTCGGCTGGCCGCATGTCAGGGGCCACGCTAAAGGCCATCAGGGGCCGCCAGTGGCCCACGAGGCCTTGCGGTTAAGGACACTGGCCTACTCCTTTCCGAATGACGTTCACGTTGTGTCCATCATAGGATTGTGAAATCTCCACAAACCGATTTAGAGCCAGCAAACATAGACCAGCGCCACTCCACACACAGGGAGGGATACAAATTTAGAATGTCCTTCTGAAAAGTCTAAAGCTGCCATCCTTGCAAGAGATTGGGATTTCAAAGTTCACGAACCCACTTGCTGTACTGCCCCCCGCTCACGAGTCACGGGCCCCCCCCCCCCCCCCCGTGTCCCCCCAGGCCCCACCCCCGCCGCTCACCTCTCCCGAGCTCACGAGGCCGAACGTCGCTTCGCCCCCTCCCCCCGGATGCCCCGGACCCCGCGGATCCCCTCGGACATCCTCACCGGCACCAGCCCCCCTCCGACCTCGCCGCCGACGAGTTCCATCTCCTCCGAGGACATCGCCGGCAGAGCATCGGCGGCCAACCCCATCGGCGCGGGGAGTCGAATCCGGAGCCTGTCCTTCGGCAGTAGCGGAGGAGTGACGCCGTTCCAGGTCCTCTCCCTGCGCAAGGGTCTCGAGGAGGGCCAGTCACGAGACGCCGGCCAGGCCGGCCTGACCACCGGATACGAGGGACAGTCCTCCTCCTCCTCCTCCTCCGCCACCTCCTCCACCTTCTCCTCGCTGCCCGCCCAGCAGAAGAGCCACGCGCGCTTTCGTGGCGATGTGACCGGCGCCCACCGGCCGCATCTCGGAGCCGACGGCACCTTCTCCTTCTCCACCGTCAGCCTGGACCGGCTGCTGGAGGACGACGGCGACGGCGCCGGCGCCGGGGACGCGCGCCGGGCGGGGGCGGGGAGCAGCGACCTGATCGCACCGGGCAGAGACCGGTCCATCTCCACCGGCCAACTGGTCTCTCCGAAAAGGGAGGCGCCGGTCCCCCGGGTTGACCGGACCACTCCGCGAAGCGACCGGCTCTCGCCGAGCGGCGACCGCTCCGCCGCACAGAACCGTTTCATCCCCACGAGCCACCGCACCGCTCTCGCCGGTGACCGGCCAGTCCCCGGAAGCGACCGGCTCTCGCCGGATAGCAACGGGTCGGCGCCAGGCAGTGCCCGTGTCGCTCCTGGAAGAGACCGCTTCATCCCGTCCAGCCACAGGAACTCGTCGGCCAGTGACCAGCCAACCGGCCGTGACCGGGCAGTTCCGGCAAGGGACCGCTTTATCCCCACCAGCCAGCGGACTTCCTCAGCCAGTGACCGGCCTGCCTCTGCCACCAGTGACCGGCCAGTCCCCGGTAACGACCGCCTCTCACCGGGCAGCAACCGGTCACCGCCGGGCAATGACCGTCTGACCCCAAGCGAAGACCGCTTCATCCCTACCAGCCAGCGGTCCCCTCTGGCCAGAGACCGGCCCGGACCGGTGAGCGACCGGCCCACTCCAGCCAGAGACCTACCAGTGTCGGTCAGTGACCAGTCCACTCCAGCCAGAGACCTACCAGTGTCAGTCAGTGACCGGTCCACTCCAGACAGTGACCGGCCAGTTCCCAGTAACGACCGCCTCTCACCGGGCAGCAACCGATCACCGCCGGGCAATGACCGTCTGACCCCAAGTGAAGACCGCTTCATCCCTACCAGCCAGCGGTCTCCTCTGGCCAGAGACTGGCCCGGAATGGTGAGCGACCGGCCCACTCCAGCCAGAGACCTACCAGTGTTGGTCAGTAATCAGTCCACTCCAGCCAGAGACCTACCAGTGTCTGCCAGTGATCAGTCCGCTCCAGCCAGTGACCGGCCTAAACCAGTGAGTGACCGGTCCCCTCCAGCCAGTGACCGGCCTGCACCAGGCAGCGAGCGTCTCGCCACGCTGACCGGTGAGCGGTCCACGCCGGTCAGGAACCAGACGCCGGGGTCGAGGGTCAGGGAGAGTAAACTGAAGGCGCCGGACGCGAGGGCTGACGCCGTGTCGAGCCCGGCCGTCGGTCGCAGCAGCCAGGGCAGCCAGGGCAGCCAGGGCAGCCAGGGCTGGCGGGGCAGAGTGCCGGCAGTGGCTGCAGGCGCGGGAGAGACTGGAGGTGGGGCTCGAGGAGGAGAGGGAGGAGCGGTGGAAGGAAGAGGAGGAGCAGGAGCAGGAGGGGAGGGAGTAGAAGGAGAGGGAGGAGAAGAGTCTGGCCAGCAGAGCGCCGGCAGGAACAAGAGGACGAGAAGCTTCACGGAGGAAGTTCCCGAAGGCAGCGGCGTCGACGCAGCGGGGAGCGCGGAGGCCGAGTGGCGCTGTGCACGCCGCCCGGGCCGGCGGAACCCCGGCGCCCGCCCCCACGAGTTCCCCCGGCCGCGGGGGGCACTCTCCGTCTACTCTCCAGGGGGGCCTGAGGGGACACCGGTGGTGGGGATCGAGGGGATAGAGGAGGAGGAGGCCGAGAAGCGGGAGGGGATCGACGCCGCGACGGCGACGGCGGCGGCGGCGCCGCACTCGTTGCCGAGCGCCGTGCGTGCACCGCGCCTGGCGCAGAGGGCGGCGGCGGCGAGGCGAATGGGGACTAGCGAGGTTCCCGCGGGGAGGGGGACCGGTGGGGAGACCCCGCTGGACGCGCGGCAGGGCGGAGGGAACAAACGCCCGGCCGAGGAACCGGAAGGATCGGGAGTCGCGCTCGGCGATGGACGCGTGGAAAGACCCGGCCCGGAGCTCACGGAGAGCCGGAGCCGGAAGTTTAAACGGGAGTCGTGGCAGCAGTATCGTCATCAGCAGAAAGAGCAGCGGGAGAAAGAGCAGCGGGAGAAAGGGCAGCGGGAGAAAGGGCAGGAGGAGAAACAGCAGCAGGCAAAAGAGCAGCAGGAGAAAGGGAAGCAGGAGAAAGGGCAGCAGGAGAAACGGCAGCAGGAGAAAGGGCAGCAGGAGAAACGGCAGCAGGAGAAAGGGCAGCAGGCAAAAGAGCAGCAGGAGAAAGGGCAGCAGGCAAAAGAGCAGCAGGAGAAAGGACAGCAAGAGAAAGGGCAGCATCTTCTGCAGCAGCAGGATCAGACAGGGCAGCAGCAGCAGCAGCAGCAGAAGAAAGAGCAACATCAGGATCAGCAGGAGTCTCTGCAGGAACAGCCACAGCCACAGGACCAGCAACAGCAGCGGGAGAAAGAACCGCAAGATCTTCAACAGTCGCAACAGCAGCAGAAAGAGCAGCAGCAGGATCCGCTGCAGGCACAGCAGAAACAGCAGCAGCAAGACCAGCAGCAGCAGCAGCTGCAGCCGCCGCCCTCCGAGGAAGAACCCACGACGACCCCTGTGACGACAGGGGTCAAGACCCCAACGAGACGAACCCCCTTCTCAGAGCGCAGCGCCAACACCAACAACTGCTCAGCGCAACAACCTCCTGGGGCTGTAAACAGCAACAACAGCAGCAGCGACAACAACAACAACAACAAAAGAGCCCAGGAGAACCTCAACAAAAACAACAACGGTAGCGGCGGCGGCAACGGAGGGATCCAGCTGCTGTTCGGAACCCTCGGAAAGGGGTCCAAGCGGGTCGGGGAGGAAGGGGACTGGGCCGAGGGGGTGGCGGCGCCGTGGCGCATCGCCGGGGTGAGGCCCGTGGACCTCACCCGCGGGTCGCGGCCCGCGGCGGGCGGCAAGAGCGTGGAGGCGGTGGTCGACGCGAAGAGGAGCGACGGCAACAACAACAACGACAACGACAACGGCGGCAGCGTCATCGGCAGGCCGACGCGGCTGGCGCTGGCGGCGTACGCGAGCCGCTACCGCCCGCACGTCTACGAGTTCATCGTCGCGTCGCGCCGCGCGCTCGACGGCGAGCGCAAGCGGCGGCTGTCGCTGCTGCGCTGCCAAGGCGGCGGCGGCGGCGGCGGCACGGGAGCCGGCGGCGCCAAGGAGAACTGGCTGAGCGGCGCCGACGAGGCGCGGCGGGCGGGCCCCAGGACGTTCCACGCGTCGCTGCACGTCGGCCCGGCCGGCGCGAGGCCCCGCTCGTGCCCCGAGTGCGGGGACGTCACCCCGAGCCCTCTGCGCGACGCCGACTCGGGGTACTCGTTCCCGCCGCCGCCGGCGCCGTCGTCGCAACCGCGGTCGTTGCCGCCGCCGACGCCGGCGCCGCAGCGGCAGCCGCCGCCGACGCTGGCGCTGCCCGCCGAGCAGCTGCGCAGGATGCGGCACCTCAGCGCCGACGTCTTCCACCCCGAGGCGAGAGGAGGAGGCGGCGACGGCGGGGACGGCAGGGACGGCGGCGGCGACGACGAGACGGAGCCCTGCACGGTGCACGTGTTCGACCACACCATGCTGTGGCCCAGGGAGGACCCGGGCGACATCGCGCGGCTCCTCGGGGGAGGCCCGCGGGCGACGCGCGGCGCCGGCAGGCGGAGCGCCGCGAGCCGCGACACGGTCCGCGGTGACGACGACGACGACCACGACGAGGAGATGGTGGAGGTGTTCTCCTGCAGCAGCGCCCTCACCGACACGGATACGACCATGTCCGATGAGTACTACGTGTGCGACGACGGATGCTGGGGAACGCCGGCCCAGCAGCAGCAGCAACAGCAGCAGCAGCAGTCAAAGCAGCAGAAGAAGCTACAATTAAAGCAGCAGAAGAAGCAACAATCAAAGCAGCAGCCAAAGCAGCAGCCAAAGCAGCAGCAGCAGTTAAAGCAGCAGCCGAAGCAGCAGTCAAATCAGCGGCAGCAGTTAAAGCAGCGGCCGAAGCAGCAGGAGTCAAAGCAGCGGACGAAGCAGCCGCAGCAGCAGCAGAACAAGAAGCAGAAGACCTCGCTGACAGACAGGACCGTGGGGTTGGCGTCTCCCAAGGCTTTTGGGTTGTTGAGGGGACGGAGCTTTAGGCGACGGCCGTGTGCACTTGTCCCTGCAGCAGTAACAAGCGATGCCGATGATGCCGACGCTTTGTGTTTAGGCGTCGCACGTGAAATCGTGAAAACCGCAGCCAGCTGCCATCAATTGCCCAAGCTCTGTGGTCCTATATTGGGATGTTTGGTCAACTCTGAAATCGATGTCCATCTCTAGCTCTCTGTTCCATCTATCTCCACGTCTCTCCAGCCCTGTGCACCGATTCAGTACGTGCTGTATATATGCGTAGCGCGTGTGTTATGTTGTAACTCCGACGAGCACGGTTGGCTACTTACGGTGCGAAAGGTCAGTGTACATGCGTGGGTGTGGTGTACCGGGTGGTGTGCTGTACCGGGTGGTGTGGTGAGCGGTGACACAGCACTAAGTGTGCTGCATTATGGACCCAGAAACCTGAGTTCGATTCCAGCTCACGGCCAAAACCAGTGACCATTATCTGAACTCGTCCTGGGCTTCCCCTAGATCGACTGGGCCTCAAAATGAGTACCTGGTGCGATGTGTAAGCGTGAGCACTGGGAAGACGAAGGCGGCCGGGCGTGGTGCTGGCCATGCACCCCCTTTGTGTGCCATGCCAGACTTCATAGGCACTCACTAACAGAACTTGCCCCAACAGTCTCATAAAGGCTACGCGGGGGATCTTTGTATGTGCGTCGTTGCATACACATCTGCGCGTCTTCTGCACAATGGTATGCTCGTTGCATGCAGGATGATCCATCTATGGACATCCCACTCAAAAGGCAGCGGAGAAATGTTACAGGACAAAGAAAAAAACATTACATTTTTCGGAGCCTCCGCACGTCTGCCGCCAATCTCAATACAACCTCTTACGGCTTGCGAGGCCTCTCCCCTTCTGCAAGACAGAGCCCCATCGCTTTCACAACATTCAATCTGCTGTGAAGTTGAGTCATCGTTCAAAATCAGTGGGGTATCCATAAATGAATTACCCTGTATGCATTTGTCGTATTGTTATGGCTGGTATTGTGCGTGCTATGTATCGCATGTGCCTTGTGTATGCGAGTCGCACAGAGCAGCGCTTTGTATTGGCATCACCGCGAGCAGCACAGCTATCGCGCGTGTCGAGACTTGATTCTGGAGCAGCAATCGTCACAACTGACCCGCTCTGACCTCCAACCACACACACCCACTCATCCGTCCATCCGACCATCAATCCATCCAGTTACCCAGTCAACCATCGACTCAACCACCCACCCAAATACGGACGCACTCCCTCCACCGTCCATCCAACCACCCACTAAACCATCCATCCACGCAACCACCAACCCAAATACTCATCCACCCACTCAACCATCCATCCACTCAATCACCCAACCATCCACTCAACCACCCACTCAACCAGCCATCCACTCACTCAACCACCCAATTACTCATCCACCCACTCAACCACCCATCGAAATACTCGACCATCCACTCAACCATCCATCAACTCAACCACCCACCCACTCAACCAGCCACCCACTCACTCACTCAACCACCCACCCACCCAATTACTCATCCACCCACTCAACCGTCCATCGAAACACAGACTCACCCCAACACGCACGGCGTTGATACAAAGCGCATCTCACATTCGCTGAGAAACCACAGACGAGCTGGAAGGCAGTCGCAGCAGTCAGGCGGGTGAGCCGGCACTGCCAACAATTGCCAAAGCTCTGCAGTCCTAAATATAAAGATGTTTCAGCCTGTTTTTTTACAAATCGCGCTTTTTTTAATTTTATTTAGCGATGCTAAACGTGAACACTTAACGGGAGCGGCCACGCGCAGTTGCAAAAAATTGGCAAAGGCCAATGTATATAGTGTACAGCGATGGTGCGATTTCGATTCGCGGCGGTATAGGGTAAGCAACTGGGAAGTTGGGAATTGATCTCGGTGAGGATGCAGGAGGGCAGGTCACCGAGACGGACATTGGAATTGCACCCGGAGGTCAAATACGAAGTGGGAAAAGAAGACCAAAGACTGGACGATGTAGATAGCGGTTGCGACGATACTCTCAAGAGCGCTCGTCGTCGTCGGAAGACGCATCGACGGCGCAAGCAACGGGAATGACCTGAAGCCGCCACGTTCTCAACTGCACGAACGATGGCATCTTGGCAGGAGGAAGGAAGCGGTGGCGGCGGTGATGGTCGCGATGGCTTTTTTTTTCCTTTACTGTTTGGACCCCGCGGGGATGTTTTGTGGGGTTTTGCCAAAGTCCGCCGGGGGTGTGTGTTGTCGTGTACCTTGCACCCCCCCCCCCCACGGCTAATTAACCCACACAGCGCCAGCGTAAGAGCTCGTGGGATATCTCGCGCGCACACACACGGGGTTAAATAAAGCACTCAATCATAAAGCCCCAGGGGCTCCGATGTCTTTTCGTTTTGGATATTCGCCGCTCGTGTTTAGAGCGGGGGGGGGGCGATTTCTCCATAGCCCCCCCACACCTCCCCCTGTATGGAAATGAGTCGAGGCAGTGGCCTGCGCGGGTTGCTGTTGCCGTAAATCAACTGCGCCCCCCCCTTTCACCTTGTCTCCTGGGGGTGTTGTGAGCCGTGCGGGGTTTAGCCGACAGAGCCGTGTGGAATTACCGCTCGCGCGAGCGTAATAATCCCCACTGCTGCTGCTGCAAGAGGAGGCGGCGAACACCTGAGCACAGATCCAGTTACAGGCGGCATGGTACAGCTCGTGACGACTGCATGAATAGACACACACTTGGTAAAGATCTCCCCCCACCCCCCACACCAACCTCTATAGCCTCAAATAGATTGCTGGGGCAAGTGCTGTTAGCGAGCGCCTCTGAAGGCCGGCACGCCACACGAGGGGGTGAGTGTCCAACACCACGCCCGGTCGCCTGTCCCTCGAGTGGCGATGTTTACTCATCGTCACGCTGGGTACTCATTTGAAGCTGAATCGACCTAGGGGAGTCCCAGGACCGGTTCAGATAATCGTCACTAGTGTTGGCTGCGAGCGTGAATCGAACCCAGGTCGCAAGATTGGTAGCACAGCGCGCTAATCGCTACACTACCACTCCCCACACACCTGGACACACCAACACTACCCATCACCACCAAAAACCCACCTAGCGCCTTCATACACACCGATTTCAATGTTCCATCTCCAGGGGGCTGCCACTCCGTCATTATCCTCGACCTCAGCCACTATCCCCTTCTAGCGACGCGTCCAGTCCAGACTCCCAAAGGCTTTACTTCGTAAAAACCGATGTCGTTTCCCTAACTTTCGCGCTCTGCAATCCACATGGCTCCTCTTTCTGCCTCTCGGTGCAATTCGAAGCTTGCACCATCTCCGTCACACTTCCTTAGGCACTTTTTTCAGCTTTTGTTCCATTTTTTTTTTCAACTGGAAAAGAACAGCAGAATTCGACACTGTGGGGGTGATTAATTTGCTCATCGCAATATGCAGCTATTCAGGGGTCGTACGTAAATCCATTTATTTTATAAAGCAACACATCGACTTAAGGGCACACCTATAACCAGATACAAACGTAATTTGTATCCACTCGTACATCCGAGCCAAGCCAGCGCAGTACAGGTGGTGTTTTTCCATTGGCTATCTGCCGTGCCGAGCCAGAACCAAACCGTGATACGCCGCCCTCACAAGACGTCCGAGTCTAGCTCGGGGCCAAGCAGGGCCAGGGGGGGAAGGGTGTGACGTTAGTCGGGACGCTTCGGAGGCATGGCGTCACCTGCACGGCACCGACTTGTTCGCCGTGTACGATGTCGGTGGCATCGGCTCTAACGGCGCAGTGGAAAAACAACGACCCGGTGCTTAAGTGTGTGCAGGGCATGGCCTCGGTTCGGCCGTGCTGGGGGGGGGGGGAGCGCTAGAAGTGTTACGCGTTACACCCCGACACTGCGAACCCCAAAACATACAGAGCGCATTGTACAATTGATAAATCTAAACCGCGAAGACGAAAACGCGGCCATTTTATATTACGACGACGCGTCTTAACCATACAAAAATACTATTCGTTAGAAAAATGTAATCGGTTCAAGCTACCTCCCTGTCACAATCGTACTGGCCGCGGAGAAACCTGGGATACGCGTCGTCACCGTTTCGTTTCGGAGCCGAGCGTGGTGTCTCTGAAACTCCAGTCCCCGTGACCGAAACCACGGCCCGCCTTTTATCTAGTCGTTTTCACGCTGTACGCTCCCGATGTTTGGTAAACAAGTCTCACGTGGTGACGAGTTCGATCCCCGCTCACGTCCAATACGAATGACGATTATCTGAACCGGTCATGGGCTTCCCCTAGATCGACTCAAATGAATACCAGGTGCGGTGTGTACACATCGCCACTAAGGAGACAAAGGCGGTCAGGCGTGGTGCTGGCCACCCACCCCCTCGTGTGCCGTTCCGGCCTTCAGAGCTGTTCGCTAACAGCACTTGCCCCAACAGTTTGTTAAGGCTGTACGGGGGATCTGTCTCCTGTCGTCTGTGCTGCGATTGATCTGGAGGGAGATCTGCGCCGCAGGCAAGTTAACATTTCACTTTTGATTTAACATTTTGTGCATGCAATAATTTCAGCGACGCTTGTGTTTTTTGTCCCGATTGATATTTGCTTCATTGCCGTACCCACGTTCCGTTTCTCTTTTGCTTTCGTCGTTGTTGGTGACCAAGGTCACCCTTCCAAATGAGGCGACTCTATCCTGGCCCACCCCCCCCACTTTAGTTATCACGCCAGTTCAACCAAACAAAACTTGGAAGCTTGCCCGACGTTCTGCCCCCCCACCCCCGCGACGTGATGCAGACGGCACCGATTTACGTAAAATAACAAAATGTTGCGCACACGTGCGCACACCTACGGTTCACGTGGGATACGCTTTACCAAACATCGGGCGCGCGCGGCGTTCAACACTTCACTCCGACCGGAGGGGTACCGGCGAGACGTGCAAAAGACGGACCCACGGACGGACGGAGCGCAGCGCCACACAACAAGAACCGGCGTTGGGGAGACACATTTCGAGCATAATTATTGACGGTCGCGCAAACTCCTGCTCCCCGTGGAGCAGGGCGATACGCCGGGGGCGTGACGCACACCTGCCCACAAGGGAGACGGTCTCGAGAGACTCCCACCTCTTCCAAGACGTCCGGTTACGGTGAAAGAGTAGGCCAAAATACCCTCTAGAGCGTCGATTTTCTGTAAAATACTTGATTTTGTTTTTTGTCATTTAGGTGACAGGTCAATCTTTTGCAGCTGAGACTCCTCTATCCTGGTCTCTCTCGAGTTCTCACCCCTTGTTAAACGCAAACTCGAAACTCAAACTGATCAACCACTTGGTGGGGGCCCCTTCGGCCGGCAGTGACGCACGAAAGCCGCTGCACCACCTTTCACTCCGTGACGCAGATCCATGAACGGTCACCCTTGAACCTTTGCGTCAGTTCCGTATTTCATTTCTCGTTGGCACTGCAAGGTTGTCGGTGGCGATGAATGGGGGCTGTGGCAATGGTGGGCCCTCTGGCACCATCCTGTTGGCATTGGTGTGCGCAAGGAATTTCGTGGATGTGCCTTTGCCTTTGAAACTGCAATCTGGTGGCTCAAAGATCCAGACTGGGGATTGACTCGGGCCCATCATTACTTCGGGGTCGATAAAACGAGGGCCACGTTGTGGGGATGTTAACAGTGGTCGTCGTGTGTATCGATTCGCCCCTGTTACAGAAATGTTAAATTTCCACCACTGGATCGTGGCTGTAAATGGAAGAACACCATTGCCGAAATGCTCATCTAAGCAGGAAGTCTGTTTTTATTTCAAGATTGGGGTTGGTTTGCCAGTTGGTTTGGGGAGGTTCTAATTTATGATAATCAACTGAGACGAGACACAGACAGACACAGCGACAGACGCAGAGAAGAGAGACGCAGAGACACACAAAGCGAGACACACGGAGTCACGGAGAAACCACATCTAAACCCTGAGCCCTGACCTGCGGCAGACGCAGAAGGCAACACGTCTTTACAAAACACAAGGACACTCCGTGTGTGGTTGGGTGTAATGACGCACACCGATTAGTAAGGATTGTTAAACTCCTGCAATCCTATGAATTATATGCGAGTCAATAAGTCCAATATTAGTTTGCGAGTCCCAAATATATGGGTGCTCTGCAAGTCTACGAGTCCCTATGCAGAGGGGTTAATTTCAAATCGGGTCTATTCAAGCGGACAGAGCAAGAGAGATTGAATCGAACTGGCAGCCTCTGGACTGCAAATCCAGTGTACTGATCTTTACACTGCTGGGGCAGCATCCCCTTTTAACTTAAAGAAGAAACTCAAAAGCGCCTCTTGCTCTTGTGGCTATACACGTAGGCTGTGTGTCCCAGGTTGTCACACAAAACTTGCTCTAAGTGTGGTGAAATATGTTCAAACAACCACCATGACGGACACGGCATGGGGAGGCCTTGATCCAGCAGTGGACTGGCAAATAAAAGATTAAAAAACACACACGGGCGTGCAGCATCGCATGTACAAATGCTCTCAGCCCAAAATAAATGAATTTGTGATAATTTTGTTTAGGGTCACCAACTCAAAGAGTTGAGAAACTTGTGGCCATACCAACAGGCAGCGGTGAAACAAGCACACAACTCTAGATATGTTTCGACCTCAATAGAACTCATCAGCACAGCACAGCCGTCAATGTTCGCCGCTGCTATGGGCCTCTAGGAGCCCCCATATGTGGAAAGGGCTCTTACCTCGACACAACGTAGACTGACACATGAGCACTTGCAATGCGCGCGTCTCTGCAAGTTGTTAAATCTGTTTGTATTTCCAGTCTTGCTTTAATGTTTCTGTTGCGATGAGCTTTCTCATCATTTGCAAAATTAAACGACCGACGGAGAGCCAATCAACTCCGCGACAATGGCACCTTGTCCACGGCAGAAAACTACCGACGATCGTACGGAGACTCTCGAGCGCACACCGGAAGCGTTCGTGAGAATCTATCTTCAACCGAAAAATTAGCGCGTCGTTCAATGCCCGGCAGGTTATGGTCACTGGCGTACAAACACTGCCCCCCCCGCCACCCAAATAACACAAATATACAACGGCTGCATCGTTGTGAACAGCTCCGTTCGACCAGACCGCCCTACAACCCACGGCCCGACTCCCTTTCCACGTTCTCCAAGAGGCCCTCGTCTCAACAACGGCGGCCCACATCGTTTATCCCGAGGCTGCGTTCATCATCGTTTCTCCACTTCGCGATGACAGCGATGATGACGACCAAAGTGGTGGGGGGGGGGGGTCCCTCGATTTCTTCATTCATATATTTGAATATTTTTTTCGGGTCGCTGTGCAAGACTTGGGAGTAGGCGACGCGTGACCAGTCGAAGTAGCCGCGGCTCATAGTGAGAGGTAAAATTGGATGTGGCGTGCCGGGGCGGGAACATTTTTCTCCTGGCGGGCGATCCGTTCTGCGCCATTCACTTTTTCTTGCTCATCACAGACCGTTTCGTCATCAAGTCGTCTTCCTTGGCCTTCGCCGCCTCCCCAACCATCTCCTCGGCAGACGCCTCGGGCTCCTCCTCCTCCTCTTCGTCCTCTTCCTCGCCGGCTGCCCCCACGACCGTGGTGTCGCTGCCCTCGTGGAGGAGCACGTACTCCCGCGAGCTGAAGCCGAACCGGAGCACGTCGCGCTCGCGCAGTTCGTAGTAGCGCTGCGCGTCCATGCGCTGGTTGTTGAGGTACGTGCCGTTGGCCGAGCCCAGGTCGATGATGTACGGCTTCACGCGCCGGCCCGTCGTACCGTCCTGACGCTCAAACTCCACCAGCCTGCGCCGCACACAAAAAGACAAAGATTCCCCAGTATAGCCTTAACAGACTTTTGGGCAAGTGCTTTTAGCGATCACCTATGTAGGGGGTGAACAGCACACGAGGGGGTGGGTGGCCAGCACAACACCTAGCCGCCTGTGTCTCCCCAGTGACAATGTTTTTACACATTGGGGTGAGTGCTAAGCGAGCATCGATGGCGAAGTGAAGTCAACTGAACTTGGGTCACTGGGGTTCGTAGCGCAGTGGACTAACCGCTACAAAGACCTCCACCCCCCCCATCCGCTAATAGCTTTAACAGACTATTGGGGCAAGTGCTGTTACAGAGAAACTATGATGGCCAGAACAGCACACGAGGAGGTAATGTGATGAGCACCATGCCCGGCCGCCTTCGTCTCCCTAGTGGCGATGTTTACACACCACACCAGGTGCTAATTTATGGCCGAATGAGCCTACTGAGGGCCTAGGATTGGTTTAGATATCACTCGCCTAAAGTTATTAGCCGTGGCGGGGAATATAATTGAGGTCACTGGGTCTGTAGCGCAACTCATTACTGTGCCACCACTCCCAATGAACGCACACACACACGAACGCACACACAGACACACACGTGCACACAAACACACGCTTTATTCCCACAGTGTTCCCAGGCAAGCACAGGCATGCGTCGTTCAGGTAAACACCGCTGCTGTGTAAATGCTACAGATGCCGACAATCGGAATCGTTTCTGCGACTTGCAGAACACGGTAATCGTTGGCGAGTCAATGGACACAACTCAGCCATGTATGGGGTTAAAAGACCCTGTGATGTAATTCGAAAAGAGTCGGCCATCGTGCGCTGGCATTAACATACACAGTTCACAAATTCCTTCTAGATTTGAAGTTTTCGTGACTGCAAGGATCCATGCTCTTTGGTTCTTTCAGTCAAGTCACGTAGATGAAAAATAAAATAAATCAAAATAAATTGTGATTTAATTTAATTTTATTTATATTTTATTTTTCACCTATGTGACTTTACCGAAAGAGCCAAAGAGTTCACAAATTGGAAAAATTACACACAAGTTACTCAAATGTGATAAAGCGGCCCCAACGTCCCCCCCCCCCCCCCCGCCCCCCCCTGTACTGCAGCACAGCGTGCTGCTTCGAGCAGCTCGGGTGGTCGATGGGGATGTCGGCGATGCGGCGCTGGCGCCCCAGCAGGTACGCGCTCTGCCGGTGCACGTGCATGATGGGCAGCGGCTCGTCATTCTTAAACGGGTACAGCCGCCACCGCTTGCGCGGCATGCGCGACTCGGGCGGCTCGTTGTACTTGATGACGACGCCGCGGAACGTGTTGGTGTCCTCCGTTAGCGCTCCCGACAGCGCGAAGTTCGGCTGCTCCTTCTCAACTCCACCGCCGCCGTCGCCCGGCTCTTCCTCTTCGTTCGCGTCGGCCGGCTGCCCGAAGCGCTGGCTCTCAGTGGGCGACTGTGTTTCGAAAGGGTTGCCCACCGGCGACTGCTGCTGGCGCTGCTGGCGAGCCGCTAGACGGCGCCGGTCGTTCATCTCTCGCTCGCGCTGCGTGTCGGCGGCAGCATCGCCCCCGCTAGAATCCTGCACCCGCTGGCGCTCCCTGTCGTGCCTGTGCGAGGCGCCGGCACGATCAACTCTCTGCTCATCGCTCCGTTGTCTTCTCTGCTCGTCTCTCCGATGATCGTCCTTTCTCTGATCGTCCCTTCTCTGATCATCCCTTCTCGGATCGTCCCTTCTCGGATCGTCCCTTCTCGGATCATCCCTTCTCGGATCGTCCCTTCTCGGATCGTCCCTCCGCTGATCGTCTCTCCGCTGATCGTCTCTCCGCTGATCGTCTCTCCGTTGATCGTCTCTCCGCTGATCATCCCTGTCGTGAACGCGTTCTCGGCCGTTCCGGGCCAGCTCCCTCTTGCGATCGCTGCCACTGTCGTCATGCTCGATCCTGTCACGCGGCTCCTGCTTGATTTTCTTGCGCAAGCTCGCATCTGCCGGTGCCGGCGCCGCCTCGTGTACCCTCTCTCGTTCTCTAAGATCGTCGCGTCCACTGGAATTCTTGTGTTCCCTCCGCCTGTGCCGATCGTCCGGAACACCTTCCACTTTCACACGCTTTATGCCAAGCGTCGACAGACACAAAGAAACACGCACACATGTGTACTGGTTAGCGGGGCGGTGGTGACGCCTGCATATAATCCAGCACTGTGGAGGTGAGGATTGATGGGTCGGTCAAACGTTGGGAAACTCCCTTCCCGTGGGAGCCATACTCTGACTATCCAGAAGAAGCCAGCACGGCAAAATGTGTTCCTTCTGTACGGGATGAGAGTATTATCCCCTCACACGTGTGGGTTGCCTCTGGGTGTTTATTTCCTCCCACGTAAATAAGCACTCGCTTATAGGCTGAAAACATCTTTATAGAGGACCATAGCTGGTCTGCGGTTCCATAGCACGATATAAAACTAAACATTGTTAGCAATATAATCACTAGAGACTGTTATAATAATCTATCATTGATACTTGTGTCCATTTGTGAATGGTGCTCAAGTGTGTGCTGGTCAGCCAGCACTCACAAGCATAGATAGAGAAGTATGGTCAACTGACCTGCACGGCCCACATAGCTGGGAGCGGATCCGCAAAGGGCAGAATTAGTCGAGAATTACACTGTCAGAAAGTTTCGGATCTTCCTGCCCATTCGAGTGTGGTGGGAATTTCACGTTCCTCTTGCAAGAACCAGCTAATCCACAAGACAATCGCCCTTGACTACCACAAACCAGTAATCGTTTTATTGACCATGCGGAACGATTATATTGTCGATAATTGTTCATCTACATATCTAAGTTCGCTCAAAGCCTACCACGCTGCACCTAGGCCTCGGCAAGGTAAGGTAAAAGTGTAAAAACAACGAGCCTACCTTTACCCTACCTTTTACCTTACCACAATACAATCACTCTACCCTACCTTTTACCCTTTAGCAGGTAAGTTAAAAGGTAAAAAGCAACGAGCCTACCTTTTACCCTACCCTTTACCCTTACCCCTTGGCATGTCGACACCTTTACCTTTACCCTTTTACCCTTACCGAGGCCTAGCTGCACCCCTGCCCCTCTCCCCGCCGCCCACTGTGAACATACAGCCGCTCCACCTCCGTGCAGCTGCGGTCAGAATACAGGGTTGCTTCAAAAAATGTTAACACTTATATGGGACTAATCTTGATTTGAAGCTTTCGTGACTGCAGAAATCCATACTCTTTGGTTCTTTCGGTAAAGTCACGTAGGTATAAAAGAAAATAAATCACGACGTCAACGAATGACAGACGCTTGTGTTGCGCCCGAAACGTCGTGATTTATTTTATCTTATACCTACGTGACTTTATATGAGGCTATCGTTTTTAATGAAAAAACAACGGATAATAATACACTGTATGTTAATAGCTTCAGAAGGTCAAAGAGTCTCCACTTCCATAAGTCTCCACTTATTCGCCATCATTGTCAACACGTGTCAGGTGGTCTCCAGAGCCTGAAGGCACATTTATAGTGGCACTGTTGCAAATTCTCAGGCGTATTAACATTTTGTTGAAGCACCCTGCATTTATTCATGCTGGAGGAATCCCATGAGCTCCACAACTCGTGTTGCACATGAGGACGTCGGAGGCCCTGGTGTTAGCCTCTTTCTTCCCTCTCCGTCATCCCTCCTGTCCCGTGCTCCCCCGTTTCTCCGTCTCTTATCCGATCATCTCACATTCTCTCTCCTTCTCTCACGTCCCTCTCCCGTTCCTTTCTCATGCGTTAACACCCTTGACTCTACGCCCGCTGGAGCCACGAGGAACCAGTTGCTGGTGACGTTAACGACGACGATGGCGATAACGGTGGGGATAAATAACAGTGGCAATGATGTCGAGGTTGAAGTTTACGACGGTGAAGATGGCGATACATTATGAGCTTGACGATTGTCGATCATGAATGATGATTCATTAAAATGCGACAACTTTGACTGTAACAATGTGTGCACTTGAACCGAAATTGAATTACACTTGGTAACCTTCACGTCGAGCGGAGCGATCTGACCACACACACATCATCATCCATCCATCCATTCACGGCCGTTAAAATCGAGTACCACTTATTAACAACTCAAGTCGCCGCCGTCACAGATTTGCCTCGTCCCGCCATAGCAACGGCGAATTTCCACCAGAGCACACAACGAACTCCACCACAGCAACTCGCCCCTCACACTTTCTCGACGATTCAAAAGAAAAAAAGAGACCACGACCAAACACCATAACACCGCCTAACTGTACCACAACAAACGATCGTATAACAACGCGAAGTCCGATCACAACTTAAAAGACAACCCCAACGCAAAGCGGCTCTGACCTGGCTTAGGCGAGGGGAGGCTGAGCGGCGTTTCCTCGTCCCGTCCCGGTGCGGCATTTTGCTCCCCTACGAAACTTTGTAAATCCTTAACAAGCCACTGGTGACCGCTGGTGAGGAACGCCGGCTTGGGGGTAGGGGAGGGGAGGTCTAGCGGCGGTGGTTAATCGCGGCGGAGCCGTGAGCGAAGCCGCGAAGCCTCCTCCGCCAACAAGGCCGCGACTTAGGCCTCGGCGCGCACGATGTGGAGGGGTGAGGGAGGCGCACTGCAAACCAATCAGAGCGCGCGATGTTGCCGACGTTCGCGAAACGCACCAATGAGAGCGCGTCTAACTGAGGCGTTCAGAGACGGAATTACGCTTCTGCCCCGAGGGCGGATTTTAGCCGGCTCGACGAGGAAACGCCCCAGCGTGAAGTTGCCCCGGGGGCAGCAATGCCCACCACAAAGTTTTCACGCGTGTTTACAAAGCGGTTACCATGGTGACCGCTGTGCTTTGGCTTATATCGATGGCCTCGATCGATCTTGTTGTCGAAAACTTTCGCGATTAAACAACGCGAATCATTTGCGAGCTGATCGCCAATTGATCACCGCGGCCGAAGTTGCGACGCGAGACGCCGCTCAAGCCGCCCGTTGCTGTTTTGGAAAGGTGAAGCCCCCTGGTCGCACTCCGTGAGCTGTTTAATTAACGCGCGTGATGCAATTAAGAATTCAAAATCTGTATTTATATTGGAGGAATCCGATGAGCTATAAAGCTCTTTTTTCCCCCACAGATGTCCAAGTCAGACGTGATTGTGGCCATGGAACATGAACTCTGGAACATTGAGCAAACCACTATGGTCTGAACTTCATTTAAATAAGTAATATTTTTAAAAAAACTTTTTAAAAACACGCTTTTATTAAATGTACTAGTAATGGAAATAACTCCACGACTCCAGGAAGTGGCCCCGAAGCTTGCCATAACGTAAGGGACACGTGGTGATTTACAGCCATCGTCAGTTGAGCGTGGACAATTAGACTCAAGCCGAAACATAAAAAATAATCTTCTTGGTTCTTTCGGTAAAGTCACGTAGAAGGAAAAAAAACCCATAATATTTTATTATATTATGTTTTTATTATTTTATTCTTTCCCTTCTACGTGAATTTACCGAAAGAACCAAGAAGATGAATCCCTGCAGTCACGAAAGCTTTAAATCGAAATAAAAAAGAATGTTGAAAAATATTCATTTTAAATGATAGAATATAGTATTG
>CM025645.2:4235654-4257515 GCA_014621495.2 Entosphenus tridentatus
ACCTCTCCCCTTTCATCTCACTCTACTTCCCTCCACGCACGCTCCGATCTCGCCCCTCTCAACTCACTCTATATCCTCTCCGCACACTCAGCGATCGAGCAACCAAGGCGTCTTGTCCAAGAATCCCCAGGCAGCTTTCCTGGGACCAGTTTCGAAACCAGGTTTCAGTCGCCCATGATTTCAACTACGTTGTCATGTGTAGTCAAGTTGACGGTATCAGCCCATTCACCAATGGATGCACACAGAAAACCAACTCATCCATGTTAAGCTTGGTTGAATAACTTAGTGTGGCCTATACCAACATTCACTTTTTTCTAGGCCGTATAAATAACGTGGCGCTAATTATAGATAAGCAAAGAAATTGACTCTTAGAAGTATATTCTTGGTTCTTTCGGTAGGAAAAACCGCCACTTTTTTCAAATTTTCTTGCTATGAATTTCACACCTGAAGATGATTGCTTGTATTGCAGTCGAAACGTCGTGAGAATTTTTATTGTTTTATATGTTTATTATTTTATTATTTCCCTTCTACGTGACTTTACCGAAAGAACCAAGAATATGAATCCCTGCAGTCACGAAAGCTTTAAATCAAAATCTTAGAAGTATGTATGTCACTTCATAGTCTAGGGCAGTGACGGGCAACCCAGACGTGTCGGTGGGCCACGTGAGCGGCCCTGCTTGACCTCGCTTGTGCACCAATCATGACCCCACGCGTGACCCTAGAGACACACCGAGACCAGGCCACCACGAGGAGGGGCTCCACGGCACGCATAGGGCCCACGGTCCACAGGTGACACACCACTGCTCTAGGGCCTCTCTCTGACACACTGCTGCTGCCCGCGAGTTATGAATCTAAATGTCGTAGGTCTCATGACGTGACCCTAACAGAATAATTGGAATGTAGATGGGAGGTAAACGAAATTAAACACATTCATCTCCAATTGCCAGTCAATACAACTGCCCTTTGTCTCTTCCCCAAGGATAACATATACACAGTACGAGGCTAATGTTAAAGACAGTTCCACATAACATTAGGCTTGTACAGTGTATATTTTATCTGTTCTAAGGCAGCGTTAATAACAAAGAAGTCGATCGTCGTTGCTTAAGGGGGAATGCAAATGTGACCGTTCTGTTCAAACGGCGGCAGGGAGTGTAGACACGACTATGCATGCAAATGTAAATACGATGGTGTATTACGTTATTGAAGGCAACTTGTGTACAGAATTACATTTCAAAGCGAGCGTTCATATTTGCTTGTTCAGATGTACATTTCATCAAATTTATCTTACGAAGTTGCAATGTAATTTATTCGTGCGCAGTGGTTGCTGTCATTTTCTTTGAGCCTGTTTAGTGCAACGGTGTATTTAATATAATCCTGAATAGCAGTGGGAAACAATTTGAATGAAGGATTTGTTTTTGTATGACCATCTTTAGTTTAGTACAGGTTTCCCTCGCTTTGTACGGGTAGTGTGTTCCAAAACAAGGGCGCCCAAAAGCGAAATGGCAAAGCATGGAGTCACAATGCACAATGTTGTCTCACGTCCGACCGCAGAGGAGCGAATTCAAACCGCATATCGCGAATTTTGGTTAGAAATAGGTTAACCGTATATACGCGAAATCGGACAAACTGAACCCGCATAAAGCGAGGGAGACATCCACACTGTTGGCGTTCCAGGTTTAGGTTGTGAGCATCTTCAGTAGTGTGTGGTGAAATCGTGAAAGAAGATACAGGTGGGACGACACGCAGCCCAACCCCGAAAACCGCAATTGGATTACAAGCCCCTGCAAAAGCTTAGCATTGAATCCACTGCATATTATAATCTATTATTCTTTCAGATCAATGTGTAGTTGTAGCTCAAGTGTGCAGTCAGGGGACACATGCACATGCTGGCATCATCCAGAAGTGAACACCGGACGTGGCTGTGTTTTGAAATCACCACTCGGCCGGAATGCGGACGATCTCGTCAGATCTCAAAGACAGCTAACAGAGCCTGGATTATAGTACTTGTACGGTAGTTGGATGGGCTAACCACCATGCGTAATCGGTGTTAAGATGCTACAGGGGGTGTCAGCGCCCACCCCCGTCCATTTTCTAGACCACGAACATCATTGCATTGATATTTACTGGAGAAAATGCATTGAATGTATTATTATAAAGTGGGCCCCTATTTAGAACTACTCCATGCTGTGGGGATACGTGGTTGGCAGTAGAGGATAGTCTAGCAAAATCCATTGCACTAAGGCTTAATACCCAGGTCAATTCTCCAACCCGCACTGACCAGCGTGAAGTATGATCAAATAACCCAGCAATACGGCCCTCATCCAGCAGTGGATTGAAGATGAGAGGGCTGCACATCTTAATGTATCAATAATTTGCAAATTGATTTTGCAGTTTTAGTTTGTTCTCCCTTAAGACCTTATTGTAAAACCGTGTGTGTAAGGTATTCTACATTTTAAGCTTGCATACAAAATGTAATTTCAGTTCTATTATTTACTGATTCGAGTGTTTTATGTATAACACGTGGTGGACAGCAGAGGGCGGTACAGCAAACTCGATGGCTACGCTCGTGGGGAACTTTGACGGGTCACGTGGCTCAGCGGTAGCGCGAGCCGTCCTCGGTTGCGATTCAAATCCTGGTTAGTGGGCCCCCCCCCCCCCCCCCCCCCCCCCGGGGGGGGCGCCCCCCAGCCATTCGCCCCGAAGGCGCCGCGGGGGCGGCGGGGGGTTTGAGAAATGTGACGTCACATCAAAATGCGCAACTTTAAATACATAGCCACGTTCTACTTAATTAAATAGACGTTTTAATAAATGTTTTATCCTACATCAGAGTGCAGCGGCACATTAAGTACGCACTACAATGACGAGGGGGGGGGGGGTAAAAAATCGTCAATAATCGCGTGACGTCATTTATAGACGGCCTCTTATGTGTTTGACTCAGCGCATCATCTATAAAATATATATTAATTTTTTTTATTTAACAAATGTTTGTTTTTTTTTTTTTTATTGCCCCCCCCCCCCCCCCCGAATGATAACGTGTAAATTCCACCACTGGCTCATGGGTGTAAACAGATGAGCACCGCCTACTAAATAGGCCCCAAAAATGTTTCACTTTGTGGTCCTTAATTCACCAAATCGCACTGACTGGCGTAGTGCACTACGTGATAAGGCCCTCATCCAGCAGTGGCACGCGCAAAAACAACAAACATTCGTCAATAACACTGCTGTAAAAATAACAAAATATCTAATCGGCGACGTTTCGAACAATGCCCCTTCAAAGCAATTGAACCTTCATCGCATCCAGCAGTGGATTGACAGCACATGTCGAATAACACGTGCAGGTTACAGTGGAAATCCGGGAAGCTAGCAGCGTATTTTACTGTTGCACATTCGCTCGTCACTCCGTCGCAAAGTGTACGAACACTTAATATTCTCGCCCTTAAATACATTCGGATAATTCAACCGATTTAATCGATATCAAACTGGGAGATTGTAATATTACTACGCACTGGCTATATTTGTCAAATGCTAAAGTTATTTTATAAAATTGAATCAACTTGTCTCCCGCTCAGCCGGCGCGCTCATTCGCCGCTATTTAAACAATACGGGAAGTTACCCAGTCCACCCATCACCACACAAATCAAATACATCTTCCTGAATTACCAACGCACGGACACGCATCATTCTATCATTTAGCGCAGACATCAGCAAGCGGCGCCCGAATTTAACATGTCTCGTCCCGGACCCCAACCCGGCACCCCTACGGCCCGCTGATCTTCAACCGAGAGGCTTCCGGCTGAAGATCCAGGCGAGGTCGGTCGCGCGTCGGGACCCCGTCGGCGCTATCCAGAGGGAAGGGAGCGACGGCGCCCGGCAAGGATGGCTTTTGCGACCACTGCGCTCGTCTTGCTGACATTCTGGGCGCTCGTGTCTGCCTTGGACGCGTTGATCCGGGTGAGTGAGAGGGATGAGAAGAGTGGTGGGTGGGGGGGAGTAAGTCATTGTTGTTGGTGAGTGACGTCACGGCGTTTGACAGAGCCCCGGCTCTGCTGATGAGTTCCAGACCAGAGGGAAACTGGCCTCGAATGACAGAACAATAATATCCTCACAATCGTCAATAACACCACCGTAATGGGTGGGGGGGGGGTATGAAGAAGGGTTATTGCCCGAAACGTCGCCATCTACAGGACTGTATCAGTATTTTTTTCTTGTTGACAGCGTTAGTGTACAATGTGTATCGCAAAAAACAATTGGACAAAGTCTTTCTGAATTATAGCGGTCTATAAAACCAATGTGCTAACGTTTCTTGTAAATGATTTGCGTCTTTTATCTCGTTGGCACATCCCCAACCTGCAATGTCCTAGAACTCAGAAGCAGAATATCTCTCTATCCTGGAGGAATCCTATGAGCTATAAAGCACTTTTTTTACACTGTCAACTGCCTTGCGCCGTGGTCGTCCTGGCAACAACTCCCTAGCTTCGATGGTGCCTTGCCGGCTGACTTCATGATAAAATCTGAGTCTAAACGTTGACATGTGGAGACAGAAGGGAGCTAATGAGGGCTTGGAGTAAGCATCTACATCTTTCGACCTTTGCCAGTACCAAAATATAATAATACTTACTTTGATAGTGCATTGTCTCTGAGCTGTACGCCTTTTGGCGTCATCTGGTCTAACACCAATTGAGACGAGGCTCAAAAGAAAGCTGTCTCTGGTGTGGACCAATCCGTTTCAAGGACAATGCATATATTATCAGTGTGTTTTTTGTTTGCGTTTTGACTGCAAGTATTGTGATTAATGCAGACATGAATCCTTGTAAAAAGGTTTCAGTTTTGTTGCCAGAAAAAAAGTGGGAAACCCCTATTATTATATTTTGGTACTGGCAAAGGAGGTCTAATGATATTGGTAAGTTTATAAGCGAACACACCCAAACCCTTCCTCGCCAGGCCACGGTCCTATTTGCATCAGGCTACACCAGTGTTCTACTCTGCAAGGCCCGAGGACCACTGGCAGACCCTGGTGGCCTTTAGTGCGGCTCCTGGCGTGACGCCCCCCGACAATACGCAAAGAGTGACAATACCCCCCCCTCATCATCATCGTGCTGCTGTCAAATGTGTGGCGGTCCTCGCACACACTGATGAAGTCTTCTCGGCAAAAGTGCCCCCCCTCTGAAAATGAGTGAAGAGCACTGGACCACACCCCACCCCAGACGATGCTACGATACAACCGACCGACTGTGATAACCCAGTAAAAACGTGCAACGTTGCACTAACATCGGCGCGTCGTTGGCTCAAACGTTCCATGTTTACTGGGAAGTAAGATGCGTTGTCCTGCCCTCGCACCTCCGATAAGCGTGGTTGGCTCGAAAGGATTTTAAAATGCATCCCTGGCTGTCGCCTGACGATGCTAGTTGCCATTACTGGCGAAACGTCGTACTCCAATTGTAAATGTTGTGGTTTTACTCGCCAACACACCGGTGTGCTGTACTAGTGACGAATTGGCACGTTGTGTTTACATGATAAACCTTAGTCGGGTGGCGGCGGGTTTAACGACACATTTATATATTTACGCGATCTGACTAAAAAAAAACTTCTTATGGATACAAGATATGTTGTCCTTAAGACTCGCTCTCATCGCGGACGCTCGTCCCTCCATGGCGCGTGGCACAGGCGAGCTGGCTGGGTACGCGGTACGAGCATTGGATGACAACGCACAGCGTGGCGGTGTCGCCCGGGCACGTGCGTTGGACCAGCACGATACTCAACCGGGCCTTCCTGCGAGCCGGACACTGGCGCCCTCGACTGCTGCACATCTGGTGGGGTCATCTGGGGGGGGGGGTGATGGGGGGGTTTGTTTGAACATACTTCACCATGCTGGTCAAACGAAAACATTGCTTATGAAAAAAGAATAGACTTTACCCTTTCCGGCAAAGGTGGTGTTGAAATGTTCAAACACCAAATAGACACCTTTTACAAATCATCAATTCGCAACACGTGCTTGTGGGAGAACATGCAAACACACATACTTTGATAATAATGTGTGCATTGCCCTTGGAACTGATTGGCCTTCACCGGAGTGAGTCTCCTTGATGGCCTTATCTCACCACCGGTGTGAGACCTAAGAACGGCAAACAGCACAACGGCAGTGCAAATAACAAGACATTAATAGCTTTGGTTGAGCAGTTATATCTGAGGTCTGTATTATCGTCAGAAATTGTAAAGCCTATTCTTTTTTTGTAATTTTTATACCGGCAAAAAAAGTGTTCCATAGAGAAAACCCCCCGCTCTCCACGATCCACCAACCCTTGCCTCCAAGGCGCCGTTAACTAAATTGGTGACGCAAAATGTCCGTCTGCGATGATGGCGGGCAGACGAAAAGCATCGAGCGCGACGACGACGATGATGATGATGATGACTAACAACCGCAACCCACCAGTGACCAAAGCGTGACCGATTTAAGTCGAGATTAACTTATCCAGTCAGAGTGATGACGCAAGGTCATTTTGGCGATGTTATTAAGAGGCCGCAGTGCACTGGGTTTGCTGGCAATATATGCACATAAATAAAATAAATTACTTGACTGAGTTCGCCGATTCGCCGACCTGATAATATTGGGGGATTGAGAATAGGTTTTCCCATTTTTTCTTGCAACAAACAGGTGTTAAGATGTTAAAACACCAAACTGAAACCTTTTACAAGGAATCATGTCTGCATTAACCACAATACTTGTGGTCAGAATACAAACAAAAAAATCACTCTAATATATGCATTGTCTTAGAAACTGATTGGTCCACACCAGAGACGGATTTCTTTTGAGCCTAGCCTTTTGGCGTCCTCTGGTCTAACACCGTTTTGAGACTAGGCTCAAAAGAAAGCTGTCTCTGGTGTGGACCAACCAGTTTAAAAGACAATGCATATATTATGAGAGTATGTTTTTTGTTTGTATTCTGACCACAAGTATTGTGGTTAATGCAGACATGGTTCCTTGTAAAAGGTTTCAGTTTGGTGTTTTAACATCTTTACACCTGTTTTGTTGCCAGAAAAAAGGGGAAAACCTATTCTCATATTTTAGTACTGGCAAAGGAGGTCCCAGGATATTTGGGGATTGTGGCGGAGAATGATGCACCCCTGACACAGTCATTTACGAACGAAGCGCGGACTTTAGAATTTTGACCGCTCCAGTCGATAAGATTCAGGAGAACGACCGAGTGCAACCGACGGACTGGGACTCGACTCACGTTCCACAGGCCGTCCTCCACGGGGCTGAGACTGAGGCTTAAAGGAGAAAAAGCGCCGACCGAAAGCCCGAATGCCTCTTCCCGCTGCCTAGGTTCACGGCGGGGCTGGTGTTTGGGCTGGCCGGGATGGTGCTGTCCGTGGTGCTGCTCACCAGCAACCTCGCCAGCATGCTGAGGATTCTGCTTTTCCCGGCGCCAGCCCAACAGCAACAGCAGCAGCAGCAGGTCCTGCAAGTCATTGTAAGTCTCCGCGCAGCAACCGTGTAGCAATCGTGCTTTTTTGTTGCTGTTGTTGTTGCAACGTAGGCGTTCGCAGCCAACGTTATGGTTCATAATTGATTGGATTTTGTTGGGTGAGGCCACCTATTGGTCTGCTCAAATTTGTGTCATAAAGACCCTCCACAACCTGACATAGCCAAACAGATTGGAAAATCGATCATGAATGGGACCTCACATTTTCGAATAAAAGAAACTAATTTTGAAAAGTAGCCTTTTGGTTTGTTGCCCTTCCTCCCACCTCCGATTAGCACCGTTGGCTACTTACAGTGCGAAAGAAGTTCAACGTACATTTGTGAAGACTGTGTCAGCAAGTCTCGATGTGAAGACAGGGTGTCAGCGAGGCTGGATGCAAAGACACGGCGCCAGCAAATCTGCAGGACTTTGGTTGGGAAATTCCCCAGAGGTCCTTGGTTGGGGAATTCCCCAGAGTGTCCAAAATAGGCAGTTGGGGAAATTCCCCCAGAGAATCCACGAGGATAAAAGCAGGGCAAGAAGGGGTGTTCGGGGCTGTCGTAAGGGACTCGGGCCATCGTTGCTGTCTTCACATCATCACTGTCTGCTCGGTCATACGATCTCCACATCGGCATTATCTCATGACGACGTGGTCCTAAGCCACATTGCGTGCAATGAAATCAACCTCTACAGCTCGTGTCCGGAGTCGTTACACATACATTGACACTAAGGCCAGTTTATGGGATACTTTGTGGGCAGAATTATAGGTTTCTGCGTGGGTCTGTGGGTCTGTTTGTGGGTATTTAGCTCCTTCTTTGGGTATATGGGTCTTTGTGTAAGCCTGTGGGTCCCTGTGTAAGTCTGTTGATCTCTGTGTAAGTCTATAGGTGTCTGTGGGTCTTTGTGTGGGAATATATGTAACTGTTTGACTCTATGAACGTGAGTCTGTTTCAGGGGTGAATGGTGGGAGAGACTGCCAGGACAGATCTTGGGGGTCACGTATCGACTGTGAGATCTGACAGAGGGTTGAATGATTGTGCCCCATGTGTGTGTGTGTGTGCGTGCGTCTGCGTACCACGACAGGTACCAGGTGTGAACTTGCCGCTGTCTCAAGCCTCTTACTTCTTCCTCGCCGTGCTGCTGAGCGGCGTCGTGCACGAATTCGGCCACGCCGTGGCGGCAGTCAAGTAACCAGCGCACCCTTCACCATCACCATAACAATCATCATTTCTATTTTTTACGTAACAAAAAAAAAACGCGTGACACATTTCTCATTAACACTGCCCTTAAGTGAAGAATATCTAAATTGATGACGTTTCAGTCAATGGCCCTTCTTCATAATGCATAAATAGAGGCGCCTCCATTGTCTGTTGTACATTTTCGCGTTTAAGACCACGGTGCCGTTGACGAATGTGGTGAGTTTGTTGCTGTTTGTGCACCACCATCACCACAGCTGTCAACCCCTTATCGGTGCTCTACCTTATTACAAACCAATTCAGACCTTAATGGTCACCCCGTGCCCTTATAAATCTCAACGTTCATCCTGCCAAAGTCCTATCGCAAGGGAGAAACACAAACACACGGGCGATAATTTAGTTTCCCGTAATTAAAACGGCTGTACAACGTATGAACCTGAAAACACGTTTGAAAGGGCCCCGCCAGTGGCGTTTGTGCCTGTGTGTCAGTGTGACACAAGGTCACTCAGCACCTGGCCTGCCTGCGGGCATTAGTCTGCCGGTAGGGGGCGACGGTGGCCACTGTGCGTGCAATCCCAATGGAGCAATGTGCGAGTAAATCTTCGAATTGCACCGTGACACCGGCACACAATGGCCTAGTCTGTCGAAGGACATCACGGGTATCTTTAACATCCACTGTAAAATTTCGATTTAAAGCTTTCGTGACTGCAGGGATTCATCTTCTTGGTTCTTTCGGTAAAGTCACGTAGAAGGGAAGTAATAAAATAATAAAAATAATAAAACATAATAAAATAATTCTCACGACGTTTCGGCCACAACGCAAGTAGCCGTCCTCAGGTGAAAACCAGGTCTTCCCCCCTTCTAACCCAGCTTATATACATGCTCCAAGCACGTGTGCTTTTTCATTCAGACGCTGTCGCCTCGACAGACCTGGTTTTCACCTGAGGACGGCTACTTGCGTTGTGGCCAAAACGTCGTGAGAATTATTTTATTATGTTTTATTATTTTTATTATTTAATTACTTCCCTTCTACGTGACTTTACCGAAAGAACCAAGAAGATGAATCCACTGTAAAGCAGACGCCGCATTCCCCACGGTTAATGCACTCGCAGTAATAACCAGGGCGGGCAGCCGCATTCAAACCGCGAACCACCGCGACGAACGTGCTTCCACTGCGCCGTGTCACCGCCCCCCTCCCCGCATTGTCACCATCATCAGCAATTATCTATCCACTGCTGGATGTGGGCCCCCCCCCCCCCCCCCCCACAATGCATCGCCCTCTCAGACTCTCATGCAGAGCGACAATCCACGGTAGCTCCTGCACGCGAGTCCGATTTTGTCGATCCCGTATCCGCGACGGATGCTACACACACTGCCCTGAATTTTTAAAATAAAAATGACCAGCTGTTCACCCGTTTGTATTTCCAAACTGCCCTCTGCGTGGTACAAATCAGGACATCGGTGGAAGCGGAGGATTCAATTCCCTTAGTGGATTGCTCTATAAATGTTTGATTGAGAGCGCTCGGTAAATATTTGAAGTGAAACCACATTGACGGCTAAAATGTATTGGATAGGAAAAAATGAACAGAGTGAAACCTTGTAGAGGTGGCTGGGTGACTCAGTGGGGGGGGGGGGGGGTCTGGTTCATGATTGTCGTGTCGGATACGCTCAGCCGGCACTGCTGAGATCTTGGGTTTTAGTCCACGCAGCCACCTCTGATTACGCCGGGTTTTCAAGTGTAGCGAGTTGATGCCCCCAGCGATGGTCATCGATGAATGCACAGAAGGGTTAAACTTGGTTCTGCACTGAATTTGGCTGAATTGCAGCTCCGAGAATTAGAAATATCTGTTTGGGCGTGATCCGCCGAGCATTAACCTCCGTGCCCAGAGTGGGTGGGAAGCTGCTGCCCTCAAAGTGCAGAGGTCACTCGGATCTCACAAGTCCTTCTGCGATATTACATTTCCGTGGGCCGTTCTCTTCATTCGAGAGGCTGCACTTCCCTGTGAAGATCCGAATGTTTGACGCCGATAGCACAGTTGTGTCGAGAAGCTCCCAGCAGCGTGTGGTGCGAAACGTCGGACATCGTACAGAACAACGCGCACCATGACCCGAGAACAAAATAGATAAAGGGACATTCCGTCGCCTCCACATACCCAAGTGCCTCCACTTTACACAAGTGTTTCTTACACAACCCATTGGCCGCTCGGCCTTCTGGGAGTGCGTCATTTTCAGGAGCATTGGCTCTAAACATGCTGTGTTGGCCGCGGCGCATGAGCAAAGACAAACACGAGAGAAAAAAAACACACATCGACGCGTCCGTCGATAATAGAGCGGCCTTCAAAGGCGGCGTGTACGACGTTTCGGGCAGTGGCCCTACTTCAGAGCGCATCGGAGCTCAGAGCCGCGCCGCTTCCGCGCGCGCCGTGTTTGCCACAGGGAGCAGGTTCGCGTCAACGGCTTCGGCTGTTTCCTGTTCGTCCTCTACCCCGGAGCCTTCGTGGAGCTGCACACCCCGCACCTGCAGCTCGCCTCCCCCAGCCAGCAGCTGCGCATATTCTGCGCGGGTACGAGCACCGGCGGGATACGAGACACGCGGCGGGAGCCAGGGGCGGCTTGGATCGCAGCTCGGCGGCTAGCATGACGTGACTTTGGCAGCGGAGGTTCAACGGGAGAACGCGTCCGTGACGTGACTTTTAAACTAAACTCACCTTTTTTATTTGACCACTATAAGGCACACTGAGCGACGCAGCTCTTTTTCAGCAGCAACCTGGCTGTCACGAATGATGGCTCAACGAAGTGGCTTATCGCGTGGGGATTTAGAGAAGCCGAATACTCTTAAACGCACGTTGATTCTAAACGTGGAGGGAATAACCGGAGGGCCCGGAGAAAAATCAACGCGCCCACGGGGAGAATATGCAAACTCCAAATATAAAGGCGTCAGGGTCGGGATTGAACCCACGACCTCCTGTACACCAGGCGAGTTAACATCTCGCCACCATAGGAAGGTCTTGAGCTGGAACTTTAATGAAGCGGTACTGATTTAATTGTCATCACCGCCCAACTAGGATTTGAACTCGCGACCTTTTGACTGCGAGCCACTCGCTCTACCGCTAAACCACCTTACCGGTTGGTAACACACATGGACAAGGCACGGCTAGTGGATGCCCACCACGGAGATGGAGCCACAAAATCGGGAGCCGGATGGATAGACCACGGCCGATGGTGGTGGATGATGATGGTGACGCACGTGTGCTGCGTGACAGGTGTTTGGCACAACTTCGTGCTGGTGCTGGTGGCCGCGCTGGCGCTGCTGCTCATGCCCTGGGCACTGGCGCTGTTCTACCGGACCGGCGCCGGGGCCCTCGTCACGGCCGTGGTTGAGGTGCGCCGTCCGTGTCTCTTCCCAAGTTTCACTTCATCGTCTGTAATAATAACGACGATTAGTAAAACGTGACTCTTATCCATTCCCGATTCGTAATTTTTTTTCTTGTAAAATGTGTGACGTACACCCTACTCCACCCGACACGGCCAATTAATAAAATTGTCACGTGATGAACAAACGTGGCCAATATTTTTTACCGCTACAGCAGCTCCACTGTTGTTGCTGTTGGAGAGCGATCAACACACGTTTAACGATCGTGTGAGGACATTACGCCGGTCATTACAAGCAGCATCTTCTCTGCCTCTCCAGCCTCTCTACGTGTTGTGAAGAAGAAGAAGCTCTTGGCTGAAATATTGCCTGCTACATACTTATCCTTGACGGCCACACAGTGTCATTGACGAATGCGTTGAGTGTTATAAATAATTAAACAGTAAGCACGTGCGATTTCTCACTCGGTCGGCTGTTGGCCCTTACCTGCTCATTTGGCTCCTCGCACGAACGCTCAGAGTTGCCGTCTGCCGCCCCAGACCGCCCCCACGCCCTCCCCCCACCTCTCACACAGTCGTAGCGAGAGTTTGTGACCTGAGGATATGGCGTCACGCAGCCGGACTTTTTCACAGAGCCCCCGAGCAACAACGAGCGTCTGGCATCTTGGACGCAATTTGACAATGTGTTGTGGCCAATTAATATAATAATTTTGATTGAAAGATTTCGTGACTGCAGGGATTAATATTCTTGGTTCTTTCAGTAAAGTCACGTAGAAGGGAAATAATAAAATTATACAAATATTAAACAATACAATTCTCTCGACTGCCAAATCGCTGTCTGTGGTGCTGACGTTAATAAAAAACGACACTTTTTTCAAATTTTCTTGCTGTGGATTTCACACCTGATGATGATTGCTTGTGTTGCAGTCGAAACGTTGTAAGAATTATTTTTTTATATTTTTATTATTTTATTATTTACCTTCTACATGACTTTACCGAAAGAACCAATAATTTAATATAATAATGATGAGTTGTGTTTGAAGGAGGCGCCCTCCTAAACGCTGGGGCATCTCAGAAAGGACCCTCCTGAACAAAAGTCCTTTGACTTGACATGGCTTTTGTGGATAAATAACTGATGATCATTATCAGTATATATCAAAGAACACCATCAACGTTGTGGCAGATAAATCGATAGATCGATCGACCGATCACCTGGTTGACGCCACGGTGGCGAGACGTTAGCTACCTCGCCTGGTATACAGGAGGTCGTCGGTTCGATCCCGACCCTGACGCCTGCATGTTTGGAGTTTGCGCGTCTCTCCCCGTGGTCGCGTGGATTTTTCTCCGGCTCCTACGGCTTTTCCTTCCGCATTTAAAATCAACAACGTGCGATTTAGAGTATTTGGCTGCCATAAATGTCCACGTGATGACGAGTCACTTCCGCTGAGCTATCATTTGCGGCTTCTGAAAAAAGAGCTAAGATAGCTAAGTTGGGCCTTACACGTGGTCAAATAAAAAAACAACTTTTTAGTTGAAATAGTCCTCTTGACCCCCCCCACCCCCACGACCGTACGCCAAGCGCAGGACTCTGGTGTGGGCGGCGGGCTGGGCCTGCGCGTGGGCGACGTGGTCACGACGGTGGGCGAGTGCCGTGTGGACGGAGCTGCGCGCTGGGCCGGCTGCCTGGTGGAGGAGGCGGCCAGACCGGCGCGGGGCTTCTGCCTGTCAAGCGCCAGCCTGCACTTCCTGCTGCTGCAGCGGCCCGCACCCGGTGAGAGGGGCACGACCACCCTTGCAACAGATGATGGTCATGATGGTGATGATATCCACGATACATTTCTTCACCTGACGACGGCTGCTTGCGTTGTGGCCGAAACGTCGTGAGAATTGTATTTTATAATGTTTTATTTTTATAATTTTATTATTTCCCTTCTACGTGACTTTACCGAAAGAACCAAGACGATGAATCCCTGCAGTCACGAAAGCTTTAAATCGAAGAATCTTTATTTGGGCTGGAGGAATCCGACGAGCCGCGAAGCTCCGTTTGCACACGTCCATTTGGCAGGGCACCCCCGGCGGCACTCCTTGACTCGGCTGCAGCGGCGGTGCAAGTTCATGGAATTTCGCGTGCGGCGATGATGACGATGATGACGGCGGTGATGCCGTGTGCCGTAGTGTACCGCCGGGAAGACGGGAGCATTGAGTGCTGTCGGAATGGCAGCGAGACTGACCTCTGCTTCTCCTACTCCTACTCCTCTTCCAACGCGAAGGATTACACCACCAAGGTACATCACCACCATCATCATCTTCATCAGCACGATCATCATCACCATCAGCACAATCATCATCATCGATGATCGACCGTCAACATCGTCATGAATGGAATATTCATCATCACCATTATCATCACCACCACGATCATCATCTTCATCGCTATCATCACCATTATCAGCACCACCACCATCATCATCATTACGATCATCATCACCATCAGATCATCATCAATGATCGTCTGTCAACATTGGCATGAATGGAATATTCATCATCACTATCATCAGCATCATAGAACCTCCATCGCCATCATCACCATTATCATCATCACCACCATCATCACCATTATCACCACCACCGTCACCATTATCATCACCATCATCATCACCATTGTCATCATCACCACCATCATCACCATTATCACCATCATCACCATTATCACCATCATCATCATCACCATTGTCATCATCACCACCATCATCATCACCATATCATCACCACCATCATCACCATTATCACCATCATCATCACCATTGTCATCATCACCACCATCATCACCATTATCATCATCACCACCACCATCATCATCACCATCATCATCACCACCACCATCACCACCATCACCGTCCCCTCGTCATCGTCTGTGCGTGCCCGCGCGTGTGGGCAGTACGCTTGCCTGCCGGTGCGCAGGGTGCTGGGCGAGAGCCGCGCGTGCGGGAGCAATGCGGATTGCCGGGGAGCGGCGGCGGCGGCGGCAGCCGGTGGAGAGGGCGGCGGTGGCGGCGACGCCGGCGCGCTGTGCGTGTGGCCGGCGCTGGGGAACGGCACGCGGTTACTGCGCGTGGTGCACGCGCCGCGGCCGCACACGCTCTACGTGGGGCACCCCCTGCAGCCGCTCTACTCGGGTCGGCTTTAACCAACACAAAATATCAACAGATAATGACGTTCCTAAAAAATTTGAGTTTTTCTCTTTTTCGTTTTTTAAGTCGTAGGCTTTCGCGACCAATATTGTCCACCTATTACGGATATTTTATGTGTATATTTAGAATCGGCGTATTTATTTAGACTGCAGGAATCCGATGCGCTTTGATGTTCTTTTTCACAGATGTTCAGTCGTGGTCGTGTATTTCACGCAATAGATCGCAGTGGTCGTGTGGTGCGCTAACCTCACATTAACACACACCGCATTGCTCACATACATACAAAGACAAAGATCCCCCGTATAGCCTTAACAGACTGTAGGGGCAAGTGCTGTTAGCGAGCACCTATGAAGGCCGGAACGGTACACGAGGGGGTGGGTGGCCAGCACCACGCCCGACCGCCTTTGTCTCCCCAATGGCGATGTTTACACACCGCACCAGGTACTCATTTGAGGCTGAGTCGACCTAGGGGAGGCCCGGGACCGGTTCAGATAATCGTCACTGGTGTTGGCCGTGAGCAGGAATCGAACCCGTTACGCTGGGTTCATAGCGCAGCGCACTAACCGCTACGCTACCGCTCCCCATTTCGTACATACACACACACAATGACACGCACACACCGCATTGAACACACACGTAACTCACACTCACCGAGGTCACACACACACACACGACGTTACACATGCCATATTAAAGACTCACGATTACACACACGCCAAATCAAAACGTGCGCGCAATCATAAATGGATACAATTACACGCAGAATTATGCTCGTGCATACACGATTGGGCACGCGCGCACACGATTAGGTACGCACAATTACAATACATTATGCACAGACCGCACAATTCCACACGCATGCATCACATTACACACGCACACATACACCGTTTCAAAGACAAATACCCCCATTGTAGCCTTAACAGACTGTTGGACAACTGCTGTTAGTGAGTAGCGTATATGAAGGCCAGCCGGCACTGCACACGAGTGGGTGGGGTGGCCAACACCACGGCTACACAAAGACAAAGATCCCCCGTGTAGCCTCAACAGACTGTAGCAGCAATTGCTGTTAGCGAGCACCTATGAAGGTCGGCACGGCACATGAGGTGGGTGGCCAGCACCATGCCCGGCCACCTTTATCTCCCTGGTGTTGATGTTTACACACCGCACCAGGTGCTCATTTCAGGCTAAGTCGACCTAGGGGAGGCCCAGGACTGATTCAGATAACCGTCACTGGTGATGGCCGTGAGCGTCAATTGAACTCGGGTCGTCAGGCTCGTAGCGCAGAGCGGGTAACCGCTACACGACTGCTCTACACACACAGGCACACACACACACCACTCACACACGCGCGTGCAATCACGTGCACATCTACCGAAATAGCTGCGCTCGCTCAAAGAAATAAGCCATCAATGTTACAAAGGCACTTCCAGTGAGATGCTATTATTTTTTAAGTAAAATCTGTTGATATTATTTTGTAATGAGATTCTGTCTCATCCCACCCCCAGTCACGATGAGCGACTACGTGCCGAGATTCACCTTCCTCTCCATACACCTGCCTCCCATGCTGGAAACTTTCTGCAAGTAAGTGCACAGTACATTAGGTGGCCGAGTGAGCGGGTGGGTGGGTGAGTGAGAGAGTTGGTGAGTCGGTGGGCGGGCGGGCGGGCGGACGGGCGAGTGGGCGGTTGTGTGGGCGGATTAGTGAGTGAGTGGGTGGGTGTGTTTTAAGTGACCGGGTGAGTTTGGGGCTAGATGAATGAGTGTGAAAATGGCTGCATGCCCAGACAGACTAGATTTAGACCATCAGCCCACTACACTCGAGGACCCGGTTTATTACCCTCGCTTGTGTGGCTGAAACCCAGATTCTAACCAAGGCTGTCAGCGGTGCCAGCCGGCGCTCTGACACATGTGTCACCCGGCCACCCACAAATGAGTCACAATACCTTTGCTGATCTCGTCAAGGAGCATAAACCATCACGCAAACTGTGGTCATCCTCGCAGCGGCTTTTGGCTCACCTTCGAACAAAGACTGTCACCGCATCGCGCACTTTCAGATGCGCTTCTGCGGCCGTCTGGAACGCTTTTACGATATCGGGAAGCCACTGGAGCTATACACTTAAATCTAAATTGAATAATTATTTTTTCAGAACCGCTTTTTGTGTGTAGTTTGTTATCCTTCCCCTGGCACCCCTGATTCGCACAGTTTGGCTACGTACGCTGCGAAAAACGAATCAGCATACGTACATGAACACGGTTCCCTGCTACTACTACCGCCACCACCACCCAGGTACCTGGTGTCGCTGTCGGGAGCGCTGGCGCTGGTGAACTCGGTCCCATGCTTCGCCCTCGACGGACAGTGGATCTTGACGGCGCTGCTGGAGCTGGTGCTGACGGGGCACGAACGCGTCGCCTCCTGGGTGCTGCTGGGTGGCACCGCCCTGCTGGCAGGCAACGTGTGCTTGGGGATGTGGACATTGGTCGCCGGGCAGATGTAACCGGCGCCGCCGCGGTGGTGAGATGTTTACTGCCTCGCCTGGTGCACAGGAGGTCGTGGGTACGATCCCGACCCTGACGCCTGCTGCTGTATATTTGGGGTCTGCGTGTCTCTCTCCCCGTGGTCGCGTGGATTTTTTCTCTCCGGTTTTCCCCATCCACATGCAGACTGAGAGTATTTGGCCGCTGTAAATTCCCACGCGATAAGCCCACTCCGTTGAGCTGCCGTTTGTGATGGCCAGGTCGCTTCTGAAATCGAGCTACACAGCTCAGTGAGGCCTTACCTGGTCAAATAAAAACACAGCGGTCGCGGTGGCAGCAACCGCCGGTGCCGCCAGGCTTGCGCTGTGCAGGTGAGCCGTCGTGTATTTTTATTATTTTTATTTAAAAGGGCTTGTTGCCAAATGAAAAAGTTTTCAACGGGTAGCGTCGATAACACTGTGTGGCCTTGCAAGGAATAACAAGGCGTACGATGAGCGGAGTATCGCAGGCAACGGGCGTTCTCCATAGCGCGTTGCGAAGCGCCAACATGCGCGGAGACTTGCGAGGTCTCGCCGTGGCCACAACTGTTGATGCAAATCCCAGGGCTTAAATGGTCATGGAACACTTTCTGCACCCCCCACCCTACCCCCTGCCTGCCTCCCGGGGGAAAACGGAATGGCTTTGGTGGAGTTGAACGGGGGAACAAGGAAATATTTTTCAGAGCTCAGCCCCGGACAGCTCCTCTATTGAACTTCAGCCGCCGATGGCCACCACACCTCAGCAATCCGTTCTCGCCCTCTGGTCAGATCCCACAGCTGCGGCGGGCACAGGAGATACGCGGCGATCGCTCATGTTCCCGCCTAAGCGTACCCCACCATCTGGTCTCAAGGTCTTCCCCTTGGTCAGAAAGACGACTTCTCACGAGAAATGCGTGTTCGTTTTATTCCTCCACAATGATTCGAGGCCCATGCACGCTCACATTTTGTGTTGTTGTTCGCGTTAGGCCGCGTTAACGGATCTGGCCAAATTCGTGCCGTACGAAACCCCTCCAGCGCCCGACCGCGGGCCAAACGGAATAAAATTGCTACGTGGGTGTACGAGCGTCGGAAGTGAACGACGTGCCAATTTTCCCGATCGTTTCAGCTCGCTCACCGGCGGCGAGCTGAAGGATGATTCTCGCAGCCACGCGGGCTAAGACCTTTTGGCGCTTGCTGGATGTGTCTGGGTGGAGGTTCGCAGGCGTGTTTACCCCCAAGAGGAAAAACATCTGGTGACTTTGACAGATTTGTCGTTTTAATCGGAACGCTTTTTTTTCTTTTTACAATGACAATAAAGTTGCAAAAACGTTTTGCGGGCCCAGGTTCCCGCTGCGTTGCGTTGCCTCTCGCGTCTCTGCGTCTGAAATCAGCTCGAGCCTCCCATGTGGTCACGTGGCTTGTGTGTGGTCACCACCGCTCTGAATAGCCCTCTCGGCTTGCCCCTTGTGGTAACACAACAATGCATGGTAACACAACAATGCATGGTAACACAACAATGCATAGTAACACAAAGACAAAGTGCTGCTTGCGAGCACCTATGAAGGCTGGAACAGTACACGATGGGGTGGGTAACCAACACTACACCCGACCGCCTTTGTCTCCCCAGTGGCGATGTTTACACATCCCACCGGGTACTCGTTTAAGGCTGAGTCGACCTAGGGGAGGCCCATGACCGGTTCAGATAATCGCACTGGTGTTGGCCGTGAGCGGGAATCGAACGCGGGTGGCCTGGTTCATAGCGCAGCGCGCTAACCACTGAACTACCGCTCCCCACATGGTAACACAAAGACAAAGATCCCCCATGTAGCCTGTAACAGGCTGTTGGGGCAAGTGCTGTTAGCGAGCACCTATGAAGGCCGGCACGGCACACGAGGGGGTGGGTGGCCAGCACCACCCCCGGCTGCCATTGTGGTAACACATGGTAAGGGGCCATCCATAAATGACGTCACGCACCTAGGAGGGGGGGGGGGTCAGACATTTGTGACGAGGGGGGAGGGGTTTGAGAAATGTGACGTCACGTCAAAATGCGCAAATTTTAATAAATATAGACAACACGTTCTACTTAATTAAATAGACTTTTTAATAAATGTGCAACGCACACACATGGCAAAGCCAGCCGTGGTAATCCGTTGTGGCGGAGGGTAAACGTGGGAGCGCGTTCGTGACGTCCGGACACGATGACCCAAAACCCCGAGTGTTGTTTTTGTTTTATTTGCTGTTCACAAAATTGCGTTGCTTAGCAGCATCGTGAGTGCCAGCAGTGACACTGCAAGTCGGATGCGTCACACTGACCGTCGAGAACGGTGCGTGGACCTGGGCGGGGCATTACCCAGGCAGCGTGGCTGTGATCCAGCAACGGGCGGAGGAAGCGGCCAGGGTTGATGGATCACACACGGATGGTGTATTGAGGTGCCATACCCTTACTCGCCAGATAAGGCAGTACAGTAAGTGCAAACTAATCTCCCATCTTTTGAAATCCTTTATATTAAGTTCACTTGCTTGCTTGCTTGCGCGCTTACGACCGTGCAAATCTTTCGGTCGTTTTTTAACCCACTTCCCGTGATCCAATCGAGCTGACATTTTGCACACAGACTCGTTGTGCGTGACAATTTATTTTCGTGAAAATTTTTTTCCAAAATTTTACACTTTTTAGGCAATTTTTTTATATTTAATTACCAATTGCTTAATGGTGGCAGGCAATCATCTGACCCATAGGTGGCAGCCATCTCAAGCCAGAGGACGAGGACTCTAGCCGCCACGCATATAAAGGATTTATAGTGAAACACTTTGTTTTTACGGGTTAATTTTTTTATTTCCGTCTGTACGGGGGAGAGAGTGCTTACCCTTCTCGCGCGTGTGGGGTTTTCTCCAGCCGCAAACATTTCCTACCCGCGTGTATAAACACGCATTCGATGTGCTGGAAACATCTTGATATATCGAGGACCACGGAGCTTGGCCAATCGTTGGTGGTGCCGGCCCACGTGCAGAAGCTGGATGGATTGTCGAAGGCTGGCGGAAGCTTTGGGAGGCTTTCACACAGCAGCGGATAGATAATAATGATGATTACGATCATGATATCTCACACTGGTTTTCAAACGGTCTAGTGTCGTAAAATAGATACCCAGACAAAAATCCATCTCCTCCACAAAAGCCACGTCTCTCCACGTAATACTAAATCGTATAATCATATTATTCTTCCACATCCCATCAGCAACACACAAGCTTGCCTTCCCTTCTGGTGAGCGCATCATTTCATCAGCATTGATTAAATACAAACCGAGCAGCAGCAACAACAAACAACGACTCTGGACCGGTTTTGTCAACACAGTGTCTCATCAGCAGTCAGACTTGCTGTCCAAATGGAGTGGGGTGGCCTAGATTTCCCCTGACACTGGACTCTGGCCCCCACCTCTGCGGGCAGAGGTATGGTGGGGGGGGGGAGGTTAATGATTCCTGAAAGGGCGACAGGCAGCAGAGGAGGTGGGATGTGTGTTTATTGTGTGTCCATGCACGTGACCTTGTTTGTTGTGGTGTCCGTGCACGTGACCTTTAAAAGCCGCAGCTCTATAATTGCCGGCGAAGCAACCGAGGGCACGCGGGTGTTGTGCAGGACGCGTGCCCGCCCACCCATCCAAACACCATCCAGGCTAATGATGTTATAAATATGTTATATATATGAGCAATATATACTGCAGACGATTTACAAATACAGTAATCAGATAAAAAAAAACAATTTCAGATGTGGGGAGGGGGGGGGGTGTTTTTCCCCCAGATCACTCACTTGCATCACGGAGTCATCGAACGCGGCGCGTCTCCGCGGTGCTCACAAAGGCGACGTCAAACAAAAAAGTCCGATCGCACGTGGCGCGCGCCAGATTCGCCACGGAAGTGAACGTCACGCGAGGTGACGTCACTCGTTGTGACGTCACGGACTTCGGATTCAACCCGAATAAATAACCACGGATGTGTCCCGCAATTTGCGTCTGGACTCAATTGACGGATTTTTCAGGATTATTTCGCAAATCGTAAAAACACATCTCGTACATGTGGACATATGCATCGTCTATAACTCTATATATATGTAATGTAGCTCTCAGAGACATGCTCTTGTTCATGTATATATGTA
>CM025645.2:4341688-4396730 GCA_014621495.2 Entosphenus tridentatus
TCACGCAGAGACCCAGAGACTCACGCAGAGACCCAGAGACTCACGCAAAGACCCAGAGACTCACGCAGAGACCCACAGACTCACGCAGAGAGCCAGACTCACACAGAGACCCACAGACTCACGCAGAGACCCAGAGATTCACACGGAGACCCACAGACTCACTCGGAGACCCACAGACTCATTCAGAGACCCACAGACTCACGCAGAGACCCAGAGATTCACACGGAGACCCACAGACTCACTCGGAGACCCACAGACTCATTCAGAGACCCACAGACTCACGCAGAGACCCACAGACTCACAGAGACCCAGAGAATCACGGAGAGGCCCAGAGACTCATGCAGAGACCCACAGACTCACGCAGAGACCCACAGACTCACGCAAAAACCCACGAGTTGACAATGTACTCCAATGTATGTCGCGATGCGCCCCAGTTCCGTTGAGATTATTTTATTTTCCATTTGTGAAAAGTGCACCTGCCATGGCCAGATCGGACACGATGTAAGGTAGAACCTGTCGCTTGCGAGGCAGAGAGCATTTCTGATGGCGAATAACACTGCTGATGCAGATAATGATGAGGATGATGATTAAGGGCCTACGGGCCAGACAGACTTGTGGTTCGGCCGGCTTAACGCTGCGCAGTTAAAGCAAGGCAAAATCTCACGCAAGCAGAGAAGGTGAGATGCGGTTACCACCCCGCGCGAGCATGCAGGCGACATGCACACACAACATGCGCTCCGTGTGGGATGGCAGGGTGGATTCAACAGACACACGCGTGCACACAGACACACGCGCTCACGCTTGCTCGCTCGCTCACACGCGCGCACACATGTGCTGACCGGTTAATGTTACAGGAGCAATCCAGCATCATGCACAGCTTGGCATCATGGTTACATGAACAGAGTTAACATGCGGGACTCGCGAGTTTAAGTGCAGGGTCTGTCATAAGTTACTTGCTCTTGATGTTAGTTTACGGTACTTATATTTGCTTATGTTTATTGTATGGTGTTATCGTATTCTCCGGATTAATTAGGCGCATTTTTCCCCCCTCTGTATTTTCAAGCGAAAGTTAGGGGTGCATCTTATATAATCTGGTAGGCGCGTGTGCTAGTGTGTGGTTACTATCTGTGAGTGTGTGTGTTAGTGTGTGTGGGGAGCAGTAGTGTAGCGGTTAGTGCGCTGCGCTATGAACCCGGCGACCCGGGTTCGATTCCCGCTCACGGCCAACACCAGCGACGATTATCTGAACCGGTCCCAGGCCTCTCCTAGGTCGACTCAGCATCAAATAAGTACCTGTGCAGTGTGTAAAAACATCCCCACTGGGGAGACAAAGGCGGTCGAGTGTGGTGTTGGCCACCTACCCCCTCGTGTATCGTGCCGGCCTTCATTAGGTGCTCGCTAACAGCACTTGCCCCAACAGTCTAAGGCTATACGGCGGATATTTGTTTTTGTCTTTGTGACAGAGATCCTTATTACGTTATTGATATCAGGCACAAGTTTGGGTTGGGTCTTACTTTCCGAATCTTATAATCTGGAGAATACAGTAGCCAGTCAAAGGTTAAGGTTAGGGCTTTGCCCACTTTCAATTGGCTCTGCAGGTATTAAAATGTGGCCGCAGCTATATTTGTGGAAAATGTTTCAGCTTTAAATCACCTTCCGTTACATTAATGTAGATTTGAAGTTTTCTATAACATTATAAAATATTACATCAGTCACTCAAGACAGGCTTCTCAATGTGTGCTTTGTCATCGTGCCACGCACGTGATATGAGAACTTCCTTCACGTAGGAATGTAATTGGATTCATGACAAAATTTATATCGTATCTTGTCAAGCTACAGTGCTTCTGGGGTTGGACAGCGGCACAGTGCTTGGCGCACTGCACATTGAACCCGCCGGGTGCCCGAGTTTGAATCTTGTCCATGGCGAACACAAGCCGTGGGTGATATCTGAAGCATGATCAAACAGCTCCTAATGATCCCTAAGAGTTTTTTTTCATTAATCCCCCCCCCTCCCACTTTGCGCAAGAGTGCAGAAGTGCGGTCACCACATCTACGCCTCTATATAATGAACGAAACAGGTAGATATCTCGACAAATGTGGCTGTCGCCTGATGAAGCTAGTTGTAATTACTGGTACTGGCTAAACGTCGTACTCAGATTGTAAGTGTTGTGGCTTGGCTCTCCAACACACCGGTGTGCTGTACTAGTGACAAATTGGCCACGTTCTGTTAACATAACAACCCTTACTAGTCGACTGTGTCGTGTGGTGGCGGGTTTAAATGACACATTTATATATTTACGCGATCTAACCCAAAAAAACCCTCTATTATGGATGATATTGGTCGCGAAAGCCTCCGTGTTAAACTCCTAATGAATGGCAAGGTGTGAGGGGGAGGCCTTAATCCGGAAGTGGAATAAAAAAAGGGCGATAAATAGTATAACTCTTCTATCTTTAAGAGCAAGTAACTTTTGGCAAGCCCTGTACGTATATTTATTCATACATGTAGACACAAAGACAAACATTAACCTGTTATGATGTTAAAAAATGTCAGGGATGGCTTGAAATGTCACACAGGGCCAGCAGAACACATACAACAACAAAAATGGAAATGTTAAAGGGAAAAAAAACTTGTGGATGCACACACGTTGAGACTGCCGGCTGACGTTGGGACTTGCTTGTGAGGTTAACGAGTGAGATGTGGGACACCATGGTCTCGGACAGAAATATGAGTCGGCCAACGGGGTCGAGATGAGGGTTTGGGAATTCTGCTCCTAACAATTTGAATCGAGGGAGGTGAAAAGGGACGTGGGCCTTCACGCCAGTTGGCTCAGCAGTAGAGCGAGCGGCTCGCAAATCGTAGGGTTTGCGGCGACGAGTTCAAATCCTGGTTGCGGGGGTTGACTCGGCCCATCATCATCAATCCTAAAGGGGTCCATAAAATAGGAACCACTTTGCGGGGAAGTCAACAGTAGTTTGTGCGCTGTGGATATAATTTCCCCTAATGAATAGGAACGTGGAATGCCCATTAGCAGCTCAGGGCCGAACACAGGAGATGAGCGCCGATGCCTCAATGGTCATTCGAGCAAGAGGTCACTCTCATTTTTTGACCTCAGGATGAGAATGTTACCGGTCGTCTCAAAAAAACTCTTTGCGCATCTAAGTAGTAAGCTGCTGCCTATGCGCAGAGCTCCGCTCAACGAACAAAGATTCTGAATTTGTAATGCACGAAAGAATGGCTCGGAGGCGCAGGATACCAGACAGGCGGCGAAAGCAGCGAGGGGGCATCAACAATTGCCCAAGCTCTGTAATCCTACATTGGAATGTTTTGGCCAGATTGTGCCTCTCAATTCCGTTGTTGCTGCAGGCCCTTGTTGTATACATGTGTGAGGTATGGTATTAAGTTTTAAATATAAGATGATGATAGGAGTCATTTAGGCTGTTATGGTTACTGTTAGGGCCGCGGTTAGTGTTTGTGTTAATAGCCCAGTCATGCTGGAGGTCAAGTAACAGTTAGACAAGCGGGTTAAGTGTGGTAAGTCGAGGTCTATGTTAGTTATTATTTTATTGTCGTTAGGACTTGGGGGGTTAGCAACTCGTGGTTATATTTCAGGGACTGAGACGTTCATGTTTTTTTTTTTAAATCCCCGCAAGATTAAGTCACAAGGCGTCATTAATACGCTCGGGCTCACCAGTAAATAATCTATCACGCAGATTTTCTCGGACAATGTTACGATTCTTCACAATTGATTTGTTTTGGGCAAGGCCACTTGTAAATGCCTTTCGACAGACATTTGGCGAGATCGTTACGCAGCCTAACCCAACAATCAATTATGAACCCGTTATAATCTATTTGCTGGATTCAATGGGGGTCAGCCAGTCCCTTTGCTACAGACACCAATTAACACACTGCTGAATTACATTTGGCACTTGAAGACGCGATCATTTTAACTTTGACCGATGTTGTGAAAGCTCCGCTGAGTGCTATTGATTTCGCTTTTGTTCCCTCGTGTTATTTTTCTTTTAACTGGCCGCTGGACTTCCAGAGTTTGGATTTTTTTGTCTGGTATCTGTTGTCAACAATACTTTTATCAATAAACATATCTGCACGTACTCCAATACAACACGATCACGCTTTTTTAATCAATCTAAATTAGTTCACATATGGTCGTTTTATTGATTAACGTTTTCTAATACGTCATAAAAATAAAAAAAACACGTCTGGCCAGCGTGGTAAAATATCTCTCGAGTGGGGCTCACTCTCTAGCGCTCCCCTCCTTCTAACGGAGGCTCTTCTGCCAGCATTGTCTTGAGCAAGACATTACAGGGCAGCACCTTCACCATTATAATTTCGCCCGTAAAGAAAAGACAAAAAACTACCAACGAGGCTTGAAGCTAGCGCAAACATTTGAGCTCATTTATTCTTCCACTGGCCTGGGCTGATCCAAGCTACATTTTGCCCAGGCTGGTTGGGCCGACTTGGCCGGCAGTCTGCTGTGAGGTGCAGCCTAGGTGCTTGGCCAGCGTGCAGGCCGGTACCTGGGCAGTGGCCTTCCCCTGAGAGAGTGGCGACACTCCGGCTGCGCGCCAGCGACGAGTGCGTCGGCGTCAGCAGGCGGCTCACGATGCTCATCTCCATCGGCGTTAGCTGGGACCGCCGGCCTGGGGAGCGCAGACGCGTGCACACAGGCGGACGGGCGCACACGCAAGACGGGCAGACGCATACAAGCACGCTCACACGCACAAACACGCAAAAACGCACAGAAGCATACACGCACACGCGCTCACACACAAAGACGCATACGTAGGCAGATGCACACATACGCGCGCCAACACGTACATACACGCACACATGCACATTTACGCACGCGCACACGCACACAAAGGCACACAGTTAAAAATAACCAAAAACTCAACCAATGGAGGCTCAACGCACACAATTGGCAGCATTGAGTGGCACTGAGCGGGCAAAGCCGAAGCCCAAAGCCACGTCATGGAACCACTGCCCAGACCAAGACTTCACTTGGCCCAATGCGGCCCCTACGGGTCGGGCCGTGCGATTATTAAGACAGAACAATGGTTCATAAAGTACATCTGTTCTTGGTGCTATGGGCTCGTACGTGACCTTCATTGGTCAGACCCTAGACTCTCGCTGGTCCCTTAAAGACCGGGCTTCGCTCCACGGGTGAGAGAGCGGTCTGTGTTCCTCCACTGCTGCAGCAAGGCCATGGAATTCTTTGCCCCAGGCCATCAGAGATTTGGATTATGATGGTTATGTTTAAAGCTCATCTGAAAAGCAACCTTTAGTCACTGGAATTGTTAAATGACAACTTTGTTTTGTTTTGATTGTGACAGAAGTTGATGTGCTGTGTCCGAAATTTTAACTCTGTTTTTGGATTTAAAGTTATTTTTATTTTAGCATTTATTTTTTGTCCAAGGCGCACATATAATGTAACGTTTTTATTTTGGCAGCCGATATTATAATTCGGAATCGGTTTTTGGGTTAGGCCTCATAACGATCAGGCCAGATTTTCCTGACAATCTGACTTCCTTTAGTCCAGCCTGAAGATGCTTGGTGCAGTTTAAGGCAAAGTGAAACGTTGCAAAATCGATTACAAAATTTATCTGTGAAAGTCATTCTTCAACTGAACCAGTGAGAGTGAGCGTAAACAATAATAACTTGCCCGTCGCTAATCGCTTGCATCCGTGACAATTTAATTCGTTTGGCTATGTCGCGCGTCGGAGGCTTACAATGACACAATATTGGCCACATCATCATTTACGTGGTCGATCCTCGATGTACGTCTGATCAGCCGCTACCACTCGTGAACATGGGAGGGGGACACGGGCGCTGACGACGATACGGAAATATTAGAGCTCATCAGCACCGCGCGCGGCGGAAAGGCGTTGGAGCCACTCTGCGTGAAAATGAATCGGCCGTTAATGCGGACTCGGCATGAAAAGCCCGCGCGTGCATGCACACGATAGGCGCTGAAGCAGCAGGAGATGGTTAGCTCGCAAAAAACGGGAGTTTTGCCGATAACAATAATGAGTGCTGGCGAGTTGGGGTCAGCGGTGGCGGAGGCGGCTGTGAGGGCAGCCGATGGTGTCTGATGGGCGGACGCACGCTGCACGTACCAAGCCAGACACTCCGATACGGGCAGAGCAGTCCAAACAGACACACACAACTGGACACACCTATCCACATATACACACCGATATGGACACACCAATGCACATATACACACCTAACTTGACACACCGATACACATATACACACCAATACAGATACACCGATCCACATATACACACGAATTTAGGCAGACATAACCAATCTGGACAGATACTCAAATACAGATACATCAGGCTGGACAAACCATGACAGACACAACGATCCAGACCCATCACATTAAACACACTACTCCAGGATACTCCAACCTGGACAGATACAACATTGTGGACACACACCTATCCAAACGAACGCAAGTCGCTCTGGACACAACGCTATAACCACACCATAACGAACACACCACTGCAGACAGTACAGACACAGTGTGTCCATGGGGGCGGTGGGTGGTTGGATGGGGGTTGGCGAGTCGCGCATCGAAGGGAAGGCATGACATGCTGCGGCCTCAGATTAAGCATCTGCACGGAAGCGCGCACGCGTCTCACGCGTTCATTACTCGGTGAATTTACCGTTCGTTTTCTTCCTCTTTCCGGACGAACCTACGGTAACCGGACGGAGGAGGAGGAGGAGGGGGAGGATCAACCACAAATGTTTTACCATTTTACGGAAACTGATCGTCCGCTTCTATAACTAGGGACGATTCCGACGATTGGACTGTCCCAGTCGGCCTGAAATTCCCTAAACTAACGCTGGAGGAAAAGGCAGTGGAGGAGTGACATGGTACAGACGGGAGGGGGAGGTGGAGGTGGTGATGTTGGGGATGTTCTAAGAATTCATTATTAAATTGAGAGCTGTCTGGGTGACCGGGCACAGGACAGTATTGATACGCGAGCGCCGATCGAATGAAGACGGGTCACAATTCAGCAGCGCATCCCGCCGCTAGTTCCGGCACGCTTCGCCTGCAAAGGAATGAAACCGCGCGTCACCGCCGTCTAACGCCACCGGATCGCGTCGCCTGCAGGCAACGACGCTGCGCTGCCCCCCACTGCCAGGCCGGCTCCACGCACCCAGGCGATCGCTTGCGCGCAACTCCATCGCTCTGTTGCGTGGACGTTTCCGTGACCGCCGCAACAGCTAACTTTTTTTTTATCAACACAGTTGCTGAGCACAGGCACCAAAAGGCCCAAAGACGTCAAACGGCCAGCAACAAACAGCACTACCATATTTGTAAGAGGTAGGGGCACTACGAATCGACACGACTGCTTTACGTCGATGTCGAGCGCGCCGGTGTGCTCGGAATTGGGAGCTCTACCGCAGGATTTCGGCTTCACCCGAACCTGCGCCGTGCACAGCAGCCGTGCCCCTTCGCGTCGCTGGGGCGGCGCCCCGTGTGAACGGCACCCCGTGTGAACGGCAGACACGCGGCTTCCCCTACCGGGCCGATCCGGCGAGTTCAACAGCGTTGCCGATGACATCGATAGCCTCTTGCTGACGACCGAGTCCGGCGGGTGTCGGGATAGGTTCACCGTGGAGACGGAACGCCGGTCAGGGTTGTCTGGAAGCCACGCGCAAAACACAACCCGATAAGGCCAAGTTAATTCCCGCTCAACCGAGCGTTGAGGTGGTGTACATTTCCCGATTACTATCCTGAGCGAGTGGTGGAATTTCCACGTCACTATTGCAGGGGTGAGTCATTCCATAGGACAAGTACTGTTGACCACAAAGTGGTACTTGTTTTATCACGCCTGGGGTGATGGGCTGATCCAAACCCCCAACATTGGGAGCTATGGAAAGCCCCTTACAAATGTAAATTTTATCATTATTATTATGATTGCAAGCCGCTCGCTCAACCGCAGAGCCACGTGGCCAGTTAGCTGGTGCGGCTAACAATTGTAATTGAATAACTGAAGACAAATCATAGACACGGCACACGACAAGCACAGCCCACGCCGCATGCGCAGAGGAGTGATTTCTACTCCCCTCTGAATGTTGGCGGTGAACCCTGTCCGGTGGTGCCAGAAAGTACTCCGGCGGCTGCAGCCGTCAATTCCGGTTTATTGAACAAGCGACAATCGTTTGGTGTGCTTCCCCTGAAAGAGCCGAAGATTTAACGGCGGCTGCATTAAAAACGATTACTTGTCGGCTGAAAACGCAACGGGCGCGCAGGCTTAACGCCTGCACTTTGGAGAGGCCAAAGTGACCCAAATCAGCTGAGCAACTGGGGACGTAACTCAGCGCTGAAATGCAAACGCGAGCACGGAACAAGCCGAGAGCCCGCATTGCTGAATTTCAGGTTGATGGGGCAAAGTGTTGTTTGCGAGCGCCTATTAAGGCCGGCACGGCGCACATGGAGGCGGTTGTGGCCAGCGCCACGGTCAGCCACCTTTGTCTCCCCAGTGCCGATGTTTACACACCGCACCAGGTGTGTAAACATTTCAGTGCTGGGTCGACCTAGGACAGGCCGTGACAGGGTGTCAAACTCAAACGGGATGCCCCCCGCTTTAAAGCGCAATGCACTACTCCCACACTGCGCCACCCCTCTCCATCCGTCCACACACTTGTTAGTAATATAAGCATTGGTTTTACCCTTTCTGGCAATCAAACAGGTGTTAAGATGTTAAAACACCCAACAGAAACCTATGGCAAGGAATCATATCTGCATTATCCACACATACTTGCGGTGGACATGCAAACAAAAACATGCTCTGGTAATATGTGCATTGTCTTTGAAACTGACTGGTCCACACCAGAGAAAGCTTTCTTTAGGGCCTATTCTCAACCAGTGTTAGACCAGAGGATGCCAAAAGGCGAACAGCACAAGGATAATGCACTATCAGGGCATTTAATCGCTCGGGGCGAGCAGATACAACGTGGCAACTTTCTTGCCGGTATCAAAATATAAGAATTGGTTAACAGCTGTTTGATTGCCAGAAAAGGTAAAACCAATGGATATACTTTGACACCGGCAAGAAAGGTCTCATGGCACTTGTTCGTGTCTGGGTGCGTGCGCGATGGCGAAGAGTACGCTCTCTCACAGCGGTGGTGAGCGTGCAGGCGAGCCTCAGGTAGCGGGGACGGGCTCACTCACCGAGGTGTTTGCGCGGCGGGGCCGTGTGGTTGGAGGGTAGCGCGCCCCCCCACGACCAGCGGTTGCGTGGGTCTCGACGGGGGGGCCCCTTCTCCTGAGCTCGGCTTATGGACGCCTCGTATCGTGCCTGCGCCGACACAAAGACAAAGATCCCCCGTGTAGCCTTTAACAGACTGTTGGGACAAGTGCTGTTACAGCGAGAACCACGAAGGCCGGCACGGCACAACGAGCGGGTGGGTGGCCAGCGCCACGCCCGGCCGCCTTTGCCTCCCAAGTGGCGATGTTTACACACTGCGCCAGGTACTCATTTGAGGCTGAGTCGACCTATGGGAGGCCCAGGACCGGTTCAGTTGATCGTCACCGGAGTTGGCCAGAAGCAGGAATCAAACTCGGGTCGCCGAGTTCATGGTGTGGCACACTAACCGCTGAACTACCGCTCCACACAAACACCCTCTACACCACCTCCACCACCCTCCCCTTGCCCCAGGTCTTGCACCTTGCAACATTAGGCTTTTGTCTCATTGGGTTCTGACCGCGGTAATAATCAGAGTTCAACATATCAATGCTCATGCATTTTGCAAGGGCGCTCCTATAAGAGCCGAACCGGTCACACAGATCAAACAGATGACCAAATGAGCGATTGCACAAATAAATAATTAAGCTCTGCGGCAATATTTAACTTACAAACTGCCTTCCCTAGGCCTGACTGGTGTCCCTCTATGTTTTCGTTTGCACTGGCAGCTGAGCTGGGTACCAAAGGTCGCCATTGGCAGCCTTGAAGTGCGTGTGTGTGTGTGTACGTTTGTGTACGTGTGTGGGGAGCGGTAGTGTCGCGGTTAGTGCACTGCGCTATGAACCCAGCGACCCGGGTTCGATTCCCACTTGCGGCCAACACTGGTGACGATCAACTGAACCGGTCCTGGGCCTCCCATAGGTCGACTCCGCCTCAAATGTGTACCTAGTGCAGTGTGTAAAAAACATCGCCACTGGGGAGGCAAAGGCGGCCGGGCGTGGTGCTGGCCACCCACCCCCTCGTGTACCGTGCCAGCCTTCGTAGGTGCTCGCTAACAGCACTTGCCCCAACAGTCTGTTACAGGCTATACGGGGATATTTGTCTTTGTATTGTGAGAACTCCACTGCGCTACTAAACTTTTATTGAGCGCCAGTGTGGGAAGAGGCGGAGTTGTATTTAGTGTACTTTGCTACGACCCGGGTTACGATTCCCGACCAAAGATCAGATTATTGGTGACAAATATCTGAAACCGGGGAAGAAGTAATAAGCAATGATCTTAATCGCGACTAGAAATCGAACTTGGGTCGGCAGACACACAAGAGAAAGACCCCCCATTACCTTAACAGACTGTTGGTGCAAGTGCCGTTACCAAGCACCTATGAAGGCCGGCACGGTAAACAAGGGGGTGGGTGGCCAACACAAAGCCCGGCCACCTTTGTCTCTCCACTTGCGATGTTTTTACACGCCGCACTAGGTACTAATTTTATGCCGAGTCGACACACCAAGACAAACACGCACACCCGCCCCCCACCCCACCGCCGGGGCACGCGCCGTGCGCCGTCTCTCTCGCCTTGTCCTCGGCGAGCTTCTGCTTCCTCTTCTCGTCGACGGCGACGCGCCTCTCCTCCTCGCGCTGCCTCTGCTCCGCGAGCCTCCTCCGCCGTTCCGCCATGAAGCGCTCGTACAGCTCGCGCGCCTTCCGCTCCTTCTCCTGGAAGAGCTCCCCCCGCGACGCTGGCGCCCGCCACGAGCCCCGCGAGTGCGCCACGGAGACGAGAAACACGCGGACGTAGACAAGAGATACGCACACGCGCACACACAGACACAAACGTGGACACGCCAACAGAAACACGAGCAAGGACACGCGCAGACGGATACAAAACACACGCAGACACACAAATACACAAACACGCAGACATACAAATAAACAGACAAAAACGCGCATAGATGCACACAGACACACATAAAGACAAATACAAACACACACAAATACACAAACACACAGACACAGAGAAAAACAAAAACGATTTAGACAAAGATCACACATAATATCCTTGTAGACTGTTGGGGCTGTTAGCAAGCACCTATTAAGGCCAGTATTATATACAGTAAAACCTTGGATTGCGAGCATAATTCGTTCCGGAAACATGTTTGTAATCCAAAGCACTCGTATATCAAAGCACTCGTATATCAGTTGTGATCACGTGACGCTCGGCAGACAAAGCGTATACACGTACTACTCGTATTGCAAGACCTCGCTCGTTCATCAAATTAATATTTATTTAAAAAATTTGCTCGTCTTGCAAAACACTCGCGGACCAAGTTACTCACAATCCAAGGTTTTACTGTATTTATTGGAAAACGCCGTTGTTCTGAAAAGTTGTTTTTGTTTCTATTTTCCTTGTTGTATTTCTGTATTTAGTTTAATTCCTGTTTTGTAATTTTGCTGACCCGGCTCACCGTTGCCAATGAGACCACCCCGGTCCCTGAAGGTCTCCGCCGGTTAAACAAAACCAATGTGAGCACGCCGGTGGATTTGCAGACAATTGCCGCAACAGCTTAATCTTCGTCAAAGTCATCAGGGCCAATGTTGATGCCACCACACCTGGCCGCACGAACCCTTCCTCTGCTGCTTCCGTAGTTTGGGCAAGTCGATATGCAGTTCCATTTTTTAAACTTTGTACATTCGGACAAAGGCGCTGCGACACAGCGGTTTACCCGTTCCGACCAACATCTTGGGATCTCTCTCGTCCACTGTCAAGCAGAAGGCGTGTAGTAGTTGATGGTTAATACACCCCGTGGTTACATGCAGGGCGGTCTGCCAGTTTTGAACCACGAGCCTCCGCAACGAGCGGCAAAAGCGCTGGCAACGGGCAACGTTAGCCGTGCCACTGCTCCACCAATACTGTAAATACAGTACAGTATATATATATACCTCCTCTTTGCTGTGATGGACATGTCCCAGTATTGTGCACAGCGTCTTCAGACGAGGCTGCTTTTAGATGGTCTATGAATCAAAAATTGCATGCATTGTATGACTTCAAGAATCACGTAATTATCTTCAACCACCTCTTTCGATTCAAGAGTGTGGTCGCACGATGTGACCATGACAAAGGTTACCTCCCCTCTCCTCCTCCCTGGGACCGGGCACGACAGCGGTACGGCACGCACGCGAGTGCGAGTCACGCGCTGCCGTGAGCCTGAGCGCAGTCACATGACTGCACGTGAGCACTCGTTCACACTCGCGCAAGCACGCACACCGTCTAACAAAGACCAAGATCTCCCGGGTAGCCTTTAAGAAAAACTACTGAGGAAAGTGTTGCTTGGCGAGCACCAATGAAGGCCGGCACGGCATGCCAAAGAGGTGGTGTTGATAACACCACGCCCCGGCCGCATTTGTCATCCCAGTGCTGATATTTCCCACCGCACCAGGCACTTGTTGATAACCGCCAGGTTCCGAGTGCAGTGCGATACCCGCTACACTGTCGCTCGGGGCCCACACACAAACACACATTCGTTTCTCACAATGACTGCTGGCCCTCTCTCCGATCAAGCCGTCAATCCCACCGCCCTTTGTTTTTTTTTAAGGAGTGCCCACCCCACCTGCGTGCGTTCCCAGAAGACGCTAAGTGGTCGCCACTGCTACAGTACTGGTGTTGAGTAACGAATCAACTTTGTGCGGTATCGTTTGTTAAATCGTACATTTTTATCAGCTTTGTCCAGTATTCATTTAATCGCAGCAGGTCAGCAGCCTTCCTTAAGACAGTTATATGCAAATAAACTTGAATATTTACAACTAAAAAAATACAATTTCAAAAGCGACAAGATTAACACTCAGTTCTTGTAGATCTGCCGATTGCTCACTATCATCACTATCATCGTCATCATCATCACTACCATCTTCATCATCATCAGGACTACCACTACCTTCATTATCCTTATTATCAACTACTATCATCATAAGCAGCAGCATTACCACTACCACCATTATTATCATCATCATCACTACCATCATCAGTACAAGCACTACCTTCATTATCATTACTACCATCATCATTAGCAGCATCACTATCAGCTGCATCATGATTCTCATCATCATCAACATCCGTAGCACCATCCGTAGCAGCAGCAACAGCAAAAGCACCATCATAAAAATCATTACCGCCATCTTGCCCACCATCATCAACACAACAACACCTGTCATTCGCCACTAAGTGGCGGTGACGTCACCACGGCACCTGTGCCAGGCCAGGTACACCACCTTCACCACTCAGCACCTCCGGCCACTCACCCTGCATCTTCTCTAGCTCTTGCCGCCTCTCCTTGGCCAACCGCACTCTCTCGTCCGTCTTGGCACCGCCGTTATCAGCGCCTGCGGGGCGAACAACGAGCGGACGGCGGCGGTCCGGTGAGCGGGTCGCCTACCAAGTCATCCCACCGCTGGCTGGCGGGGCACAGCGTGGGTAGCAACACCGCCAGGTCGCGACAAGCCAGCAACACGCGCGAGCTCGAGTGGCACGACAGCCGAGGTGTCTAGTCAACCGCCCTTTACAACAGGAAGTTACGGAAATAAATGGGTCAGCGATCATGTGTGTGTGTGTGCGTGTGGGGCGGTTGCAAAAGCAGCCGCACAACACCACCGTCACCTCGCCACCACGTGGCACGTACCTGCTTTGTTTGCCATGGCCGGGGGAGGGGTGGAGTTGGCGCGGCTCTCCGGTGAGCTCCGGTCTTCCAGCCTGGTGCGGCCCGGTGTGGAGGCTGCGGGTGGTTTGGGGAGTGCAGGGAAATATTGGGAGAAGGGTGGTGGTGGTGGTAATAGTAATGGTGGTAGAAGAGGAAATGGTGGAGGAGGTGGTAGCGGTGATGGATGTGGTTGTGGAAGAGGTGGTGGCAAAGTGGCAAAAGTGTTCGTGGTGATGAGCATACGAAGTAGGGGGGCAATAGGGGGGCACGGGAAAAGAGAATGACATCACTCAGTACAGGTACAACAATAACAACGCAGGATGGCACTAGTACCGCAAGAATGACCAGGCTTAGACCTGCCTGCATCACGTTGGCATGTTCCAAAAAAAATCATTTTCATCATCGTCAGCCAAAATCACTCCGCTGCTGAATGAAGGCCTTCCCAAGCCGTCGGCAAATCCCACGGTCCTACAATGCATCAATTCACGTAACTCCTGCGCACACGAAACGTAAGCAACTGAATGTTTGCACAGATATTATACAACTAAAACGTGGAATGATGCCACAACCATTCTGCTATTCATCACGGGTAATAAAAGTGACTTGGGTGGCAGAGCCCCACATGAATGAGAGTAATGCCAGGAGGAAGAAGTACAAGATAAACACTCCGGTATTGTATCACACGTAAAATATCCGTTGTACAAGGCCACACCTGGGTGATAAGCGGCGTAAAACCCTTCACGGACACAAAAGCCAGGGCTGGGTGCAACGGCTGGGTCGTGGGAGCCCATATCAGCCCTTGCTCTCTCACTCATTCATTCATTCATTAATTCACTCAGTCACTCTCTCAACCACTCACCAACTCACTCACTCACTTGCTCAGTGTCCAACACAGTCGCTCACGTCGCTCACGCGCTCATAAGCTCTCTCACGCAACTCATTCACATGCTTGTTCACCAACTCATTCACTCGCTCACCCATACAAATACTCACCCATCCACCCACACATTGTCTCATTTGTTCACTCACTCACTCACTGAATAAATCGTTCAGTCACTCACCCACCTACTCATTCAATCACTAGCTCACCCACCTACCCACTCACTCACTCAGCGTCCAACACAGTTTGCTCAATCACTCACCCGCTCACAAGTTCTCTCACTCAACTCGCTCACACGCTTGCTCACCCACTCATTCACTCGCTCACCCATACAAACACTCATCCATCCACCCACCCAGTCTCGCTCATTCACTCACCCACCTACTCATTCAATCACTCGCTCAACCACCTACCCCATGCCACTCGCTCACATCTCATTAATTCACCCACTGACACGTTCACCCACCCACCGCGCTCTTTACAGCTCTCGTGTAGGGTCACGTGTGGCTACAGCTGCATAAATGCGCCGCGCTAACGCCACCCGGCGTCACGACATGGCAGTAAACGCGTTGTGCAACGCGGGCTGTGGCCTCAGGCACACAGCACAGCCACCGCCCACGGCAAGGCGGTTAACGAACTTGGCAAAATCGGCGACTCGGGAGGGAAAGAGCGCGAGGCAGAGCCACGTGCGGTGCAGAACGATCATCGGGAGCGGATCTCGAAAAAAAATTCCGACTCCCCCCCCCTTCCCTCTGCCTTTGGTCTTCCCCCAGTATGTTTGTAACCCTTCCCCTCCTTTCCACCCCCCTACCCCCCCATATAAATATCCCCCCCCCCCCTCAAGGCAGTCCCCACTTGGTTTGGGGCAGCGAGTCCAAGAGTTAACATTTCCCCCCCTACGTCCGGTCACGTCACGCCAAATTTCAACTTTCGCGGAGTTTCTGTTCATCCCAACCCCTGACCCCAGCCCCCTCTATTAAATTATAGAGGCTGGATTGTAATATAGAGGCTGGCAGGTAGGCTGGGAGGCAATGTTCGAAAACGTATAACAAGAACGAGACCATTACAATTCACCGAGTCTCAAAACGATTTCACAGCTGGGTCCGACAAACACTCGTGAATGGAATTGGCCAAACATCACAGTGTCAGGTCTCTTCTGAGAAAGAGACTTGAGAGTCAGCATGACTTTTATATGATAAATGAAGGGCAGTGTGTATTGTATTGATTGTTTTGAGAAGGGTCGTGCTACATTGGGTTGTTTTCACCCATTCGTGTGAGAGGGAAACCATGGTAACCCAGCACACAGAATCGGAAACTTTATTTATCCTGGAGAAATCCGACGTACTAGAAAGCTCTTTTTCACAGCCATCCCCGTAGGGGCGGGTCAGAAAGCTTCACACAGACCGATTCGCCATCCATTGCTGTCCTGCCATCTTCATTCATCTGCTGGGTTCAGAAGGAACGAGAGGTCACGGGCGTGATGGCCTCACACCAAACCCATCGTGCCGCCCTTCACAGGTGCTACCCGCAAAACTGCACTCACCCCGACAGACTGCGAAGAGGCTACAAGGGAGTTATCTTTTGTCTTTTGTTGTCACTGCCCGTCCACCGACAGCTGTACGGTTACATATCCACCGCCAGATGCCCTCAAACACTTTGGGGGCCGGTTTGAAAAGCCCGCTTGAAAAGTAACTTTACGAGCTTACTTTGGCACGCCGGCCAGCCTGCAATGAGTGTCAAGCCCCTCCCTCCCGGAGCACAAAAAACGTCAAGCGGCCAGCAACAAGCAGCACCGTTAAAGTTGTAAGAGATACGAGTTAAGAAGTTTCCAGAATTGAGCGAGCTTGTTACAAGAGGTTGCGAAAAGAGACACTAAGTGGGCAGCAGCAACCGGAGCTACCAAAGTTGCAATCGATGAGAGTTGACACGTTTGCTTGAGTTGTATGTATGTACGTTGAACTTCTTTCGCACCGTACGTAGCCATCCGTGCTCGTCGGAGGTGCGGGAGTTGAGCGAGGTTATTGTTAGAGCTTGGGCAAAACGGACAATGGGAGGTAACTCAAAAGTCGGGCAACGCGAGCGAAGGAATGTTCTCCGCCATAAAGAACACGCCAAGCACATGCGGGATCTGGAAACCAATCGCTGAGAACACGGAGATAAGGGACAGACACGACAAAGCAACGGATCTGCTAGCACGTTCTCCCGAAAGGGTAATAACAACTCCGCACAAGGTGATTTACGGAGAGCAAAGCGGTGCGATTGTGTACCACTGGATCGGTTCTTGCCATCGTACCGCGGCGTGTCACGGAACGTCACCATGCGTGCACGTACACGGGCAGCACTTTTTCACAATCTCCCACATGCGGTGTTCAGAGCACCACCAAATCAAGTCCCTTCTTTCGGTGCCTATAAATCACATTTAGCGCGCATTAATACCACTCCCGCGGCGACGTAGGTCACCACGGTTCGCCACTATACGACTCTCCTACGTGCTCTTGGGATGTGCCGCGTGCTATTTGGCACCATGTCCGAAACGTCGGACATCATTCCGAACAACAACACCACGCGGGACGACTCGACCACGCATCCGAGAGCGACACTGTTACGCCTATTTATTTCCAGCCGGGACCGCACGCATCTCTGTCCGATGAATTTCTCACCAGTTCTAGGGCAGGTGGCCCAGTGGTAAAGGGGGTGGGGCTCCCAATAGGAAGTTCACGAGATGGAATCAGTCGGGATTATACTGAACAATCGTCGCCCCCCCCACCCCCCCGACGACTTGGCAGCACCTTCCTGAAAAAGAGTCATGAGACTCAGTGAGGGTTTCCTGGGAAAATTAGGATAACTTTAAAATCTAGATTGAAAACTCATTTATTTAGAACTGTTTTTTGTGTTTAGTTTGTTTGTCATTCCCTCCCACACCTCCGATTAGGACGGTTGGCTACGTACGGTGCGGAAGAAATTCAACATCCATACGTACAACATAATAAATAATGCAACCCATCGGCTCTCTGGGGCAGCGACAAACAGATACGAGTACCGCCTTGCGGGCAACACGACAGTGGTTGTCCTACAAGTTGACCGACCTCTCCGCCATAGTAATGTGGAATGTTCACCAGTGGCTGTACAGAGGAGACAGGAGCACCGATGCTGCCTGAATGCTCACCGAATTTTGTTTGGTTTTTTGTTACACAAAATTGCAAGAACTGGCCACGACGCAGTCGCCGAGTCGTGCACAGGGGGCCATTAGCAGCCAGCGGATACGCGAGGCACCTAAGAACCCCCCGGGGGGGGGGGGGGGACAGGTGTGGCGGTGGATGCAGCCCACAACCACCACCACCACCGGATGCGAAGACGCTAAATTCAGAAGCTGGATTTAGGCAATGTTCTCTCTCTCTCTCTCTAGCTATTTTCGTTATGTTGCGTTGTTGACCTTTGGCTTTCATAATAGACGACGCGATCACGCCTCAGCACGTACTCACATTAAATAAATACAAATATATCCCCCCCCCACCCAACCGTGTAGCCTTCACAGACTGTTGGGGCAAGTGCTGTTAGCGAGCACCTATGAAGGCCGGCACGGCACACGAGGGGGTGGGTGGCCAGCACCACGCTCGGCCGCCTTTGTCTCCCTAGTGACGATATTTACACATCGCACCAGCTACTCATTTGAGGCTGAGTCAACCTAGGGGAGGCCCAGGACAGGTTCAGATAATCATCATTGGTGTTGGCAGTGCGAGGGAATCGGGTCGCCGGGTTCATAGCGCAGCGCGCTACACACCCACACACACACAAATATGCCTCCTCCCATGCAGCCTTTAACAGGCCAACTGAACACGTAGTAAGGGCGTTCGTAGCCAACATGGACAGGGCTTCTAAATAATCTGGCCAAATTTTTGTCGTATAACCCTCCACTACCCGGCGTAGCCAAACCAATGTAAATTGTCACGTGTTGGCCAAACATCCCAATATAGCAACAGAGCTTTGGCAATTGTACGCTAACATCACATATGTACACACAGACCCTCACTCCAGACACGCACATCTCACACACACACACGCCATTCCCTCCAACATTCCACACACAACAACAACAACCGCCATTCACCACTAGGTGGCGGTGACATCACAACAATGCTTGTGCCAGGCTAGGTGCACTTTAAGGCCACGCGAAGTGTCGAACGACCGCTGGCAGGAGCTCAGGGGACAGATCCAGGTGCCAAACACAACATACCCTCACACCCCTGACACGTAGATAGAGACACACAGCAGACAGGGGCGAATGTGTTTGACAAAAAAGTACAAAGACACACCACACCCTCTGACAACACACATTCTTCCACTCACACACACACACCCAGACACCCACACAGCAGACACGGGGTTGTGTGCTTCTGGCTGTTGTAGAGCCGGGCTGGGCTTGAGTGTTACGGTATGCCGAGCATCTGCTTTTAACATGAGATGGCGGGCGGCTTTGGGGAATAATACAATGTCAGAGAGCCACTGAGTCGGCACCGCTGAGAGCCTGGGTTAAAATCCGGTTTGCAGCCACTGCCTGCGATTAAACCGGGCTCTCAAGCGTAGCGAGTCGATCGTTTTAGCCCGGTTGGCAATGACGACACAAAAAAAAGCATCGTTAAATTTTGACTTTGAACTTATTTGACTCTAGCTCTATTAATTAAACATTTGCATATGACATGTGGAGAACTAACGACGACAGAGTAGTGGCAGCCCGAAAAGTATGTCGGGATGGAGCGATGAGATAAGTTCTAGATTTGAAGCTTTCGTGACTGCAAGGATTCATATTCTTAGGTTTTTTCGGTAAAGTCACGTAGGTAAAAAATGTATCAATCGTGCTGTGAAGCTTGTGTTGCCTCCGAAACGTCGTGATTTTTCTATTATTTTTATTTTACTATTATTAATTTTAATTTTTTACCTACATGACTTTACCGAAAAAACCTAAGAATACGATGAGATAAGCTCGTGTGCGGGAGCTAGATTTTTTTTTGCATATCGCAAGACCGTTAAGAGATGGCGATGGCTTAGGGAGGCCTTCATCCAGCAGTGGGAGTGGGGGGGGGTGGCGGAAGCCCAGGATCAGTTCAGGTATCGCTTGGCACTGATGTTATCCTTGGCCGGGAATCAAACTCAGATTGCCGGATTTGTAGTGGGATTGTGAAAATCTTCTTTTTTTTTTACATGAAAATGCAATACGTTCTGTGCCCTGACAGGAATTACTATTGGTTGCCAATAACTGCAAATAGAAATATCCTGACGATTCTACACATTCGATGCACGTGGGTTGAGCGCACAAACTGATTTCAATCGATGCATCATCCCCGTGCTGAATAACACTGTCGCGTAGCCCCCATCCTTGCCACTCGTGAAAACCGCGTCCGGCGACTGCGATTGTGAGAATCAACTAATTGCAATTAGTGCCAGTGGTGCAATCGATGGAAAAAGGGCAGAACAAGCTAAAACAATAACCCTGGACCCGGTTGCACCCAAGAGAGTCAACGTGTCAAAGCCCACGCTCCCCGCAGAGATTTTTCCATTGCGCGCTCAGTCTCACGAAGCCCCGCGGCTGATTGTTTGTTTACTATGGATCGCACGATTCAGGCTGCGAGCTCACGCCACTGCGGTCGCCGCCGACAGCGACGGTGGCCAAGCTAGGACGGCAAGGTGGCCACAGTGGCAAGACTTGGACCTCGCAGAAAAAAAATGTCCCGAGTTCGATCAACGAATCGGGCGCATCTCTGCGTTGTGTGTTCTGCCCGAGTTCTCTTCAGACTGCAAGTGTTGCGTGCGAGTGTGACACAAACCAAATTTAGCAGCAATTACACTATGACGCTTCCCTTGAAACTGTGCCAAGCGGCATCCGGACAGAAAACCAGCAAGTCAGAATAATTAAGAATTTTCACAAAAGCACATGAGTAGGCCCCGGGTTTATGGCTGCAGTTAGAAACATAGGGAGGGGGCAGTGGAACTTTATTCAGCTCTTTAAGAATGCAATGCATTCACAATCTCAGTCGTTCATCATTTATCGCTCTGCCCTGTTGAACGTCAAGTCCTCTGGTCATTACAGTGTTCTTGCCGGCTGTGCGAGCTGCCCTTGCCGATCTAGCAGCTGGATGCCAGCTGTTGATGGAAATCATTTAGAAACCCTCGCAAAGCTATGGCCAGATGGTTTCTTTTTTCACTTTTTTACACACAGTTTCTGTGCACAGGCCCAAAAACGTCAAACAGCCAGCAACAAACGGCAGAGTCAAAGATGTCATGGATAAGTGCTCTTTGTGGTTGGCCGTTTTCCACTTCAGATAAAAATGAACACGTGTTCGCGAATCGAGCAAGGTTATTACAAGAGCTTGGGAGACAAAAAAAGAGATGGTGGGAAGGAATTCAAATGTGGAGCAGTGCTGGGAAAGAAGCAGAGACAAAAGTGTTGTGTGTGGGATATGCTGTACATGTACAGCCATTTCGTTAATCCAATGCTGGATGAGGACAGCCTCCGCACGCCATGCAGGTCACGTGGAAAGGACCGTCGCAAGATAGCAAAGTATCCTTTTAGATTTCTCACTTCTGAAATTCAATGAAAAAAAATTACGTAGAAAAACCACTCGACCTTAGCGCCATCACAAATACAATGGGGAATCACTCAAGGGCTCCACATGGAGAGCAGAGCAGTTTAATTTGTGGAGCAGAAAAATGGAGCACGTGGAGAAAACTCACCCCGAGTGGATAACAGATAAAACACAGCCGCACTACAGGTTAACGTATCCCACTTGCTGTGCTGTGACATCTCGGCCATCTCGCAGCCCATGGGGTTGAGAGTTTTGCAAATCTGCACGTAGTCCACCATCCCTTGCCTCCAAAGCACTGAATCGCAGGAGTCGGCCAGCATACCACAGTTGTTCAAGGTTAGGACACCAAATAGGGGCAGCGATCTGTAACGTAATAGCAATTGTGGTGCCACCATCAGGCAGAGCCAGGTGGTGCGGTACGCAGAACTGCTCAGACCTCCCACAACACATGAACACTGGCAAAGAAAACGGATCGCAACCTAATAAGTGCACAAAGCATCATGCAGAGGTGCATGATAGCAATTCCACAGGCAGACGGCAGGAGGAACACACGAAACGGAGAATATGATCGAGTGTAGCGGTATCATATTGACCGCTCAGAAAATTCAGTGGGCTTGAGCAGGACACGTCGCTAGAGGTGATGATGGGCCGGGGGTCGAGACTAACAACAGAGTGGCACAGTCGGAGTACGGAACACATCAGAGAGGACATCAACTTCAGAGGATGTGCAGCGCTAAAATCAGCTCATGTGCATGTGTTCAACCGATTGTCCCATCGTGGGACGCTGAGGGATGGCGACGGCGAGGGGAGTGGATGAATCATGGCTGGTGATGATATGTCACAGTCCTAACTTGCTCACCCAGCATGCTGTGCGTGTCACATGACATCACCATACTGCATGCAAAATGCACAACAGCCTTGTTGTCGACCAAAGACATGATAATTTGTAATTTGAGTGCATATTATTTAAGGCGGCAATAGAATGCGAAAACGACTGTACAATGGTTCCGCCCACGCTAGGAATCGTCGGCACAATATAGCCATCACAGCACATCTGTCGAGTCTCTAGTCATTTTCAGAAAGTATCACCACAATTAGGTTTTCAAAACGCAGACCATGCTCGCTGTGATAAACACTGGATTCGGCACCACTGTTCTCGCCGTCACTCTGAAGATGCCATCGCGTCTCCGCCGCGTCTCTTTCGCCACGTTTGCCCATGCGTGCGCGTTCGTGCGGATTTCTAGACGCGTGAAAAAAAAGTCTATTTATGTCGACGCTCATTCCGGTCATTCCTACCGCATTCGCAAGTGGGGCCGCCCACCCCGCCCCACCACCTCCATTCTGCCCATTGGCCTGGGCGCCTCTTGGCAACCCACGAGTCGAACCGGTCGCAACTTCTCCGCCGCCCCACTCGCCCCGGCACACTTGCCGCTGATGTGATTGCCTGCGAAGGGTGTGGGCCTCGTGGTCAATTCTGTTGAAAGAGCTTGGCCGACTGACGAACAGCGTTTCAGTTTTAACTTCCCCATGAGCCCATTGACCTGACATTGCTGCTGGCAGTGGCTGCCGACGGGCGGGCCAGACAACCGCCAATCTCGGCAATCGATATCACGTTGAGCTGTCGACGCCGATTCGCACAGTGCACATTGTCACCGACGCATTAATGGAATTATCATAGTTGTCATCATCATCAGCCATGAACTATCCACCGCTGGCAGCAGGCCTCCCCGAGCCGGTCTCACGATGAGACGATCTAGCACCTGCACGCGAGTCGATTTAAATCGATCCATCTTCACGGTTTCACTTCCTCACACGCTTGCGTTCCCACCCTGGGCTGGGGATGTTCGGAGGTAAACCCACTGTGCACACGGCGCTCCTCAAAGGTCCTCCAGCAGCCAGCTCACAGCTGATACCTCCAGCCAGCTCACAGTCGAGCACGCTTGGCAGTTTCACAAATCTCTACGTGATCCGCCAAACCTTGCCTCAAAAGCGCTGGATCCGTAGGCGCATGTCAACACACACACAGGAGCTATACACCTTCAGGTTTTACACCATAATGGTTGTAAAAATACAGGGTGCTTAAAAAAATGTTAAAACTTCTGAGAATTTGCAACAATACCACAAGAAATATGCTGCCTCCGGGCTCTGGAGACCACCTGGAGAAGATTCCAGGCACGCGTTGACAACGATGGCGAACAAGTGGAGACTCTCTCACTTTTTGAAACTATTAACATACATTTTTTAAAATCATGTGACGGTGTATTATCCGTTATTTTTCCACTAAAAACGATAGTCCCATTTAAGTGTTAAAACATTTTTTAAGCACCCTCGATACATAGGTCAAAGTGAAATCGCTAAGTTCGATCTTTTGTTATAATCACATTACACGGCGAAGAACACTTGCACCATAACCAAACATTCAGTGGCCTAAGCGTGATTGGCATGGGCCTTGGCACAAGGACTAGAACGTGTCCCCCCCGCCCCCCCACCGTATGGGCCCCTCTGGCTGGCCACCGCCCCCATGGAGATGCGACAAAGTGCGAGACCCACGCTCAGGGGTCAGCTCCGTATGGCAAAGGTGCAGCCCTGCAACTACTCGCTCAAGCCACTGCTGGCAGAAAGGCCTCCAATAGAGGGAGCTCTCGGAAAGCCTTTCTATAGAACATCTTGGGACCAATCTTCCATCCTGGCCAGACGTCTTGGGCAGAGATGGGAGTAGCCACACTTTATACTCCACCGCACCTGCCAATCCAATAACGTGACCTGCCAATCGAATATACTGCTCATTGCACAGAGGAAGCGGAGAGGGAGGAGGGGATTTAATAAACTTGCACCACTGTTTCAAATTTCGAGCTGGGAGGTGGGATTGAACCCGGTGACCTCCGGACGGCGTGTCTGGCACGCTGACCGTTATATATTGCTGCGGTAGCAGCAGAAGCATCCCCCGCTCCGTAAACACCCCGAGTGGGTCTAGTAATCGGGACGAGTCGAGGTGATGAGAGGAGGAGGAAAACGCGAGCGCCCTTGCCAGGGAACTGAGTCAGCAGCGCCGAGCCCGGAGTGTTTGAGCCCCGGGGCAAGTGAGCAGAATTAATGAACGCGACTGTCATCGGTTCTGATGTCTTCTCCGCCCCAGCAGCACAAGTGAGAAACGAAACTTACAGTGGGGCAGCAATGTCTGTGGTGTACATTTTAAGAAGGTCAACAAACCCTCGTGAAGCGACACACGGTGCGCGGCGTGGGAGGGGGGGGGCCTTCATCCCAGCGGTGGATTGACAAAGGGCTGTGAATTCGTCGTCGTCATCGTCGTCGTCAGCAGCAGCAGCAGCGGCGGCCGTGATCCATACACTGCAGGATGAAGGACTCTCGTCCAAGCCGTCGCTAGTCTCGCAATACGACACTCCATCAAGCTCGCACTCCACGCGATAAGCCACCTCGTTCAGCTATCATTTGTGGCTAGGTGGCGTCTGAAAAAGAGCTATGTAGCTCAGTGGGTCTTACCTGCCAAAATTAAAATTGTTGTTTAATTTGTAAATTGTTGATTTCATTGCTCTGTCTCCGCAGTACATGCCCACTTAAAACTTCTCTTAAGTGAGTGTGATGAAGTCTCTAACGAGCATCAATTCTCTAATCCGTGTGTTCCTCTTCCTATCTCTGTATGTAATTCAAAGCATACTTCTCTCCACGCATCTGAACGCAAATTTATCGCATTTTGTTTTATTTTATTTGTCAGTATTCACATTTGTGGTAAACGTGTCTCTCATAGCAGGTCACATGCAATGATTGAAAACAACTTCCTTGTTGATTTCCATTTTTTATTAGAACTTATAAGGCTGGGTGGAGCTGCTGTGGGTGAAGCACTGGCTCATCATCGCTTCAGGTCAGATATACCAAGTATCACTCCGTGAAAACCCAAGCAGGTTGGCCTACGTATAAACTGAGCCCCATCATAAAATCCTGCAATTTAATAATTTCACGACTTTGCTTGTGTGCCAGTCATCGGTGACCGGGGCTAAGATCATCCACTCGCTACTTGGAGAGATAACAAGCGCCATTTGCAGAGCCACACAGCCGTCCTCGTTATCAGCTCACGGTCGGTAATGTCATCCGAGGTGACTATTTTTATGGCGTGAAGCAGCAGCAGCACTGCTATGGACAAAAAAAGAGAAAACCAACGCTCGCTTACCGCACACGGGAAACGACCCGGTGACACACCTGGACCAGTTCAGCCTCTTTACAATTATCCTAATCAGCCCAGTTTCGCCAACACTTCCCTCTGACCTCTCTGACTCAACTGCGTTCGCACTGTGCCACGCTCACCGCCTCTGACGTGTCGCGCCCGCGCACCGGCGGTTAAAACGAAAACCGTCGAACCGCCAATTTGGCAATTCTTCGGCTTTTTACAACGTCTGCATTTTATTTTACGATCCTAAATAACGGAGCGGCGAACGACGAACGGAACGCGTCCGACGAGGACGTCCACCCGGGAGAGATGGAGCGACCGGTAATCAAATTTCTGACCAGCTCTTGTGCAGGTGCCAAGGTGGATTATAACGTCATGGGCGATAGCCTTTGGGAGGCCTTCATCCAGCAGTGAATTGACCACGCCAGATGATGATTTCGGCCCTTTTCACAATCCACTTGCAAGTGAAGGCCTGCTGCACTGTGCCAGTCATGGAGGTTGAGTAACCATACTTCACCACCCTGGTCAATGCAGGTTGTTTAAGAGAGGTGAGGCCCAGGGTCGGTTTGGATGTTAATCGTCACCACTTATGTTATCCGTGCTGGGGAATTGAAATCAGGTCACTGGATTCACACCCCAGGTTACGTGACTATATTAAATTTTATTAGATGTGTTTTTCCCACCAATCACATTCCAATGCTATCGGTGTCGTGTCTCGACACGAAGACATTCCCATTCAGAACTCCGAAGCTGCCAGTGCATCGCCCCGTGTCAAGAGAACGGCCCCGAAATATGACATCACGCACGTCAAGAGGCCTCTCTATCCATGCCAGCGTCATTATAACGATAATAGTCTATCCACGCAAAGGGGATACACCTTAAATTTTTATTTAAAGCTTTCGTGACTGCAGGGATTCATATTCTTGGTTCTTTCGGTAAAGCCACGTACCGAAATGTACACCAAAGGCATTGCTCGGTAAAATCACGTAGAAGGGAAACAATAAAATAATAAAAATATAAAATTATATTTTTATTATTTTATTGTTTCCCTTCTACGTCACTTTACCGAAAGAACCAAGAATATGGGGTACACCATGTATATGCCATGCAAATTGTTCAATGCATGCCAATCAAACTGAAATATTTAAGTCCTCAGAGCTGGTTCCAGCTCCCTCTAAGTGGAGGCCGTTTCGCCAACGGTGATGCGAGCGAGCAATTGCGGGGCTGCACTTTTCCCTTTTAACATATTTTAGAACGCCGGTCTTTACGGGTAGGCAAGTGAGAGAGTGCGTGCGAAGACGTGTTGCCAAAGTTGCGGCTGTTGTGTAGACATATTATCGCGGAGCTAAGTGAGCCAACGGAACCCGGTGCCACGCTCACAAAGGAGGGACTCATTCGGATATACGACACCGCAGCAAGCAGCTAACACCACCACGCCACCTGAATATTAAACCTTGAAGGGAGACGCGACCAAAAAGACAAAGAGGCTCTTATTTTGCTGGATGAGTCACCTAGGAGCGGTGCGTGGTTCACAGGGCGTCCGGCACGAGCTGTCAGATTCTTTACCGTGAAAAATATCATTTTAAGTCACGTTTTGGGAGGAGATCGTGAGAGGCAGCGGCGTTTTGGGGAGGGCGTGATCCAGCAGTGGACTGACCATGACTACCGATGAAGATGATAGCAGCACCACTAGATTGCATGATGTCATGGCGTACACTTCTTTTTTATTTTCCCTCCAACTTTTTCCCGATTGCGCTATCATTCAGAAATCTCCCAGAGCGGTGCGTCCCCCTCCTTCGTGCATGAGAACAGCCCGCGTAAGTGGATACCACAGAGCTGCTTCTGAAATCTCTTCAAATGACCTTCGATTCACACACTTGGGGCAGCACTTTCATACCTGTCGTGCCACGGAGAGTAATGTTTGTCAAATTCATATTTTTAATTACCGCAGATGAAATACGGCATGACAAGTACTGCATGATGGGAGCCTGCCCTATAGTTGCATCATGAAATATGCTGGCAGAGTGGTGCAATGGTAACACTCGTGCCTTAAAGAAAGATTCGATTCCTGACTCGGGTGCCCTTCTGTACGGAGTTTGCATGTTCTCCCCATGTTTTGCATGGGTTTCCTCTGGTTTTCCAGTTTCCTCCCATCGCTAGACAAAAACCCCATAACAATGTAACAGACATTGGCTAAAACATCAGCAACGCTGGAATATTACCTACAAATTACTCAATTGGGATTACACACAGCAGCATCAACCACTACTTTGAAAGACTTGGCAAGACCCACCTGAAAAAAAGTTCCTTGAGACTCAGCAAGGCCTTCCTGGGGAACCGAGCGTCATATCAGCTCAACGATAATGGTAAATTTTCCAAGGGGCCTGGCAAGCGAAACGATAAACCTGACCAATCTTCACGTCACATCGCTCGCTCACACGCTACAGGACACAAGTGTCGTGTCGTCCCTCCTAAGTGGACGTGCGGCGATTGTCCCGCTCCTGTGTCTGACCGATCGTCACGACTCGGGGCCACAAGTTGATTCACGTACCAGTTCCTTCTCTCATGCAGCACACGGATGATGTGCGGCGTTAAGAACCCATTGAGCCCATAATGGGAAGATGGGTGGGTGGGTAGATGCGTGAGTAAGTGGGTGGGTGGCAGGGTGGGTGGGTTGATGGCTGGGTGAATAGACAGTCAGGTGGGTAGACGAATACGTAGATGGGTGGGTAGTCAGGTGGATGGGCAGATGGGCAGGGTAGAAGGGCAGGTGAGTTGACAGACAAGCTGGTGGGCACGCAGTTGGGTTGGTAGGCAGGTCTTTAGCCCGGGTAGTGAGGCGGATTGTTAGACAGGTGGGTAGACGGGGCGGAGAAGCTACAGCGAGTATCTGCAGCAGCAGCAGGCCAGGCCACGGAGGCAGCGCCTGCAGGCGATGGCGTCATTGCTGAACCATGCACATCATCACAACGCCTGGCGCGGGCCCAACTCATTACAGTGCTCCCATGGAACGCGCGCCGCCGCCGCCACCACCAAACAAGTTTGTGTTTGCTAGCTCTGCCGCACGGGGGGAGCGGGGCCGCGATCACGGCTGCGTGCAGAGGCGTGTCCGCAGAAACGCGGTCAAATTAAACTCGTGCTCCATCATTTACATAATTTTCTGTTTACTTCGGCGCCTGTGACGCATAAGTGTGGCGCGAAAACCTCTACACAAGCAGCGTGAATACCAAACTCTCTCCATTATTACAACCACGGATGACATAATGCTCACCGATTTGGCACAGATAGGCGCTCTTTAATTGCACCGCATTGCCTTCACGTGCACTGACCACCCACCAAGCTTCCACAGAAGCCAAAAGGAGTGGACAAGGTGGGTGAGGAGTTAAAGCAAGAGGTCGGGCTGACTTTAAGTTCTATCGTGGATGGGAGGCTGCCTGCCGGGTCTTCCGGAGACCGTTGCAGGAGGTGCTGTTAACGAGCAAAATTAAAGACCAGATGGCGCACGGTAGGGTGGCGAGTTCCTTCTGCGAGTGAGTTTTTGCTCTGCGCAGTTTAATCCTCCGACCCTTCATCCCCAGTGGTGGGCAACCTCTGGCCCTGCATGTGTGGTGGCCTGGTCTCAGTGTGTCTCTCGCGTGATGCTTGGGGCCATGATGCGCGCACAAGCACGGTGTCAAGCTTGCGGCCCACTGAGGTGAAGGAGGCTCTTGTTCACGTGGCCCAATGACTCGTCTGGGTTTGCCCGTCACTGCTTTAGCCTCTTCCACACATTCGCCACTGCAGAATAGAATTCTGACTGAAGAGTATAGGTATTTGGAGATGTGTACGGGCACACGAATCGGCGAGCGAAAATCCACATGAAGCCAAACTCCCTTGCAGAATTGGCCAAACAACTCAATGTGGCAGCAGCCTCCTCAGAAAAAGTCTGGAGGCTCGGTGAAGATTTCCTGGGTAATGAAGGCACATGAATCCGGCGCGATCAGAAAACTATAGTCTGAATTGAGGTTTCAGCTGAAAAGTTAATGTCAGAACTCAGCAATATAAACGTTACACTGCTGTGCTCAACTGCCAAGGAACCAGACATTTTAATTTCCCTAAAATGTTTGTATTTATGCCGACTGTTCTATCGGCGTCGCGTCACGAGACGAATAATCCATCCAGATCTTCTACAGAGCAGCGCGACCCTTTGTGCCAGAGAATGGTGCGCGGAAGCGGATATCAGAGCTACAACTGAGATCCCTTTCGGAAGCAATCCCTCACCCACACAGTAAGGGGAAGCACTTTCCCAACTCTGCCTTGCCACCGAGAGTAATGTTCATCATACGACAGACAAACTGAGATTTTCTGTCATTCCGAGAGCTTACATTTATCCAAATAAAGTTTCTGCAGTAAATCTCAGTTTTTTTTTTTGCGGTGACCGCACTGAGTGCTGAACGCATGCAGCCGCCTTTGGGCTTGACGACGCAAATAATATTTACAGTCCTACAGCTTAGCACGGTTGCTAATCTCTCTGCAAATGTTGCTCACGTGGTGGCAAATGGAACTCACTAAGGATGAAGTCACGGGGAGGCGCCCCAGTCACCGGAATAAGAACAGACACTGGCAAATGAAGGGGAACAAACGTAGCAGGAGGTGCACGCGGATGAAACGTGCAAAGGTGCATGCTTGGAATGACACTGGGGGAGAGGAAGAGGGGTCCATGGACTGGAGAACAAGCGGTGGCGAGCTAGAGACGCAAGATTGACTGCTGAGAAAAAGTAAGCGACGGCTGTGAGTCAATAATGAACGAGAGAGTTGCAGCTAAGGGACGAGGACACACCTGAGAAGACATCTGCCGTCGTGCCGACAGGGAGCTGTGAAATTAGCCGGCGTGCAGGACGGAGACAGATAATTGTATCACGGGACCGTGAGGAATTGTTGGAATCCGGCTGGCAGACCTGGTTAATAATAATTAAAATGTATAACGCTCAATCCCTCATAGGATCCCAATGCGCAATGCATGGAGTGCAGGAAATAAAAACAGAACCAGGGCAACCGAACAAACTAAGGAGGGAAGACCAGTTTCAAGAGTTGGGTTTGCAAAGCAGACTTGAATATATCTACCGACTCCTATTACTTGATTTCATGTGGCAAGGCGTTCCATAGTTTGGGTGCCACGCTAACAAAAGCCCGATCACCTAAAGAGTGCAAGCTAGACCTGGGAGTGCTGAGCAGTTGGAGATGAGAAGTTCTTAAGGACCTTGATGGAATATATAAATGTGTTAGTTAATGTCGGTATATAATCCACTGAAATGCACGCGGTCTGCTTCACAGTGGATCGTAAAGATCCCACCGACATCCTTCAAAATGGGTAGGCCATTATGTGCTGGGCGTCACGGTCAAACTTTGCTAAATTAGAAAATAGCTGCAAATCACTCATTTTGGGATTACACATGGTAGCCATCATCGGCCCCGTCTGGCAAACCAATCCCCGCTTGCAGGCAGATGCTGAATCACATTGTGCCGCACAGGGGCAGTTGCCACTGGGGGTCCCCCTTCGAACGTATAAGTTGAGATGCAATGCAAGTCGTTTATCGCGTATAGGAGGGCGCTCTATCAAAAACAACGCCTTATTATTATTGATATATATAGCCAGATATGACATCCGCTCTGTCTAGCAGCTTCTCAGCGAACGGCCGTTCCCCCCCACGAGCGACCACCATCAGCACACCTTCAATGTGACACAAGCCCTCTGTGTTTCCACGCGCACCATTAAAGTTGCACGCGAACTGGAAATGCTGGAAAATATTACACCCCGGCGGGGCAGCGGTGCCGTCGCGCCGGTGTTCCTGCCGTCACAGATCTTTCCCCGAGCAGCTGGATGAAAACTCAACGCCAAACTACAGTCTGAACGGGATAAAACTGTCGCCCCAGAAAACCTCCATTTCTCCCGCCGCATCTCGTGCCACGCTTTAGTAAACACAACGTTCACAATGCAATTGTGTGACGCGTGTCCCGCATAAGACACGCTGCCTCCGTACAGTAGCAAGCGCACACAAACAGTCCACTCCCTCTCCCTCCTCCTGCTGCCTCCTCTCCTACCTCAACCTTTGCCACGATGATAGATGTTCTACTGAAAGACACATAAGCAGAGAGAAAAATACATGGATACATCGAGAGAGAGAGACAAAGGGATGTACGTAAACAGAGACAGATAAATAGATACATAGACAGATGAATATAGAAAGATATGCACAACGATAAAGATAGTCGAAATATACATAAAATATTCATCTGTCTTTGTATCTGTCTATCTTTCTGAGTAGAAATATACATAGACAGATAGCTATAAAGATAGATTAAAATATATGTTTTAATATTACACTTGTTTACCCGCGAAAGCCTCTTGCACAGATCCAGACAGCCATACAGATACACAGACACATAGCACAAAAGGAAGACAAAAAGCTAGACTGATAGATACAAACACAGGCAAAGAGATCGACATACGTAGGTACAGAAGAAACGACCAGCGGACTAACGAACAGACGGACGGTCGGACGGACGGCCGGGCACACAGCCCCCTTACAGTGCTTCCCGCGAGACGGCTTCACACCGGCGCCGTGCACACCGGCCGAGATGAGGTCTGGAACTCCGGCCGCCACCCCACCTCCCCACGCCGGGTTCAGCACCAGGTCTGGCTCCCGCCCGGCGCTCACCTCCATCCCAACTTCCATGGTCGCTCGCAAAACTCAAGAGTGCGTGGCTCCGCGCGGCTGGCTCGCTCGCTCGCTTAATGGGCTTCTCGCTCGCCCAATCCACTTGTCATTCGCTGAGACTTCCAATGTTGTGTTCCGACAACTGCTGCACACCCACGTCACTCACCCCCGCTCCGACAGCATGTGTGCGTGTACAAACGAGCTGGCTGGTTAACAAGCTATCTGGTTGGCCACCGACTGGTGGACCGACTTGCGGGCTTGGTAGACCGACTGATGAACTAGCTGGCTGTCGAACCTGTTGGCTGGCTGGCTCACTGGTGGGCTGGCTAGCTGTCTGGCTCGTTGATTTGACAGACTGATGGGTCGGCTGGCTGGCTTGTTGCTGTGCTAGCTCGCAGGCCCAGCTCGCCGGCTGGCGGGAGGGTGGGTTAAGCACGCAGTCAGCCAATTAATCGCCCTTGCCCTTAGCTCTGAGCCGCCCAGGCATTAAGGTCAGCGGGCGACATTGCGGCAGAGAGATTTTATTTTTAACTCTCGCTCTCTTACAGGCCGCACGGCGCACCAACGACCGCCGATCAGTCGCGTTTCGTTCCAGCAGATTTCAAAACGGCGCTACGGCGAACCCCTGCAAATCGCTGCGACACAAACTCCCGGCTTGCTCAGCCTCTGTTTCCTATTTCTCTGTCGGAACCGCCAGCGCTAGCGACAAGCCGAGCGGCAGGAGGAGGGCGGCTGATAAATGAAGCGTTCGCGGCTGGTAAACATTCCTGACGGTGGCGGGCGGGAGGGAGGGCGTGCTACGGCGTGCTGGAGGGATGCATTAACCGCTTACGCCACCGCTCACACGCTCGCTCACTCACAGAGGGTCTCTCCGACTGCGATGTCAGTCGTCCAAACGGCAACTGGGTAGTTGAACAAATTAGGCGATCTTCGCAGTGAAATATGTGAGAGCAATCCAAAACGATACACACGGGAGTGTGGGTGTCACTTTCAAGGACATTATCTGTGGTTTTGGAGCGTGAGCATTATTTATGGGGTAAGCCAACAAGTTTGACACGTACACGGAACTGCGTGCACCGTCAGTCTTGGTGAATAAAGTCTATCATCCAGGCACGTCCGATACCGTAGTAGTTTGAGCTTTTCTCCCTTATCAAGCAAGGCGGTCAAAGTGTTTCTCTCTGAATTACAGTGCTAATTTGTTGACACGTGATTCCCGAGGTAAAAAGCCACTCCATGATTACACAAATTATTACACGCACCTTTAAAGTGTCTGAGAAGTCTATCCAAAATATTGTGTCACAATCACCATCATCATCAACCATGATTAATCCACTGATGGATGAAGCGATCCAACAAATCCATGGAGCGCATCACTTTATTTCAGAGCTCCATCTCCGCAGTACACGTACTCTCTGGAGCATTCCCTCCATTGAATGTGCACCGCATTACGTCCCAATGACTAAATAGTCATTCGTCGTCTGTGGACACTTGCTTTTGAAAGATTAAAATAGTCGAGGGAAGGTATCGGATTCATCACCAAAATTAAACGCGATTTAAGTCCGTAAAAAGTCACGCTCATCACACTAGGCCGTATCCCAATGAACGGTGTCACTTAAAAAGAGTGTTGAGCAACGCCAGGGGTATTCCACCTCAATGATCCTCCCGTAGCTATGGCTCCAGAGTGCGGTGTTTGCGAAGCGAACAGCGGGCTACGTGATCAGAGGGAACGTGAGCCATGCACAAGCCCCTGGGCAGAGACCTGGGGTTGATTGCAATTCATCGCCCGACATACCTGTTGACAAATGGCCACATTGCAATCGTGCCACCGCCACTGATGTCAACCTGTAACTTCGGGGGACCACGGTGGCGAGATGTTAAGTAGGTCGCCTGGTATACACAAGATATCGTGGGTTCGATCCTGACCATGACGCCCACTGTATATTTGGAGTTTGAATGTTCTCCCCGTGATGGTGTGAATTTTTCTTCGGGTCGTCCGGGTTTTCCCTCCACATTTAGAAAAATGCTTTTAGAGTATTTGGCTGCTATAAATGTCCAGATGATAAGCCACTTCGCCGAGCTATCATTTGTGGCCAAGTCGCGACTGAAAAAGAGATACATAGGTCAGGGGGTCTTAATTAGTAATATTAAAAAAAAATCGTTAGTCATAGTTTAGTTTCATTTAAAATGCCTGTCTCTCAATCTGGATTGGGTCACTGTGGCAGAGAAGATCCAAACCCCCAGCCCCAAACCATGGAAAGCTCAACACAAATGTGCCCTCAACCCCACCAATGATAATACGATTTGAGGTTTCCGCAGCCTTGATTCAAATAGACATCTCAACTCTATTTGGGTGTGACTGCGTGTGAGAATTCAACATCAAGCTCCACAGACCTGAAGCAGCCTGAAGTATAGGAGGCAAATCTGATGCCAGAGAAGTCTTCATGAACTGGCCTACAACAGGACTACTGGTGGACTACTGCTGCTGTTGTGTGTTCTGCGCGTTCGTTGCATCTACAAAAGCCACTTGGTCTGCAATAAGTGGTTGGTCGTAATCGGTATACACATTGAACTTCTTTGGCACCGTACGTAGCCAACATTCTGCACTCACTGATAACAACATTTACCACCGTATTACATTCCCACTGCCAGTTAGCGGTTTCGGTTTTGTGGTTCAATGAGTCCGAGCTGAAGGAGGATGACTCAAGCAACAACTGGTGACAAAGTCAAACGCGGTTACACCCAAACGCAGTTGAGACACGAGTACAACTACGTGTTGACGAATCGAAAGATGTTTGTTACTTTCAATCATTCAACAACGATCGATCTACTTGCATCACAAACTGAACCAGGCCAAACATCCGAAATCAACGCAGGTCGGAGGAGCCATTGTGCTCCTCGATTCACAGGACTTCCCGGAGGGTTGCAGGCGTTGCGGCGGATAGGTGGTGGAAGAGATTTGTGACAGCAAATTTAAATGGAAAATTAAAAACTCTCCAGTAGTTTGAGACTGTGGAAATCTAGAACAGACCATCGAACATGTAGCGATGCAGTGCCCGATCTAAAAAATACGAAGGAGACATCGCAGCGATACACTCTGCTGCTCCTGACACGATTGTCTGGCTTGACCACCTGAAATTGTAATTGTTGCTCTGCATCAACATCCTTTTGCTGCACGCCAACATCTCTCGGAGCAAACCCAGATGACGGACGCTTGGGAAATGTGTCACAGAGGGCCCCGGCTGATGCATGCACACAGCTGCGACGACGTTCGCCTGGCGCAGATTCCTTCCTCGCCGCCGCCTTAAATAGCGGACGGCCATCACCGACAGCCGCGCGGCACCGCAAAGGGGAAGGGAGGGAGAGAGGGAGGCTCCCTGGCGACCGTCTCAGAGCATGTGTCTCGGCCAATGCCTCTCTTTAAATAGACGTCGTCAGCCCTTAGATTGAGAGGTTTTTTTAAGTGCTGGGATAGTACGATTTTTTAAGTAATCGATTACTCTACCGATTATCGGTTCAACTAATCAAATAAAATGATAAGAGTTGGGAAGGGGGGGGTCTCATTTGTGCCGCTGGACGGGAGGTGATGGGGGCGGTGCTTGGTGATGTCATCGGCACCTTCAGCAGTACAGGGTTTTCTGCCTTTGGGCGTCAAGATGTGGGAGTAGACACACATTTTAAAGGGGCCCTGGTAAGAAAAAAAAACAATAACAGTCATCCATAATATTGCCCTACAAAAAAAATGTAATAGACGTTTCAGGCAATTTCCCTTTCTGCCTGTGCACCAATACCAACGCAGCGACATCTCCACCAAACCATTTGTTTGATTACGAAGAAGAGGAAACAAAAATCCGATTGAAACGTAATTTTTCGTTTCTAGCTTTTTGCGGCTTTCGTTGCCCGTCGCAATTGCCCCTAGAGGACTCCCCCAGCCCTCGCAATGGATCAGCGGATGGTGGCATTTAAATAAATAACTGCAGTTGAAGACATAATATATATAATTAAGTGCGAGCTTGCTTTATACGTTGTGGGCATACTATGTCTTTTTTCCAGGATTGTCTTAAACTGCTGCAACAAAGGACGGCTTTCTTTCTTGTAGAATCTGAGCTGGCACGAGTTTGTTTCTTTTCTTAAAGAGGTGGATGGGAAAAACTTCAGTGCGGGCTGCTTTAAAGCACCGAATAAAACCACCTAAAACACCGCGTCGAGTATGTTTGCGTTAAGAGTGTGACGGTTTGTGCAGGTGAGTAGTGTATGTACGTCTGCGCTTGTGCTCATGAGGATGCCAGTGTGTGTGAACTGCTTGAACGAGGTGGGGGCGGTAAGTTAGGGCGCTGTGCTACCAACGTCGTGGCGATTTTGGGCTCTTCTTCCCGGCCAAGGCTAACATCCGTGCCGAGTGGTAACAAAATTGGGACCTGGGTAACCCCTACATCGACTCAGCCATAAATGTGTACCTGGATGAGTATGTGAACGCCTGTACTGGGGAAGAAAAAGCTGGCTCGGCATGGCGCCTTCATAGGTGCTTGCTAACAGCTTCCGCACCTCCGATTAGCATAGTTGACTACGTATGGTGCGAAAGAAGTTCAACATACATACATACAGTACCGTCTATATACGCTTGACAGAACTTCCGTGCCTGTATTCGTGTGTGCGAGTGCGTTGAACGTATTTCGGCCTAGCTCACACACACATTGCTTGCAGCTTCCACAATGCAGCCTCGTCTGGAGCTGCACCTGCAGACGCTTAAGAAGCACACACACGCCTCAACGCGTACCCTCCCCATCATGCTGACCATTTGACCATGCCGTCACATTCCAGCCAATCGACCCTGTCATCGGACACCCATCGCCGACCAACAACGCCTCATATCTCCCATTCACAGAGCCCTATTGCCAAGTGGTGGCAATTCCACATTCCTATGGAGTGGAAAAGTCTATCCACAGCATTGCCACTGTTGCACGACAAACAAAGTGATGAGCAGGATTTGAACCTGTGAGTTGACAGAGCACTCCAACCACTGCGTGCCAACCCCGAGCCAAACAATATTAGCGACTACAAACTCTGAAATTTACCAACTAATCTGTACGTGTGGGTTATGTCCCGGCACTTGGCAGCCAGGCTGGTTTTGAGCCTGGTTAGTACTTGGACGGGACACTGCCTGGGAATACCACGCATTGCAGGCTTGCTCTGTGCGTTGTCTAGGAGACAGCAGCATAGCAATAGAATTTCAGAGATGACTTTGTTGAGTTTTGGAGTGTTGCCCCTTGCCACGTACGCGTGGCGAGGTTTCTCGACATAGTCTCGTCTCCTCCCACATGAAGCCAAACACGCAAAGAACCGCAAAAACACATCCCAATGTAGCAGGACACTCGTGAAAACAAGTCCTAAGACTATTATCTATTTCACTCGCGTTTTCTAGGACTACTAAACATCGCCTCTAGTCATGCGGAAAATCCTTAAGCTCACAATGAAAAAACTAACCGTAGAGCTCTCTTTCAATCCACCGCTGGAAGAATGCCTGCAAGCCGACTCTGTTCTAGTCATGGGGGTTGTATGGCCATACTTCAACATGCTGGTCAGAAGTAGGTGGCCTGGGAACCGTTCTGATAACACGTGTCACCGATGTTAGCCGTAGCCAGAAACGTACGCAGGTCGCCAGGTTCACTCGGGCAGTGCGTCAACCACGGTGAACTAATTTACCCGATATGAGCTCACAATTGGGGTTTTATTCCAGCAAGGGTGCATACATGGATGGTAGAAATGACAAAAACTCAACACCATCGTCAATAACACTGCCTTACAAAGGGTTTGTTTTCATTCTTATATCATTATCATCCTCATCAGCCACGGTAAATACCTCAACCGCCACTGCCGCCACCTTTCACGATACTGAGATGCAACGATCCAATCCGTGCATCACCTGCAAACGAACTAGTTAATCTCATCGCTCCATCTCCGCGGTGGACGTGCGAGAGAGACGCATTCCATTGCCTGGCCGATTTTTTGGGTTTTCTCTTGAGAGCCACCGGGTTGTTGACCAAACACGTTGAGTTTGAGTTTTTCCACGTTTGTGCACCCACTGCCAAACCAGCGTCACCATTTTTTGGGTTTTGACGCAGGGTAGAGATCGGGTGACTCAAAAAACACCGTGACAAACGACACCAACTTTGAAAAAAATACACAGCAATTTTCAGCGACAATGAGGATACAGGACCCGGTGATACCTCTTCAACAAATTAAATGGACTCCACACCCTCATAATTACCATCAACAAGAGAGGAAAATGGCCAAGTTAATGGAGCGAGCAAAATCACAGGCGCGAAAACATTCGGTCATCACTCTTGTCTGCAAATAAATCGAAGGTTAGGTTGGTAATTGAATGGTGGTGGTAATGATGTTTGGGTAAGCTCTTGCCATTGGCTGATAGGGATAGTGCCATGGAAATAGGTGACCTTTGCCCTGCCGAGAACCCTGCCCACATCCCAGCCCCAATTCACCCAACCCACCCACCCACAAAACCAACATACACACACAGGGAACGGCTGAGCTAATCATCTCCGTACCAATCACAGACTCTCACTCAGAAGCTGTATGAAGAAGTGATGAGCAATACAGATGAGCAATACATTTAACCACACCACGTGATTTTGACTTTGGCCATTGCGTCATCGCTTTAAGATGTTCTCTGTTCATATTTTTGTTTGTTGCGGTTGCACCCGACTCAAGATCCGCATGGCTCACAGGGCTATACCTAATAAATGCAACTTGAAACTTGAAATGTGTGTGCGTGTGCAGGGCTGTGAGCAGCGGTAGCATAGTGATTAGAGAACCACCCTATAAAGCCAGTGGACCTGAGTTTGATTCCCACTCACAGCCAATATTCTGGTTCTGTGCCTCCCCTTGGTCGACTCAGCCTGAAATTAGTACCTGGTGTGGATATGTAAACATTATCAGTGGTTCTGGCAACACCACCTCCTTGTGCTCACTAACGGCACTGGCCCCAAAATTCTGCATAGGCCACATGGGTGATCCTTGTCTTTGCGGCAGTGGGGAGCACAGGTGGTGCATCTGCCAGACACGTCAGCGAGTTTAAAACCCACAATACCTCGGGTCTGTCCTATGGTCTCCTGACAGCGAGCCTTCGACACTTCAAGTGCACCTAGCCTGGCACAATAGCCATGGTGACGTCGAACCGCCACTCACTGGTGAACAGCGGCTGTTGTTGCCCGCACGATGTACGCACCATGTACGCACGATGTCGCACTCCCAGGTGAGTCCATTCAAAAATTAAAATTCCACCTACGTAATTTAACCACGCATTTGGTTTGCAAGCACGATCTACTTGAGCTGGTTTCATGGAAAAATATAAAAGATACGGCACAGGGGTACGGCTCGTAAACAACACCGCTCACTCCATTATGCAGGTTTCAAAGCAGAGCAAAGCTCGTATGCAGCACTTGAGATGTAAATGACATCGCGCATACGAAAGCGCACGCACACACGACCTGCACTGCTGACCTGGAGTTGGCGGCCACACATCCCAATACAGGACCGCCCCCAGAGGTCAGGCAATTGTTGGGGATTGAGCGCAAAACCCCCTCGCGTGTGCGGGTTTTCTCCAGGCACTCCAATTTCCTCCCATGTGTACAAACACTCATTATGAATGCCGCTCACAAACCATCCCAATATAGGACCACAGAGGTTGTGCAAATGTTAGCGCAAATTCCGGCTCATTTCCTTCCCGCTCTGTCTGTGGTTTCCTGCACCTCCGTGCAAAATCTGTGTGCGGCGTTACCAATTTTACAGCGTTTGGACCTGCAATTTGCGTGAATTACACCATATACATGTTTGATTGGCAGTTGGCTACGTATGGTGCATAAGAAATTCAACGTACATACATTTATATAAAAAAATCTCAAACAACGGATAGGCCTTTGTGACTTTAATATTAGTAGGGGCACAATGATACATCAATCGATGGATTCATATGGAGTACTAAGCTCAACAATATGTGCACGAATCAATACGTGTTTTATTCGTATTTAAACTAAACTATTTTTTATCTTACCAGGTAAGGCCCACTGAGTTTTCCAGCTCTTTTTCAAAAACGACCTGGCAACAAATGATAGCCGAATAAAGAGGCTTATCATATGGATATTTATAGTAGCCAAATCTTCTAAACGCATGTTGATTCTAAATGTGGAGGGAAAAACCGAAGGACCCTGAGAAAAATCCACACGACCACGGGGAGAACATGCAAACTCCAAATATACAGGCGTCAGGATCGGGATCGAACCCACGACCTCCTGTATACCAGGTGGGGTAATTAACATTTAGCCGCTGCGGCGCCTCTGTATTGTTACCCGTCCCTTCTGGCCACTACGTGTCCTGCCCAGGCCCACTCACTCTTCTCAACAGTCAATACGACGTCTCTACCGTGTGGATGTATCTCCTCTGTTCCGCGCGTTTCTCTTACTGCCTCGCAGTGAAATTCCAACTTCTCACCGGGTGGCCACCAGTGGTCGAGACTAATGATGGAGCGGCAGCCCAAGGGGTGACAACATCGACTTCGCAGTGGATACCAAACAGGAGGCCAATTTAACATAGAAATTGTCACCGCCTACCAGAAAAAATTTCGTAGGACCCTTCTTAAAATTAGTCTTGAGACTCGTCGAGACTTTCCTGGGTAAACAAGTGCAATAATTATAATAGAACTACTAGGCTGGACCAACCTAGGAAAGGAAGGAATGGAAGAAAATGGAGAAGGCCTCAGCAGTGGGAACTTACAGGCTGACAACATCTACAATACGAGTCAACAAGTTCTCTCTGTACGAGTGTGGGTCTCTCCGTGTGAGTCTAAGGAAAGAACGGAATGCAAGAAAATGTGGAGACTTGCACCCAGCGGTGGACAATAACAACAAAAACAACAACACCAACGCGGCGTATCTGGCATGCCAGTCAAGCAGCAGTTTGAGAGGGCCCCCATTTCACTAGTCGTGACCCCCCGCATTTTCTCTTTGCGTGGCCACGACCGCTCAGTCACGCGTGACGACGAGCGTTGTCCTCCTGTTGTCCTAGGTGCCGGGATCTCTGCCAACCGTGCGTGTCTTGTTTTAACGAGCGAGCTCGCCGTGAAAACGGGGAGCTGGGGGGGGGGAAAGAGAGTCCTTCCCTGGCTTCAGTGGGGCACGGGACATAAAAGGAGGGGAAAGGACGAGGCTTGGTCAGGGGCAGAGCCTAGTGTCGTGTGATGGGGGAGCAGACGAGTACAAGAGTGGGAATCAGAGGCACTATGTGCGTAATAATACACAGAGAAGCTGAAACAGTAATAATAACTCATTCGTTATTGATTTGTGGGTTCAAACTCTGGCCAAATGTGTGTTGATCAGACCCTCCACTACCCGATGCGTCCAGTCAACACATTTTGGCTCATTCGGACGTGGGTCTTGACGATACAAGATTTGGACAGATCATTACGTAGCCCAACCCAAAAATCTATTTAAAAAAACATGTTGGCTATGCAAACTTATGTGTGACATTAATTTATTAAATCAACTTTTTATGGTTCTTGTCTGCTTGCCAATATTCAGAAATACCAGAGAGCAGTGAATCACTCCCCCCTGGTTAGTGAATAGCCCGCAGAAGCAGATATCACAGAACTACTTATAAGAACCTGTCACGTGACATCTTGATACACACAATAGGTGGCAGCACTTTCCCCACCTGCCCTGCTACAAACTGCAATATTCATCACACAACTTGTCAAACCAATATACTTATTCTCAGAGATGAAATTTTTGTACAAATGAAATGCACCACCGAATTTAAGGTTAAGGAATGACTGGGCTCGAACCAACAACACACTAAACATGAGAGCTCAGTTTAATTTCAAGCAGCGGCTGGACAAAGCCCTTGCCACACAACAGCGATTGTGATTTTACTTCACCACGGTGCTCAGCGTGGGTTGAAGAGGGAGAAACAATATCGCACGCCACTCATACTGGTGGCCTCGTCAGGGAATCGAACTCAGGTGACCGGGTGGTTCTTAGTGCAGTTCGCTAACCACTGTCCTACCGCGCTCTCTCTATGGCAGAAAGAATGCAATCTCAATTATTGCAGCAGACAGGTCTATAAATGGTGCAGGATTAAACTGGGCAATTCTGCTGAAGCCTCCTATCTGCTGGCAAGGGACCAGGCTTGGCACTAAGAACACTTTCCAGACCACAGAACACAGATCAATAGCAGTGGAAACATGAACTACACACGAGCACATACAGACAAAGATTGCCCCAGCCCCGATTCAGCCTTATAGACTGGCAGGGGAAAATGCTGTTCGTGAGCACCTATCAAGGCTGGCGTTGCACACAATGGTGTGGACAACCCCAGGTCCGGCCGCCTTTACATTGTTTGTTTCCAGTCTGCACGTACGTTTTGTCCGATGAAGCTCACGCATTTACAGGGTAGGTGGCTCGATGGGAGAGGGAGCAGACTCGCAGTTGGACTGTTGTGAGTTCAAATCCTGGTTGGGACGTTAACTCGGCCGATCTTTCCCACGGGACAACGATGAACAAACACAAGTAACACTCTGAGGAAGTCAAGAGAATTCGTCCTGTGGATAAAAGCTAGTCCCCATCAAAGAAATGTGGAATTTCAAACACTGATTCTGCAGTGCAGGAGCTGAGTACCAAAGCCTTCAGGCTCAATGGAGCAGAGAACCACTCTGACATTTTTTTTTACAGAAATTGGTTACTGCGATGTTGACATTTCACCCGTCGCGATGGAATTCCTACGAGGGGCAATGCGGGGGCCGAATCGCGTGTGCGCATCGCTCATCTTCCCACCGTTATCCCACGCACATCAGCATCAGCCACTCACTGCTGGCCACTCACCACCGCTGCAGTATAAACGGCCGTGTGCGTTCATGGCGCATTAAGCATTATACGCGATAAGCTCTTACAGATGCTGCAGGCTGTTGTACACACATGCTACATTAAGTCCCTTAACGCACCGTTAATGTTTACATTGATAGCAATTGTCGCCCTCTTATGTATTTACATGCCATTCCTTAAGCGGTGATGCATGCCAGCAATTCATTAATTTTGGAGCAAGGCAGTGGTGGGGGAGGCTATGGCCCATGGACTTGACAGGGGCCGTGACTTCATTTCATACAACCCACGCTTTCTATCCGTACAGCACCTGACATCACTTCGTACAACCTGTGACTTCAATCCTTACGGCCCAAGACTTAATTTCACACGGCCCGTGGTCACATCAGGCCTGCCTCTTCGAAACTGCCCACAAAATGATAATTATCCGTCACTGACACCATGTTGGCCGCACTAATCGTGCACGAGAGGAATATTTTCAACCTGGAAACATGACAGTGTTGCTAATTTTGGCGCACTCAGTCATCTGCAAAAGTGAGCCGTAATTATTTTTCTCGTTGCTATTGGATAAGCGCTAAGGTGCGTGCTCATGAGCGGCCTATGAAAGGTGGGGAACGGGGAGCTTTGTCCGAAGCGGCCCTCAGTAGGAAAATGTTTCCCATCTCTGAAGTAAAGGATTAGGGTGCATTACACACAGAATTGTGAAACTCACAAACCCGCTAGGGGCTGCGAGTTGGCATGGAGACATCAGTACAGCAAGTGGGTTCATAAACACTGTCAGCATTTCCTTTCATATGCACGGGGTTTCCTCCCGGTGCTCCAGTTTCATATCACATGCAACCCATTCCTCAAAAGGTAACCAGCTAAATACCCCAATATGACAGGCAGGGCCCTGCTGCAAAAAGTAAAATATTGTGACTCAGTGAAGCTTTTCTGGCTAAGCACATCATATTATATAAAGGAATGAGAACACTTTTCCAATAATAGTGGTGAAATAGCCCACTCTGTAATGTATGCATCAGTAAGCCCAGTGAAAATCCAAACTAAAATAATGATGCCACTTAAGCGAGTAGAGCCTCACTGAGTCTCAAGACTATTTCAGGAGGGTCCTGCTACATTTGATTTGGCCAATTGCATTAATAATTAGAATTTTACTTCGTGTTGGAGAAATCCACCACTGTATAAACTTTGCACTGCCATCTCCTGGCCATGCTTTGTAGCCCCCATGCCTCACCTACAACACCTGGCAAGCACTGTTGGTCACCAATCCAAGTACTCACCGGGCTCAAGTCTGACGAGCTCATGAGAGCCGATGGGATCGGGACTCGCCCATTTCAAGCAACGAGCAAGTTTAACCTTTTCTAACAGACGTTACTCACCGAGTTTAACTTTATATAATCCACATTCCAAATGACCACGGAGCATGACACATGACACATGCCACCGTCACCGTCCCCGAAATATAAGGTTCTCACTTACAGCGTGTAATCCACACTCATTGGGCACCGACGCTACATTGCGGTTGCTACCTCCGAAGTGCAAACGAACCGGGGACATACCGTGGGAAGAAGATTAACAATATCTCAATTACCGGAAGAGGGCAGAAGAATGTGTAAATGCATCGTCTTGAGTAGTATACTATTACGCTCATGTTGTTGTTGATATTGTTGTTGACGAGCTGTAGCTTCTCAATACTGGGCAAAGGTCTCTCCCATTTTATTTCATCCCTTGCTTACCTTATGACTTCCACACAGATACCTATAGGCTAGAGGTTGTTGTGAGCCTAGAACTTCCCACTGCCAAGGCAAGGGACACACCCAATCATTTTCACCCCCCCCCCCCCCCCCGTGTCTCTACTGCCCATCACTGCACTTCTTTACCCAGGAAAGCCTCGCTGAGTCTCAAGACTAATTTTCAGAAGAATCCTGCTATGTTTTGACTGGAGAATGTGAAGATTGCAAATGGTTTACAAATGAAGTAATTTGCACATCATTTACCAAATTAGAAAAAAAAATTGGACCATGATGCTGCACACAGAATGGCCTACTCTTTCTTACAAAACAAGAGACCTTTCACGTGCGTGGAGGACTGCTTACAGATTTCCCAGGACAGCAGCTACTTCTAACGAAAGAACGATGCTGGGAAAAACTAGGATAAGTGGCTACCCTGGACTGCCAACGGCGGTGGACGGTGGATTTCACCGAAAGCCCGGCACAAGCCAGGCGAACCACCACACCCAAGCAGCCCCGGGTTTTGCCGGCACAGCTTTGGCGAGTAGGCGGCAGCCAGCTACCTTGTAGGGCGAGCTTATTTCCATAGCGCATCACGTGTCATAGCAACCGTGCGTGTGTCCGCCAACACACGACTCGAGCTGACCTCACCACCGCCCCTGCAGATGTGAGGATTTTTTCCCCCCATGGCAGCAGCCGACCCACCACCCCCCTCCTCCTCTACCTCCTTCCCACAGGAAGTGGAGAGGTCCCAAAACATTCAAAGCCGTGGAGACGCCCCCCCCCCATCAACATCAACGTAACTATGATCTTCGTCGGTATTGTGACAAGCATTACCGCCACGACCCGACCGTCATCACTGTCAGTTATCGTCCTCAACAACGCCACCACCACAAATAGGTCCACACCAAGTCACCATCATCATCACTGTGAGTCAAAGTTGTCATCGTCATCATCACCATTATACCACAATCACCTTCACCACTAAAATTATCACCAAAGCATGACCAGCATAATCACCACATGCTTTTTCACTATCAGTCATTTTCATCACTATCATCATCATCACCACCACTACTACCAATACCGCCAACCACATGATCACCAGCATAAACACCATCCCCATCATTATCAACATTATCATGAAACACCATCACTACATAATCGCAGGAAATCCAGCGATGAGCAGAATTTGGACTGGGGAAACTGGGCATTTTCCACACACTCCATCAAAACCCAAGCAATTTTCTGGCTGAGTGCATGTGGCTGTAAAACTCCCTTTCACCTTGGCTTTTCCAAAGTAAATAAATGCCATCATTATCATTTGCCAGATAAGCTGTCTTGGAAAACGTCCATGTGGCTCATCCATGGACAAAGAAAATCCAACAAAAGCTGAAAAAAGCACAAAGCATCATAAGAGCGGTGCACGCTTGAAATTACACCGAGTCACAGGAGGATTAGTGACATCATATCAACTGTAAATGAAGTGGGATTCCGCTGGACACGCAGCTAATTCTGATGATGTCCCAGTGCCGAGACTAATGACAAAGTAGCAGTGCCACAGGAGGCAACCACACACGATAAGACACCCGCCGCGGAGATGGAGCCACGAAATTAAGTCACGCGCACGTGTCAGATGGAATGTTAACATCGCACAGGAGCAGGAGTGATGGTGACAGCTTGGGCGGCGGGGGGGCTTCATTCAACAGTGATCCTATCATTAACAGAGAGGCCAGAGAGGTAGAGTACCCACCTCTGTGGCTTTATTTATGTGCAATGATGAAGGACCATTGCCCAAAACATCGGCCAACGTGTACTTCTCCTTCCAAGGCCACACAGTGTTATTGACGAATGCTTTTCTTTTGTTACTTTCACTTGCGCGCACCACTGCCAACGCGGCAGTGTGACGTAATAATTTACTCGAAATGGTCGATGACCGTCGTTTGCAAAAGCTATTCGAAAGATGAGCAAATCGTGGCGGCAATGGCAAAATTTGGCAAAACGGTGACCCTCTTGCACTGGACTAAACGCCGTGTTCGAACGACAAAATATGAAATATTAACTTTCCCAAAAGCCAAAAAGGAATGTGGTCGCTATTCTGCAATTAATATGTCTGCACATGGAATTAGCCCGATATGCTTTGGCCCGTGGATTAAGGCCAAACCCAGCCAACACCGAAGGCGCATTTGGCAGGATGAAGGGGAATTGCTCCACAAACAGCTCTCGCTAAGCATGGAACGGCTGTATCTCCTATCTCCCCCAACATTCTGATGGATTCTCACGATTCAGGTTTGAGAGTTTAAATCCTGGTTTTGGACGAACTCCCCCCCCCTCCCATACTCAATGGCTGAATTCATTAGGCCCAATCTCAGCACTGGAGCATCTGATCGATACGCTCAGAGACAAGAAGAATACACGCGTACATGGGATCCATTCCTAAACCTTAGACCAGTCTTAAATACCTGAGCCCAGAATGGCAATCCCCCCCACCGCCTGCTCTAATGAGTCCGGTGTGCCTGATACCGTCGATGCCACTGGTAATGCCGTCCAGAACGTCAGAATGTTGCAATGTATGATGTAGGCCTTGGCAAGGTAAGGCAAAAGGTAAAAACAACGAGCCTACCTTTACCCTATATTTTACCCTTATCCCATACAAATTACCTGATTACAGGGTAATTACTGGGGCACTACGACACATGAACAAGGTTTATAACAGGTAAATGCAATGAAGAGCGCTTTATTCATATAGAATACTCTCAATGATTCCAATTAAAAATGGAGGCCACGGACTGCGCCACGGAGCTTTTAGCGAGCGGTAAACAAGGTATTTACCGGGTAATACTTCGCGCTACCTTTACCCGACTGGGTAATTCTTCCGCACTACCTTTACCCTACCCTTTACCTTACCCCTTGGCATGTCGACACCTTTACCCTTTACCTTTACCCTTTTACCCGGTAAAAAGTGTGAATTACCTTACCTTGCCGAGGCCTAGTATGATGTGAGGGAGGATGTGGAATAAAACATTTTTTTTTATTCAAAAAAATCCTGGTTTGGAGATTGGCTCAGCACATTATCCCTCTGGGTTAATAAAATAAGTACAATTATGATCCGTTAGGTTGCCAAAGAGAATAGTGGGTAGGTCTGCTGATAAATGCATTCAATGATTTGGCAATTCTGCGATGTGGCTGACTCCGCACCTCCAATTAGCACCGTTAGCTACGTACGGTGTGAAAGAGTTCAACATAATACATATGCATCGCCCGACATATGTTTCATCTTGTCATAATTTGGAAGAGCCTGATGAGTACTTGGATGTGAGACGGGCTGAGAATACTTGTATGTTGTAGGCCTGGGCAGTGACGTAGGCAGGAGATGGCTGCACAGTACCGTAATTAAGTTTAGAATCTAACATTGCAGAACTCTTGAGTGTTACCTCCTCGTGGAAGTGCGTGGATTTTCTCCAAATTCTCCTCCCAGATGAAGACAAACTCTCATGGACAGTATAGCAGGACCATCCTGGAGGCTTTAAAACAAATTTTGCTACAGTTACAATTCTATGTTTTCATCATAACTAAACAACAATGAGAAAGTCTCAGGCTGCTGTACCTGCGATGTGTCTGGACGGTTTGGCACGCGACGGCCTCTCTTGACACTTTGTGGTCCGCGCGCTGATGGAGGTCACGTAACCGGCCACAAACAAGCAGGCCCCGTTCTCGCTGGACGCTCGGGCGCTTTCCACTGCACCACCGGCATATTTACACGTCGGCAAACCTCCGGAACTCACTTTTGAAAGGACAACACTGACAGCTCTGGGACCGTGAGCTTCCCGTCTCTGTTTGCGAACTCCTTTGCTGTGCGACTGCTTCCCATGAGAATGGTTGACTTTCGTCTCAAACCGTAATCGTTTTTCCACCACGATTTTTGCAACGGGGACGCCGGCGGTACCATTGTGGTTTGGTTCGTGACCCACGCTGCCCCCAACGTCAGCATCCCTACCACCACCGCAATGGCTAATCCTGCCACTACCACTATCCCCAATACCACCACCATCAATATCACAACTGTCACCGCCACTAACATCGCCACTAACGCTGCCACCATCGCCTCCACTACCACTGCTACTGCCACTAATACCGCCTCCACTACCACCACCACTTTTGCCATCACTACCATGTCCACTACCACCACTATTACCACCATCATGGCCCCGAACGCGACCGCTACCCCAGCCACCTAAATTTCCATTGCCACCACTGCCACTATCTCCACGACCGTCATCCCGATCACCACGACCGCCGCATTCTCCCCGCCGGATCGTATCCTTGCCGGACGGCGGACTCCGGTAATCATGAGCGACCTTGAGAGATGACGGCACATGCTGCCACCGCCGGTTTGGCCGCCCACCTCCCCCCCGACCCTCATCCTGCTCCCTGATGGTGAAGAGTCGCCCGCTCGCCGTGGCGGCCCGAGGTGACAGCGCCGGCACACTATGCGCACTCGGCCCCTCGTTCCGGGCCATGGCGCCTTCTCCTATTCACGCCGCCGCGGCAACCGTTGCCACAGCCAATCACGGCGCCTGACTGTGGGTGCACGTGTGTGCAGTGCGGAACCCAATGACCCCAAGCTGGACCGATGATGCTGCTGCTGCTGTGACGGCGGCGGTGCGAGTTGCTATGGAAACGCTCATTCTTGTGGCTGTGCGCAGCAACAATAGCGGCTGCAATTTACAGAACGCGCTGGAAGGAAGGCCGGAGAGATTAAGGGGTAGGGGGGGAAAGGGGGGGTCACGTGCCGAGCTACGTCACCATCTCTACGGTGACCCTGATTATAAGCGACGGGGCCTGCGCAGAGCTGCGTTAATAAATCCACGGACGCTTCTGTGGCGCACTTTGAAAATGCAACGATGACACCATACCCACTGCGCAACTCAAGTGCCTGCGTTTATTTGGTAATCGCGGTCCTGTGGACAATGAGCCAAATGACATCTGACCGAGATACAGATGCGTCACAAGTATATTGGTTTCTATGTATGTAGAGTAAAACTGTGTGCGTGTATGCGTGCAGGCGTGTTTGTGTATTTCAGTCATATCAGTCGGTTAACCCATAAAAAAACTGGGACTGTCGTATGACCTCCTGCCAGTGAACCTCGACACTCCACGTAGCCTCACTCAAAGTGCACCTAGCCTGGTACAAGTGCAGTGGTGATGTCACCGCCACCGAGTGACAAATGGCAGTTGTTGTCGGTGCTACTGTTCTGCGTGTATGTGCGTGTGTGTCCGTGTGGTAGAGCGGTGGCGCAGTAGATAGCTAACTGAACCTGGTCACCCGAGTTACTGCTGACGGCCAATATCAGTGACGAATGTCTGAGCCTACCCTAGGGAAACTCAACCTTAAAACGAGTACACCCTCATGTACCGTGGCGGTCTACACTGCCGCTTGATAACATTCTGTTCGAGGCTATGCGGGGATCTTTGCCTGTCTTACCGCCTGCGTGCACGGCCGTAGATGTTTTTTTCCAAATCTGCGTTTTGCCATCGCGAGGCAAAACACGCCAGGGACAGACGACCTTCATGACGCCATCGTGTCCCAAATGGAGTTTATGCAAATGGTAAAGGACCATTGTCCGCCGTTTTCACCGAGGCCTCCAAGAACAAAACGGCAGTGATTACACATTCTCTCGGGCCGTATTTATAAATCAGCCCCCTTGCAAGCGCTTGCTTCCCCGTCCTCGTCATTTCGCATTCAGGCTGCAACATCGGCAGGAAATAAATCCGCAGTGGATTTTTAAGGGTGCTTTCGCACATCCAGTGCCGGTAAAGCGATGCTGCTGGCAGGCTTTTAATTATTATTAGATTTGTTGTGCTTGTTTTGGCAGGGAAGGCTCACTGAGCCTTGCGACTCTTTTGCAGGAACGATCTGCCAAGTTTTCGCAGTAGGGGGCAATGCTTGCTATGTATTTTCCAATTAAAGAAGGCAAACAGCTCTTATGCCATCGACAAAAATAGCTGTAATCTTGTAGCTACTCACCTCAACTGTGCATCCTGGGCTGTCCAAATAAATACGTTAGCTAAATATCCATAATATAATATTTGCAACTTAATAACACTTTGGAAAATCTCTCCCATGTAGTTGAGTGACTTACCATTATCATAAGGAAAATGGTGACAAGGCTGAGAGCATCATGTCAATACATTTGAGAAATTTTCTTAAATCGCAAGTGGCTCAAACCTGTATTGGTAGCCACGAGTGTGAGCTACATTCACAATAACAATAATAAAAATATATTATTTTTAGATTAACAGAGGGGGGGGGGGGAGAGTCGTTGTACCCTAAATTAAAATGTTTCGGAGTGATGCGAATCTTTCTTCCTGGAGCTGACTTAATGGGAAACCGTTGTCCTTCATATGCATAACCAAACCACGTGCGTAGACACAGGTTTGCTTTGCTTAAACAAAACTGATATTGGTGCTGGCAGTCCATGGCCTGAAGGACAAATAACAGTTATATAAATAATGTGAAGTCACGCAACAGCGTTTTGATAAGCATGCATTTACTCAGAATGCTCAACAGCAAAACACAACGAATGTCGTAACCAGTAGGCTAACATCGTGTCTGCTGGTGACATCAGAAGCTTGTAATACCACGGCTTTTCATTGTCTGCACCAACACGCACTTTTCCAAATGTGCCCGCATGTGCAGGCGTCCCCCATGCGACACACTGTGCACATGGGATTTACACAACTAAGTGGCCTCGCTTGGGAATATATATTTAGTTGGGCCAAGTAAGGGAGGGAGCAATTTATTTTGAAATAAAATTATAACATTCCCTACCTTTTGGGCCAAGCAAAAATATGGTTGTTCTTTGAGTACAACTCGTGCCCCCGCCAACGCAATTAGCATTTGTAAAGCACGCGCACGCTAATCCGCCACGCACCAGCATGCTAACAAAGGCACGGGGATGGTTAAAGCTCCTCAGCAGGGCATCTTTCACGGAACAATGGCCACAAATCTGCAGTCACCTTCCGCAAAATACCAGCTCAGCATGTGAGGGCGCAAGGAAGAGAGGAGGAGGAGGGGGATTGGGCGAGGCTGTTTGGAGAGGGAGGTCACACAGTGGGAAGGGTAAAATCCTGGACTTTAAGGGAGTGAGCGTAGCGATGGATCTAAAAAGGCGACTCTCAATTGTGCTGGGCACTCATGCGTGCGTCACCTCGCACTCTCTTGTTCGCTGTACACAAGCAAAAAAAAAGGATGGCCAAGATCCGTCCATTAGGATTGTAACTGTTTGTGGACTAGAATTAATTGTTTTGCTCAAGAGAGGCGCATCGAATCGTGTGTGTAGAGATCGACTATTTATGACGCATTAAAATTGTACGCAATGTAAGTGGGCAAATGCAGAGGGGAAAAAAACTGAAATGACAGTTCAAACTCGTGAAATAAATGTAATTGAGGCAGTTACAAAAAAAACACAAAAGAAAACGATTATTGATTCAGATAGTTTGAAGACCCCAAAGACATTTCATTACATTGCACGGCAGTGAAATTGTAATATTCCTGCCAAACTGTCCTTTTAAATAACCAAGTTGTACTATCCCGTGGTTGTATATGTTAATTTTACATTTAACACAAATTAAACCTGCCTAACTTATCAGATATTAAGGTAGAATGATTAATGGTGATGATCACTTTCGTCTCACCCAGACATGATTTTGACACACACACCAAACACCACTAGCAGACTAGGAGAAGCAGGGAAGTGAACTCAATACTCTTTGGTTCTTTCGGTAAAGTCACGTAGGTATAAAATAAAATAGATCACGACGTTTCGGGCGCCACACAAGCGTCCGTCATCAGGTGGGAAAGCATGGTCTGCTGCTCAGGTGAGAAAGCATGGTCTGCTGCTGATGCATTCCTGCAGTCACGAAAGCTTCAAATCAAGTGAACTCAAGTTGAAGGGATCCTAGCCCAGTGCATTAAATATTGTGCCAATGCTGCCAACCACGCACACAACACACACACATGCAATACACGTGAAAATACAAGACAAATATATACCCGTGCAACCAGACTGCTGGGGAATGGCTGTTAGTAACCGCCTGCACAACGCACGAGGCGGTGAGGCCAAAACACCAAGCTACCTTGGTGCCCACTGCTTTTATTTACACACTGCACTGGGTTCTCATTTTCGGGCGAGTCGCCGCCACTCGGAGAGGCCCAACACCAGTTCGAATATCACTCTGTGGCCAAGTATCAAATTCAGGCGGCAGACAAACGCACAGTACAACAGCAGGAGCCAGCAATTGGCACCGAGTGAACTGACAGCAACAGCCAATTGCCATGAAGCTCCGGTAATGTCAATATGGTGCTTGAGCCAAGCTGGGTGCGCTTTGAGGCCACGTGAAGTGGAAAAGACACACTGGCAGGAAGTGCCAGGTTATAAATGCACCACCCACTGTGCCAATACACACATACACGTAAATAAACGTGCATATATAGTGGCAACCCGACTCTTTCGAATATTCGCCACTGTTATTGGTCGTGATCGGGAAATGAACTCGGGTCTTTGCAGTGTGCTAACCACTGCACCACCGCTCCCCACAATGTATATCTGTTAGCGAGCACCTATGAAGGCCGACACGGGACACGAGGAGGTGGGTGGCCAGCAGCACGCCCGGCTGCCTTTGTCTCCCTCGTGGCGATGTTTACACACCGCACCAGGTACTAAGTTGAGGCTGCGTCGACCTAGGGGAGGCCCAGGGCCGGTTCAGATAATCATCACGAGTGTTGGCCGTGAGCAGTAATCAAACTGTGGAAGCCGGGTTCATAGCGTAGTGCCTTAACCACTGCACTACGGTGACAACACCACGGCGTCTGTGCCAGGTCAGGTGCACTTTGAGGCCATGTTAAGTGTCGAAGGCTCGCTGACGGGAGGTCACGAGACAGACCCAGGTGCCATGGGTTGACTGACCGAGATGACTGGTAGATGCACCAGCTGTACCCCCTATTGTGCTAACTTGCTGTATTTTATCCGCTCGGCGCCCCGCTCATTGTTGTGAGCGTCGCTCCTCTGCCCTCAGTTGTTAGAGGGCGACTGCCTCCAACTGCTCAGTAGCGTCTTTCACAAGCCTCCTCCATAGAGGCCGATCTTGACACCGCTGATACCAGTCATCGCCAAGTCCACTCAGCTCCACGTCCTCTTGTACCACATCACTCCATCTCTTCTACAGCCCATGTCGTGCCCGTTTAGCGATAGAGATGCCATCGGTGCAGTGCAGAAGGAGGGGTAACCCGAGGGTGAGATGGGAGGTTGCGGAGGTGAAGAGAGGAAAACGGATGTGCCAAGAGGTGCAGACTACACAAGGAGAAGCTTAGAGCATTTGGTCCCATGCAACGATACTTTTTGGTATACAAGATGATACAAGCACACAGACACGCACACCGTATACCAGAGATCATATGCACAGCCTAATAGACAGTTGAACGGGGTGGAGTTGTGGAACATGATGATGTGGTCAGTACCGTGCCCGGTCACTTTTGCCTCCACAGGGCTGATGATTTACACCTTACGCCCGATGCTCATTTAATAATTTAGTCAATATACACATACACCGAACACACACACGCCACTTAATTGGGAATACTTGCAAAGACCGCAGCCATTACTACGACAACCCAGTAGCGCAACTTAGCATCTTCACGCCGTTACCATGGCAACCTAAAACGTACGTTCTATTACAATAAAGACTCCGCACGATTAACCACGTTACCAAAACGAGCCTCTTTGCCAAAAAATAAAGCGAACGTCATTTCTGTATTTACACATATAGCCCAAAGCAAAACAGTACATATTGCTCTGTCACACATTCAGCTAACGTCCAATACAAAATCAAACAATTTCACGAAAACTCTGCAGACTTGCTTACCACCCTGCCAATCAAAACATGAATAAACTATGAACAACAATGTCAACCGATGGGAGGGTGAGGAGGGGGAAAGTGTCGGAGAAGCGCATCTCGGCCGAGTAAATCATCACCTTCCTCGGCCTATGATTCAGGATAGACCGTAGGCTCCGACCCCTCCGCCTAGGCCGCTGGCCTAAACTATCTTTACAGGCACGAAACGCGAAACTCCCGTCTTGGGCGCCGAGTCCCCAACGTCTTGAGGTCCCTGGC
>CM025645.2:4487497-4499010 GCA_014621495.2 Entosphenus tridentatus
GGGGGGATACAAAGGCGGACGGGGATGGAGCGGGGTGGGTGGAGGCGGGAGTGGTAACAATAATGGCACGGCTGTTGGAGGGAAATTGATGAATAGAGGACGCGGCGCAGGTAAGCGTTAAATGGGGTGCCGTTTAAATACCGCTCACATTATAGCCGAGTCCCATTCAGGACGGAGGCGGCATTGACTTGCGATTTGAGAGACTGTGTGTGTGTGTGCTGTGTAATCGTGTGTGTGTGTGTGCTGTGTAATCGTGTGTGTGGTGTGTAATCGTGTGTGTGTATATTGTGAGGAGCGGTAGTGTAGAGGTTAGCGCTACGCCGTGCCATGAACCCTGCGTCCCGAGTTCGATTCAGGCTCACGGCTACCAACACCGGTGACGATTATCTGAACCGGTCCTGGGCCTCCCCTAGGTCGACTCAGCCTCAAATTACTACCTGATGCCATGCGTAAATAGTGTCACTTGGGAGACAAAAGGCGGTCGGGCGTGGTGCTGGCCACCAACCCCCTCGTGTGCCGTGCCGGCCTTTGTAGGTGTTCACTAACAGCACTTGCCCCAACAGTCTGTTTAGGCTATACGGGGGGTCTTTGTCTGTTTTTATTGTGGGGAGCGGTCATGACAACGGTCAGCACGATGCGCTACGAACCCGGCGGCCCGAGTTCGATTCTCGCTCACGGCCAACACCAGTGACGATTACCTGAATCGGTCCCGTGCCTTCCCTAGGTTGACTCAGCCTCAAATGAGTAACCTGGTGTGCAAACATCGCCACTGGGGAGACAAAAACGGCCGGCGTGGTGCTGGCCCACCCACTCCCTGCTCGCGAACAGCACTTTCCCCAACAGTCTGTTTAGGCTACACGGGGACTCTTTGTATTGTTTGTATGTGTGTGGTGCTAGCCACGCATCACCCATTCGTGTCGTGTTGGCCTTCATGTGTGCTAAGTGCAGTTGGCTCAACATCCTATAGGGCTACAGGAGGGTTCTTTGTCCTGTGTACGTGTATACGTGTATGTGTGTATATGTGTATGTGCGTGTGCTCTGCTACAGCAGAGGTGTAGGGAAATCCAACAAGAGCTACGTCTCTGCTGCATTGACCTATTCAAGGTCTATGATACCATCAATAGGCAGTTCTTAGTGCTTTTGGCGTCCCTGACTCTGCTCACAATCATTGAGGGCCTTCGTGATGGTGAGAGGGCCTGGGTAAAGCTACGTGGCCAGAGTAGGAGCCATTCCCTGTTCACCTTGGGTTGCGACGGGGATGTTCTCTGGCTCCCATATTATTTAACATCATCTTTGACCTCGTAGTTTGAGAAGCCTTCCATCGTTGTACCGGAGGAATTTCCATTTGGTACAAATACAACCGGAGGCTGATCGATGCCCGGATGCAGTCGAGGGATCGCTACTTATTGGTCAACCACGTTATGTATGCCGTTGATCTGTTGATTGCTGCTCACTCAGAGGAAGAGTTGGAGGCGCTGCAGCTGAACCTGGAGTGTGCCTCTTGGAGGTGGGGCCTTACCATCAGCCCCACCAAAACCAAGCACCTGCTTGGATATTTGTGCCACAAAACACCCCCCACCCCCTCAGCTCCCCATTGGTGATGGAGCAGTTATGGAGAGAGTGGAGATTTTCCCATACCTGGGCAGTGTGATTATGACCAGCTCCGCTTTGACAGCAGAGGTCTCACTCCGAATCAGTGGGGCGGCACTATCTCTTCACCGGCTGCGCAGTGCTGTGTAGAAGCTACCTGGTCTGTCGCTCCACACGACGCTTCGGGTCTTCTCGGCCACAGTCATGCGCTCCCTTCTCTACGCTTGCGAAACGTGGACCCCCCTAATGGAACATAGAAACATTAAGGCTGCCATGCCTACGATCCATCCTGGGTTTAACCAGGCTATATTGTGTGAGGAGCTCACAAATCCTTGAAAAATCTGGACACATTCCCATCAGATGAGTTCCTCCGGCAGTCAAGGCTGCGTTGGCTGGGTCATGTAGCCCGCATTCCCAGCCACCGCATCCCCAAGCAGCTTCTGTTTGACCCGCACAGAGAGGGGGCTAAACAGGCACGACATGGGCTGGAGAAGAGATGGAGCTGATGCGGTACGGGATGATGTGGAGCTGAGTGGACTTGCCGACGACTGGTACCAGCGGTGTTAAGATCAGCCTCTATGGAGTCTCGTGAAGGATGCTGCTACTGGGCAGTTGGAGGCAGTCGCCCTCCAGCAACAACGGAGGGCAGAAGAGCGACGCTCACAACAACGAGCGGAGCGCCGGGCGGTTAACATGCAGCAAGGAGGCACAGGTGCTCGCAAACAGCACTTGCCCCAACAGTATGTCCGGGCTATACGGGATAGCTTTGTCTTTGTATGTCTACGACCGGGGGTGGTATTGGCCACCCACCCCCTTGTGCGCAGTGCCGGCTTTCATTGGTGCTCGCAAACAGCACTTGCCCCAACAATATTCCCAGGCTATCCTGGAGGGCGACTCTTTGTCTTTGTCTTGAGTGCGAGGGCTCTGCTTGTTACATGATGGAACCGCAGACACTCACACACAATTGAACCCCACATCATTACGAGTTAAAAGGTTCAAATGACAATCTTTCTTTTTTTCCTCCCCCGGGGCTCGCGTCATTGCGGCTGCCACAAGGACTCTCTTGCCAGGGGTACTCTCGGCTCTGAGTGCAACGCCGCTGGCTTCTGGGCTAGCAGCAAGCAGGAGGATAAAGAAGAAGACAAATTTAAAAAAATAATAATGAAACGTAAACTTACGAGAGAGAATAACAGCACGTCGTGTGTATTGTTCAACAATTCTCGTGGAAGATATATCACATGTTGCATGTTTAACATTGTTGTTGATGTTTTGAGTTAAAGCTTTCGTGACTGCAGGGATTCATTTTCTTGGATCTTTCGGTAAAGTCACGTAGAAGGGAAATAATAAAATAATAAAAACATTAAATAATCAATATATTGTTTAATCTTTTTATTATTTTATTATTTCAATCAATATATTGTTGTATATGTTTATTATTTTATTATTTCCCTTCTACGTGACTTTATCGAAATAACCAAGAATATTGTTGTTGTTTTGGCGAATACACACACTGTGGGTTGTTGTTGTTGAAGATATTAAATTGACAAATGGAATGTGAATGAACGAATGGAATGAGTCAGAAAGAGTCGAGGATGTGCGCGTGTTCGTCATCCAGCAGTGGATTGATCGAGGCTGCTGACGGTTAATGATTAATGATTGGTTATGGATGATTAATGATGGATGATTGATTAATAATGGTTGATTAATTATGAATGATTGATAATGATGGATGATAAATGATGGATGATTAATGGTAGATGATTAATGATGGATGAATGATGATGGACGAGTTATTCATGATGGATTATTAATGATGGAGAGATTGATTAATGGCTTATGATTAATGATGGATGATTAATGATTATTGATTAATTGTGGATTATTAATGATGGATGATTAATGGCGGATGATTAATGAGGATTGATTAATGATGATTGATTAATGATGGAGTATTAATGATTATTGCTTAATTATTAATGATGGATGATTAATGATGATTGATTAATGATGAACGGATGACTGAATGGAGAGGTGCAGCAGAGGCTCGCGCGAGGGATGTTCTGTGAACCCGGCCGATCTGAGGTAGATTACCGGCCTCCGGCTAACGTCAGTGGCGAGTTATGTCTGATTCCAGTTTTTATTCTCACTATTATACACAACGCTTTTGGGAAGATCATTTGGACAAATGTAATACTGTACGGAGTGGTGTGGGTGGGGTGGGGGGGCGGTGGTTAGAGCGGTGGTGCAGCAGTTGGCACACTGCGCTGGGAACCACGGTCACATGAGTTCGATTCACATCAGCGATGGTGAAGTATGGTGAAAGGAACCCCCACTTTAGAATGTTTATGCCGCGTGAGCGGGTGTCATTAACATTTTTTTTATAAATCTCGCCCCCACCCTCCTCCCCCTCTCGCCCCCACCCTCCCCCCCTCGCCCCCACCCTCCCCCTCTCGACTTCTCACCAGTGACCGCTGTACCCCATAGAAATCTGCGGAAGCACGAATTCATTGAACGTGCACTCGAATCGAGCTCGTAGGATCCAACGCATTTGGATTCATGTCAATTATATGCACCATGATATGCTCATTATACACCGAGGGCAATGGTTTTAACACCATTTATACAAATGATACTCCTCCCGTTCCTACCGACGATTTGAATATCACGGCATCAAGCGAGCCCATCACGTACACCACGTACGACTCTGGAAGGAGAGAGAGAGAGAAAAAAAAGAACACGCACATACACACATATCGACAGCTTACAAATCGATAGCAAATCGATGCATCGATCCGTTGTTGTTTTGGTTGCCGAACTGCTTTTTTGGTGTTTAGTTTGCTGCCCGTGCACCGCACCTCCGATTGGGGCACGGTTGGCTACGCACGGTGCGAAAGAAGTTCAACATACATACACACACGTGCGTTACGCCACTAATTGAGAGGCCTACGCGGATTTTTTTTGTCTTCCCTGATGATGAGCTTCCGCGGATTTCCAAACACGGGCTGCCCCGTGTTTGTAAAAGTTGACAGCCGCACCACGTGGTTAGTCTCACGGGCTCCACTTTGAACTTCACGCCGCGTGTGAGAGACGCAGAGGGGAGAGAGTGAGGGAGAGTTGGAGAGTGGGTGAGAGAGAGAGAGTGAGAGAGAGAGTTGGAGAGTGGGAGAGTGAGAGAGTTGGAGAGTGGGTGGGTGAGAGAGAGAGTGGGAGAGAGTTGGAGAGTGGGTGAGTGAGACTTGACTTTTAAACAACTTTTATTGCCACCAGCAGCAACAGCACTGGAGGCGATTTCGATTCTAAATACACAAAGTCATCAGTAAACAGATGATAAATAAACGCTACAAATCCACACGCTGTGGCGCTAAAAGCACCGCGCACAACACGAAAGAAAAGCCACGTGGTTGTGGTGTCATCGCGCACGCCACGGTGACGAGCGAGCGCTTCAGAAGGTGACATGAGGGTGCCGTCCACGCTGGTACAGAAGGCTTTTCTGTCTCCCCAGCGTTCGAAGAAGACGCGCACATCACCGACATGTGTGTGGTATGCGTGCTCCAGTCGGAGCCGCGCCTTAAGCAGGCCCTTGAACATTGTAAGCTCTACAGAGCAGCCGTCAGTGTCACCCTCCAGCATCTTTTTCCTCGTTCTGTACACCGTCATCTTCGCTTGCGCGCAGGCGAAGTTGGCGAGGTCGTGGCGCTTGTTAGCCAGGTAAGGCACCACCCCATATACGAAGCTGCTGTTGTAGAAGGGCACCCCCAGTTTCCTGAAGATGTCCCCCAAAAGGCGGAACATTGGTTTGAGCCGCTGGCAGTGTAAGTACTGGTGTGGCAGATCTTCCCTGGTACCGCAGGAAATGCACAAGTCTGTTACCCCTGGCGAGATTCGGCTGAGCCACACGGCTGATGGCAACGTGCAGTGTGCCAACCTCCACTGGAGGTCACCGCAGAGAGAGAGAGAGCGCGCTAGAGAGTGGGTGAGTGAATGAGAGCGAGAGAGTGAGAAAGTGAGTTGAGTGAGAGCAAGGGAAGGAGAATGAGTGAGATTGATGGAGAGAATGAGAAAGTCGGAGTGAGAGTAATAGTTGTTTTATTTATAATTATTTTTAAAAAAATTCTAATGATTTTTTATTCTAATAATTATTTTATTTCTATTATTTCGGATACTATTTTTATTATTTATTTGTATTATTATTATTATTATTATTTTCCTACGTCACTTTACCGAAAAGACCTAAGAGTATGAATCCTTGCAGTCACGAAAGCTTCAAATCTAGAATGAGAGCAATAGCTTGAGAATGTGTTTTTCTTTAAGAGAGTGGGGAGAGCGAGAGTCGTAGATAAAGCGAGAGCGTGAGGGAGTGTGCGAGTAAGCAAGTGGGAGAGTGAGAGGGCGAATTGGTATTCGAGTGATAGAGTGAGAAAAAGAAAGATTGACGGAGTGAGAGAGTAGGGGGGAGGGGAGAGTGAGAGCGAAAGTGATAGGATAGCCCCCCGCTGCAACCTATAGCACCTGTTTATGCACGGAGGATAGCGTTAGGGACTTGGAGATTTGGATGAGGTAGTGATGGGTGGGACACGTGGTGTGCAGGCTGGAGGGGGAGGAGACCGGCATTGGAGGGGCACCCAGAGGTCAGCGACCATGGGGAAGAGAAAACCGAGAGACAGACGGTGGTGGTGGTGATGGTGGTGGTGGTGATGATAGTGGTGGTGGTGGTGGTGATAGTATTGGTTGTGGTGATGGTGGCGTTGAAGATGGTGGTGGTGGTGGTGGTGGTGAATAGTGGTGGTGGTGATGGTGGCGTTGAAGATGGTGGTGGTGGTGATGATGGTGATGGTGGTGGTGAAGGTGGTGATGTTGGTGGTGGTGATTTTGGTGGTGGTGATAGTGGCGATGAAGATGGCGGTGGATGTGATGGTGGTGTTGGTGATGGTGGTGATGTTGGTGGTGATGTTGGTGGTGGTGGTCATAGTGGCGATGAAGATGGCGGTGGTGGTGATGGTGGTGTTGGTGATGGTGGTGATGTTGGTGGTGGTGGTGGTGATGGTGGCGATGAAGATGGTGGTGGTGGTGGTGGTGAAGGTGGTGATGTTGGTGGTGAAAATGGTGGTGATGGTGGCGATGAAGATGGTGGTGTTGGTGATGGTGGTGATGATGTTGGTGGTGGCGATGAGAACGTAAGAGCGGTCTTTCAAGGACACGCTGACTGATGCCCGAGGTGCGTGCGCGTGTGCCAATGACAGGGTGACATGTAACAGCGTTTTAGTTCGGTTAGCCAGGTGAAAACTCCAACAGAGAGAAGTGACCTGGGGACATTTATCATATCGAGGCACAGCTGTTGGTGACCTGAGCCCGACAATAATTCGCACTCGATAAGTATCCGTCTCAACAAAGCCCACACTGCCTCTGAAAGCCGATCCCAACACGCGCTAATTTGTCTCTTTCCCAAAGAGATTAGTTTTTCTGCCCACCCCTCCCCTCTCCCCCTATCCCTCCCCCCTCGCCCCCCTCCGAAAAAAACAAACGCCCTTTCTCTTTCACTGTTCAATTTAATTTTGCAACTCGTAACGCGCACAGAGACAAGGCTCAAGAGGTGCTGGGAAGGCAGCGGTGGCAGCCGCGTGGTGAGCGGACGCCAAATTCCAACCAACTGCCCCAACTCCCCATAAGCTCTGCGGTCCTCTATATATTAAGGTGGTATTGGCCAATTTATGCGTGTGTGTGTGTATATATAAGTTTTGTTTGCTCGGAAACAATGGAAGGAACCGGAACGAGAGGAAGACCTAGCAGAGAGTGGCTTGAGGAGGACATGATAAGAGATTAGTACCAGCGAGATGTGACCCACGACTTGAGCATTAGCGGCACAAAGCAGAGAGAAAAGTGGAAACAAATGACGAAATGTGCATTCCAAAACTACGGGGCTATCTGCCCGTGGATCGTGATGATCATACGGGTGGGAGGAATCCGGAGCACAACCAGAGAAAACCCACATCGTGCGAGGGGGAAACACTCTATCCCTGTACAGATGGAACAGGTGTCGTCCACGTTTGACTTCACAGCATTCGATACAGGGTACGGCGCTTCCTCGACGCTACACGTGGAAGGGAGTTTCATAACAACATCCGTGTGGTGATCCACCAACCCTGCCTGCTGCTGCTGCTGCTGCCTCCACAGCGGTGGATTCCAGGCAGCAGCGTGCGCAGCCACCACCGCCATCATCAGCATCACCAAAAGACAAAGATCCCCTGTACAGCCTTAACAGACTGTTGGGGCAAGTGCTGTTAGAGAGCACCTATGAAGACTAGCACCACGCTCGGCCGCCTTTGTCTCCCTCGTGGCGATGTTTACACACCGCACCAGGTACTCGTTTGAGGCTGAGTGGATCTAGGGAAGGCCCAGGGCCGGTTCAGATAATCGTCACTGAGTTCGTAGCGCAGCGCGCTAACCGCTACGCCACCAACCCCACGTCACCACCACCACCATCACCGCCATCACCATAAACGGTGGAGCAATTTTCCAAATCGATGTGGCGTGTTTCGACCGCGTCGCTCCTGGGCCCGACAACACGTCACGGTTCCCGCATCCTGCTATGAAGAAGGGCCATCGCCCGAAACGTCGCGCATCATATACATCGCGTGTCCGCTGCTCCGTGAGCTCGATGTGAGGTTAGCAGCAGACTGCTCCCGTCTGTAACGGGATCTGCACAGACGCTACCAAGCACTGCGCCACCAGCGCCCCCCCCCCGCCCTCTGGCCGGCCACTGAAATAATGAATGAAAGTAAAAGTGAAAAATAAAGTGAGTTCCACACGGGGGCTGTAACGTCCATTAGCGTCCCACCTGCCAGTCCGAGGCCTCATTAAGACTGCGATTAGTCCGCCTAACGAAGGTCGCGATGTCAAAACTGTGGTTGGAGAGAAGTAGCATGCTCCTCTCTTTCTCTCTCTCTCTTGCTCTCTCTCGTGCAGCATGCTTCTCCCTTACTCTCTCTTGCTCTCTCCCTTACTCTCCCTCGTGTAGCATGCCCCTCGCTTACTCTCTATTTCTCTCTCTCACTTACTCTGTCCCTTACTCTCCAGCATATAGCATGCTCCTCTCTCTGCCTCTCTCTCTCTCTCTCTTCCTTACTTTCTCTTACTCTCGTGTAGCATGCGGCTCTCAGTCTGTGTGTATCTCTCCCTTACTCTCCCTTTATCTCTCTTATTCGATTCATCTTATTCTCCCTTCGTAGCACCTACGCTCCCTTCCTCCGTGTGATCATCGATCGTACCATATCTTGAATATGCATCGATCTCTCCACTTATCTTCTTATCACTTTCTTCCAGTGTTCAGGGGCCTGCTTAAGGCGCGGCTCCGGCTGGAGCACGCCATGTACCACACACATGTCGGTGATGTGCAGCGCGTCTTCTTCGAACGCTGGGGAGCCGGAAAAGCCCCTCTCTGTACCAGCGTGGACGGCACCCTCGTGGTGTTCACCTTCTGAAGCGCTCGCTCGTCACCGTGGCGTGCGCGATGACCACCACCACCACGTGACTTTTCTTTCGTGTTGCGCGCGGTGCATTTAGCGCCACAGCGCGTGGATTTATAGCGTTTATTTTCATTTGTTTGCTGGTGACTTTGTGTATTTCATATCGAAATCGCTTCCAGTGCTGTTGCTGCTGGCGGCAATAAAAGTTGTTCAAAAGTCTCCTTCTCTGGGTTCTGCACGCACGTGAAGTATGATCAAACTAGCGCACACGGACTGACGACACTGCGTGGACCAGGCCTCCATCCAAGAGTGGTGTGGCAATTGAAGGGGCTGTACACGCTCAACCTGGAAGAAAACAACAACAACAACAACAACATTTAATAATGTGGAGCATTTTTTTGGTGCCAACATTTAATAACGTGGAGCATTTTTTTGGTTTAAGCCTTTGTAAGAAATCATGTCTGAATTAACCACGCGGAATTGTGAACATGCAAACAAAAACATGCTCTGGTTGTAATATTTGCATTGTCTTTGAAACTGATTGGTCTACACCAGAGACCACAACTTCATTATTTATAATTTTATTTTTTTTATTTGTATTTTCTATCTACGTGACTTTACCGAAAGAACCAAGAATATGAATTCCTGCAGTCACGAAAGTTTTAAGTCAAAATGTAATGTTTTCAAACAACATTTAATGTTCACAAAATGTATTCCCAAATAGTTTTTGTGGCATTCTTTGAAACGATCTCCTCCCACGTGGATGTGTCAACAAGTTTGTTTGTATACGTGACCTTTTCCATAACCTCAGGTCGCCCCCCCCCCGCGCAACGAAATAAATAAATAAGTGCCCCACGTGGTTCAGTTTGGGAATACGAGTCGAGTGGTTACCGAGACAAGGGCGGAATTTCTATCCAGCAGTGGATAGATAAAAGTTTGACCCTTTCCAAAACACAGTAAGGGACTTTTCAATCAGTCTCACGGCTGACACAAAGAACAGACTGTAGGGGCAAGTGCTGTTAGCGAGCACCTATAAAGGCCGGCACGGCATACGAGGGGGTGGGTGGCCAACACCACGCCCGGCCGCCTTTGTCTCCCTAGCGGCGATCTTTACACATCACACCAGGTACTCATTTGAGGCTGAGTCGACCTAGGGGAGGCCCATGACCGGCTCAGATAATCGTCACCGGTGTTCGCCGTGAGCGAGAATCGAACTCGGGTTGCCAGGTTTGTAGCGCAGCGTAGCGCTAACTGCTACACCACCGCTCCCCAACACTCACACACACTGACACACACACACTAACACACACACACTGACACACACACGCACACACTGACACACACACGCACACACTGACACACACACACATTGACACACACACACACTTACATACACACACTGACACACACACTGACACACACACACTGACACACGCACACACACACACACAGTGACACACACACACGCTCGGTGGTATTCATTTGAGGCTGAGTCGACCCAAGTCGAGACACTGACACGCGGACACTGCAACGCCTTCCCGTCGGCACCCCCCGCGTCACTAAGTGTGGTTGAGGCTCGAACGTCACACCGACTGCTGCTGTGCTCCCCACTGCGTCGCCTCGTGTCTCCGGCGCGAGCTTCCTTCCTTTTACACTAATCCTTCTGTAGAAATCTTCCCACTACATCCCCTCCCTGCCCCCCCTCCACCACCCGCCGCCTCTACCCCCTATCCCTCAACACCCACGGCCCACAGCCACCCTCTTGTTTCTGAACTCACCACCATGCTCACTCGCTCGCTCACGCAAGCACACAGCGCGCCCTGCGCAAATCCTCGACCGCTCATCCACCACACCGCTCCACTCACACACACACACCCGCTCACTCGCCTACCCACCAACTTGCTCGCCGACTGAATCACTAAGTTGACCAAGTCACTCACTCGCCCACTCACTCACATACCAATCCACTCGACTCATCCACCCTCCAACCCACTCACCTACCGTAGGTGAGTATGTGAGTGAGTGGGCAAGTGAGTGATTGTCGGTTGGTGCGTAGGTGAGTGGTTTGATGAGGTTTGTGATTGGGTTGGTGGGTAGGTCACTCACTTGCCCACTCACTCACATACTCACCAACCCACTCATTCATCCACCCTCCAACCCACTCACCTACCCACCAACCCAATCACTAAGCCACCAAACCACTCACCTACCCACCAACTGACAATCACTCACTTGCCCACTCACTCACATACTCACCAACTCACTCACTCATCCACCCTCCAACCCACTCCCCTACCCACCAACCCAATCACTAAGCCACCAAACCACTCAACTACCCACCAACCGACAATCACTCACTTGCCCACTCACTCACATAGTCACCAACCCACTCACTCATCCACCCTCCAACCCACTCACCTACCCACCAACCCAATCACAAACCCCACCAAACCACTCACC
>CM025645.2:4503897-4514826 GCA_014621495.2 Entosphenus tridentatus
TAACTACCTCGCCTGGTATACAGGAGGTCGTGGGTTCGATCCCGACCCTGACGCCTGCTGCCGTATATCTGGAGTTTGCGCGTCGTCCCAGTGGTCGCTTTTCCTTCCAGATTTAGAACTATGCGTTTAGGGTATTTCGCTGCTGTAAATTTCCACCCGATGATAAGCAACTTCGTTGAGCTATCATTTGTGATGTCCAGGTCGCTTCTGAAAAAGAACTACATAGCTCAATGGGCCTTACCTGGTAAAAAAAAATAGGTTAGTTTATCGCCATCGTTATCATAATCACCATTAACATTTTCTTATTCTTTGGGTCTTTCGGTAAAGCCACGAAGAAAAATCTCTCCAGCGATATTTCTCACCTGATGACGATTGCTTGTGTTGCGATCGAAACGTCGTGATATTGTTATTATTTTAATTATGTTTCATTATTTGATTTATCTACGTGGCTTTACCGAAAGACCCAACGAATATGAATTCGTGCAGTCACGAAAGCTCTAAGTCAAGATTTAACCATTAACGATCTCGTTTTTGACGCATTCATCATTACCACCACCACCATCATCACCATCATCACCCACATCCCATCAATACCAGCCAAACAATCATCTGCCACTTAATGCGAAATCACCAGCCGTCCGTCTTTTGAAAAACCTGACCTCTGGCATAGTAATGTGGAATTCCCCCTCCCTCCCTCTCACCCACCCACCGGCTCCCCGCCACAATGCACGAACACGCCCTCTGTATCCCTGACGCGCCAGGCATGTTGGAATTCGGTGCAAAAGACGAAATAAAACAACAATTGGACGCGAAGAATTTGATTTTGTCCGTGGAAGGAAGTTGACGGGAGCCATCTCTCGGCCTGCCCCCCCCTCTCTCTTTCGCCGTGGCTGAAAGAAACCAGCTGTGTGCTGGGCTTTCCCTGCCTCTCCGCCCCGCTCTCTTCGTCTTCCCCCCGTGTCTCTCTCTCTCTCCAGTCTCTTCTTCTCTCGCAGTGGCGGACACATGCCAATCATTCCTTTGGCTACTGGAGCGGCGTGTCCGGAGGATGGAGGAGGTGGTGGTGGTGGTGGCGCTGCTGCTGCTTCTGCTGCTACTGCTGCTGCTGGTGGTTGGTTGGCACATTCCGATCCACGTTTGTTTCACTTTTGCTCCGGGTGGAGATGCGAGGATTTGGCGGGGGGCGGCGGGACGCGTGGAGGAGGGGGTCGGGGACGGGGGTTGATCATGACGGCAGCTGGGAACACCGCGGTGCAACTGGGTTAACACCACCACCAACAACCAACAATCACAGCCACAACCACAAATACTACCACTGCCAATACTACTACAACTATCAAGCGCCGTGTAGTCTCGAACAGGCTGTTGGGGCAAGCGCAGTAAGCGAGTAGCAAGCACCTACATGAGGGCCGGCACGGCACGCGAGAGGGTGGATGGCCAGCACCATCCCCGGCCGCCTTTGTCTCCCCATTGCTAACCACTGCGCCACCGCTTCCCACGGACAAAGACAAAGATCCCCCGTATATAGCCTTAACGGACTGTTGGGGCAAGTGCTGTTAGCGAGCATCTACGAAGGCCGGCACGGCACACGAGGGGGGTGGGTGGCCAGCAACCACGCCCGGCCGCCTTTGTCTCCCCAGTGGCGATGTTTACACGCAGCACCGGGTACACATTTGAGGCCGAGTCGACCTAGGAGAAGCCCAGGACCGGTTCAGATAATCGTCACTGGTGTTGGCCGTGTGAACGGGAATCGAACTCGAGTCACCGGGTTTCGTAGCGCAGCGTAGCGCTAACCACTACACCACCGCTCCTTGCAATACACCACACTACCGCTCCCCACGCAGACACATCACACACACACACACCTCCGTCGATATCAGCAATACCACAACTACGACCTGTAGCACTGGGGAGACAAAGGCGGCCGGGTGTGGTGCTGACCACCAAAACCCCCTCGTGTACTGGCATGGCCTTAATAGGTGCTCGCTAACAGCCCTTGGCCACAAAGTTAATGCGGCTAAATGGGGCTCTTTGTACTGTACCGTGTCAGTGCGTGCGCACGTGCTCGGCGTGAGGGTGTGTGTGTCGGTGTGTGTGTGTCTTTGTGTGTGTGTCTGTGTGTGTCTTTGTGTGTGTCCGTGTGTGTGTGTATTTTTGTGTGTGTGTCTGTGTGTGTCTTCGTGTGTGTGTCTTTGTGTGTGTGTCCGCGTGTGTCCGTGTGTGTGTGTCTTTGTGTATGTGTCTTTGTGTGTGTGTCTTTGTGTGTGTGTCTGTGTGTGTGTCTGCGTGTGTCTGTGTGTGTGTCTGCGTGTGTCTGTGTGTGTCTTTGTGTGTGTGTGTTTGTGTGTGTCCGTGTGTGTGTGTCTTTGTGTGTGTGTCTGTGTGTGTCCGTGTGTGTGTGTATTTGTGTGTGTCTGTGTGTGTGTGTCTTTGTGTGCGTCTGTGTGTGTCTTTGTGTGTCCGGGAGTAAGCGTGTTTGTCTGCGAGTTTGTGTGTGTCCGTGTGTGTGTCTTCCATGTGTGTGTGTATTTGTCTGCATGTGTCCGGCGCGTGTCCCTTGTGGGGAGCGGTGGCGCAGTGGTTAGCGCGCTACGAACCCGGCGACCCGAGTTCGATTCCCACTCACGGCCAACACCAGTGACGATTATCTGAACCGGTCCTCGGCCTCCCCTAGGTCGACTCAGCCTCGAATAAGTACCCGGTGCGGTGTGTAAACATCGCTACTGGGGAGACAAAGGCGGCCGGGCGTGGTGATGACCACCCACCTCCTCGTGTGCCGTGCCGGCCCTACATAGGTGCTCGCTAACAGCACTTGCCCCAACAATCTGTGACTGCTACACGGGGGATCTTCGTCTTTGTACGCGTCTCCACGTGTCCGTGTATGTGGGGCCCCCTCTGTGGAGAGCGGTGGCTCAGTGGTTCGCACGCTGCACTACGAACCCGGTCAAACCGAGTTCGATTCCCGCTCACGGCCACCAACACCGGTGACGATTGCCCGAACCGGTCCTGGGCCTCCCGTTGGCCGACTCAGCCTCAAATGAGTACCTGGCGCGGTGTGTAAACATCGCCACTGGGGAGACAAAGGCAGCCGGGCGTGGTTGCTGGCCACCCACCTCCTCGTGTGCCGTGCCGGCCTTCATTAGGTGCTCGCAAGCGGCGCTTGCCCCAACAGCCCGTTCGAGGCTACACGGGGGATCTTTGTCTTTTGTTCTCGCGTGTGTGAGTGCGCGCGCGCGTGTGTGTGTGCGTGCGTGCGTGTGTGTGAGTACACGTGCGTGAGTGTGTGAACCGCGCTGTTACTGCTGTCGCTGCTGTAGCTGCTGCTGCTGCTGCTGTTACTGCTGCAGGGAGTGTGAATGCGAGCCAGTGTGCTCCGAGGCGAGCCACCTGTCATGAGGGCTATCAACGCCACGCACGGCTCTCTCCATACACAACACTCCGAACTCAACACCCCCCCCCCCTGCCCCCCCCGCCCGCCTTGTGTGTGTAGTGGGGAGACAAAGGCGGCCGGGCGTGGTGTTGGACACCCACCCTCTCGTGTGCCATGCCGGCTCTCATTCGGAGCACGTGAGCAGCACTTGCCCCAACAGTCCGTTAAGGCTATATGGGGGATCTTTATCTTTGTCGTGCGCCATTGCGGCCTCTATATATTTCAGCACCTTAATAGGCGCTCGCTAACTGCAATGGCCATAGGCTGCTACACGGAGCATCTCGGAGGCCTGCGAGGTGAAGGCGCATCGATTAATCGACGAATGTCGATTATTTAAATTCGCCGTCATTAATCGATTCGTATTTCTAATGAACCACGTTATTCAATTAAAGTTCAATGTGTTTCGCGATGTGCAAAAAAAACCTCAACACATTCATCAGCCCGACTGTCTTAAAATTATATACAATAAGCAGAGCCGTCCCTAGGGTGTGACGGCGAATCGGGGCGACTGCCCTGGGCCCCGCGCTTTGGGGGGCCCTGCACTTCGATGTCACGGTGTCAGATGTAATACTGCCGGTTTATTTTGCAGGCGTTGGGGGGCCCGCACGGTGGGGTTTGCCTCGGGTCCCGCAACCACCCTCCCATCCCCAACCCCTCCACTATGGACGGCCCTGGGAATGTGACGTTTCGGGCACTATCCCTTCTTCATAGCACATCATTTACACAGACTCGCCAAATAATCAGTTGCACGTTATGGGCTCGCGTGGCCACCCTCTGCAGCCACTGGTGGCGCTACGCTTACTGTTCCAGTCAACGTGCCAACGTCGAAGGCAACGTTGGCATGTGGTTGAAAACGTTGGACAAACGTTGAACCAACGTTTCCTCGGATCATGTACAAAAAATATCTATTTGAAATTGTTTCTCAAGAGTTACTATTTGTGTATATTCATAAGCCTATTCAACCAAACAGTTAATCAGAATTGTCTCTGTAATTCTCATCAGACCCACGCGATGAAGTCTACCAACCTCTCATTGCCCACTGTGTCTCTTTACTGACCTCGACATTTACATGTTGTAAGGGAGGGCCATTGCCCCGAAACGTCGCGTATTTGTATCTTCAGGCCGCAGTTGATACGACTGACGAAAGTGTTTAGTTTGTTTTGTTGTTGCAATTCGTCATTGTGCACTGCTGCCAACGCAAGCAGCAGAATCGGCAAATAATTCAAGTTCAAGTTCATTTATTAGGTATAGCCCTGTGAGCCATTCGGCTCTGGAATCGGGTGCAACCGCCACAAACAAAAAACAAAAACATGAACAAGAAAACATCTTAAAGTGAATATGTGACTAAGTGCAAACAGAAAATCCAAGAAAAGACAGCAAAATATTGCGGAAAAAGCACCGTGCACCAACGCTGTGTGCAAAAATCCCAGTGGGATGCAAGTCAAACAACAACAACAAATACAAGACAACTTAGATTAAGGCCATCAATCTTACTCCGTACTACAACAAACAAACATGGCCAAACCAGTAAACTTTTCGAAATCACCAAAATAAAGCAATGTAACAGTGATCATAGGAACTGTGACGGAATTTTCACAATAAACGACATAAACAACATGTACTACAAAAACCCTGCAGCCATAGCTGGCTGCATGAGTCACTCCACAACAGCAGGAGCATCAATCGGAGTATTATAATTTTCCAATGCACCTTCAAGATCAGCACACTAAATCAAAACACAGGTCATACTTTGCAGCGATCATCCGGAGCGAAACATTTTATTTTAGGCCACTGCACAGCACTGGCAGCTAGGGGTGTACAACTCCTCTAGAGCAGTTTTGAGTTAAGATCTCATAGGTAGCGACTCAAGTTGCAATTTATTGGCAATAGCATTCCAGACCATGGGGGCATCAATAACATTGAGTGGCGCTATAGCGGCCTCTAGTGGCGACAGTGGCGCCTGGCACCACGGGTCCACAAATGTCCGTATTTTAAGCACGCGTATTAAAACATTAATGACTACTTTGGCAGACAACATCTTAATGCCCTTCTGCGTATATATATATAGAACCGCAGATCTCGGGCAATCGTTGGCAACGTCGGCTCACTACCGCATGCGTGCTGCTGTTGCTACCTCCCGGCTTTGTCTGCGTGATTTCTCTCGGCGATTGTGAGAGATGGAAATGGACGAGATGAGATGGAGATGAGATGCGTGAATGATGTTCACGCTCCGAATAATGTTCAACGCAAATAATTTTATTTTTTATAAGCGCAAGCGGCTTTGGAGACAACATCCATTTTGTATATATGTATATTCTGCACAGCGACTGATATTCTTATATTCCGCTAATTACACAAATTCAAATCTAATTTCTATAGAACTGCTTTTTGTGTTAGTTTGTTGTCCTTCACCTGCACCTCTGATTAGCACGGTTGGATACGTACGGTGCGAAAGAAGTTCAACATAAACGCGATTACATTCTCCAAAAAATAATTTTACCTGCACAGTGGAAAAACGACTCCCTACTTCTCATCTTCCTTTAATGTACCCAGAGAGTGGTGGAAACTCCACATTGCCATAGTGGGAGAAGGGGCAGGCCATGGATATTACGACTGTTGATTCCAACCGCCGTGTATGTAGTCATCAAAGGTTTGCCGTTCTGTTCAAGGCAACCACACACCGCACCAGGAAACTCATTTAAGGATGAGTCGACCTAGGGGGGAGGCCAAGGCCCAGGTTCGGAAAATGGTCACACGGTGTTGGGCGTGAGCAAGATTCATACTGCTACACCACCGATACCCCCCCGCACCCCCCCTTCCCCCGCTACCCCCATCCACACATCACACCACACACCACACCCACACCACACCCACACCACACACCACAACCAACACCACCTACACACCACACAGAACAGAGGAAAAAACAGATAATCCCCCCCCCCCCCCCTGTGTGTGGTGACGACGTAGTGCGGTTCGTGTGCGCCAGGTGGCGGGCGAACTCCCTCCGTTGATCATCGCGATTTTGTGTGGAAGTCACGCACGGGCGGCCTTGCTCGGAGTATAAACACTTGAGCAGACGGGCAGCCGCCGCGTCTCCTTCACGTGTCCGTCCCTCCAAAGCAAAACAACAACAACACAAATGCAGGTCGTTTTTCTTCACGCCTTGCACCACTCCCACTACAGCGGAGAGAGGGATGCGTGTGTGTGTGTGTTTCTTTTTTATGGAGCTCAGCCCCGACTGAGTTTGAACCCTGGCTGTGGCTGCGACCCATGTTTGCTTGAGCCAAGCAAGGGTGAATCTAGCCGACGACGACGACGATGATGATGATGATGATGACACACAGACACCGTGTGTCAAAACCGGTGCAGCGTGCTTGCTTGGCTTGAATCGACGCTGCTGAAATAATGCGCTCCCAGAAGGCCGTGGGGCTGATGGGGTTTTGCAATAAATATTATTTTGATATTTACAGGGTACTTCAAAGAAAATGTTAACACGTATGTGGGACTATCGTTTTTTAATGGAAGAAGAACGGATAATAGACTGTAACGTGATAACGAATGTATGCTAATAGCTTCGAAAAATCAAAGAATCTCACTTTAACGCCATCACTGTCAACACGTGCCTGGAATCGTCTCCGGGTGGTCTCCAGAGCCCAGAGGCACATTTCTCGTGGCATTGTTGCAAATTCTCAGAAGAAGTGTTCACATTTTTTTCTAAAGCGCCCTGTATATGATTCATATTCTTAGGTTTTTTCGGTAAAGTCACGTAGGTAAAATAAATAAATTAATAAAAGTAAAATAAAAATACAATTAAAATCACGACGTTTCGGAGGCAACACAAGCTTCCGTCTTCACGTGGAACCGTCACAGCACGATAGCTGTCGTCACGAAAGCTTCAAATCTAGAACGCCTTGTATATTGTTGACGTGCGTTGACGGCCACGTGAAGGAGACCGATGGTGTTGCTTCACCTTGTGGTTTTATAAACCGCCGTTCACACGGAGGCATAGCTCCCAGTGGCGTTCTAATAGCTCAAATGCTGGCTAGTCGGCCAGCATTAGCCGGCCGCCTTTGTCTCTCCCCTACGGCGATATTTGCACACTACACCAGGTACTCGTTTGAGGCGGAGTCAACCTAGGGGAGGCCCAGGACCGATGCAGATGATCGTCACTGTGTGTTGGTGGCCCTGAGCGGGCGGGAATCGAATTCGGGGAGCCGCGTTCGTAGCGCAGCGCGCTAACCGCTGCACCACCGCTCCCCCGAATCCTGCGAGGTGATTTGGGCAGTAGATAATGGGATCTTGTTCACGGAGCGGGGGGTGGGGGGGGATCAGGGATGGGGGAAGAGGGGGGAGGGTGATGGTTGCTTCGGAGAGATTTTGACAACGTGTGCTTTTCACTTCGTTCACTTATTTTGTCCACTTGTAATGATTATTTGCGTGGTGCATCATCAACCATGGCCGATCCACTGCTGGATGAAGGCTTCCCCCAATGAAGGCATTGGCATTGGCTCGCACACGACTTGCAATCCAAAGGTCCCCTGTCTACCCAGCATGTTATATATATCGTTTATTGTTAAATTTAAATCACAGTTCCTAGGATTACTGTTGTTACATTGTTTTTATAGCGTTATTTTGGTGATTTCGAAAACATATGGGTAATTAAAATTGGATTATGGTTGTTATTGTTTGACTTGCATCACACTGTGATTTTTGCACACAGCGGTTTTTTGTGTGGAACATTTGCTTGTTTATCCAGGATGTTTCTGTTGCGCGTCGTCGCTTTAAGATGTTCTCCGTTCATATTTAGTTTGTTGCGGTTGCACCCGACTTAAGAGCCGCATCGCTCACAGGGTTATACCAAATAAATGAAACTTGAAAACTTGAAACGGGGGTACCACCACCAGTTACATCGATGGCAAGCTCGCGTACGGCGGGGTTGAAGCGTGTGTACTCCGACATCTTCCAAGACCTTCAGTGGAGGCTGTTCCGCTAGCAGTGGTGCGTGCAGGGGGAATTGCAGGGCTCCGCCTTTACCCACGCAGCCCTGGTGTCAGGCGTGCCCGGGCATGTTTGCGATCACCAGTTTTGGAATGTCCCAGGTTGAAGGGACGGATAGATGCTATCGGCTTGGGCGTCAAGAGGTGGCCACGTGGGTGAGCGGTGGTGCAATGGTCAGCGCGCTGCACCATGAACCCGGCGATCAGAGTTAGATTCCGGCTCACGGCCAACAATAATAGCGGCGAATAAATGAACCGGGTCATGGGCCAACCCGAGCGTCGACTCAGCCTTAAAATGAGCACCTGGTGCATTGTGTAAAGATCACTACTAGGGAGACAAAGGCGGCCGGGATCGGCACTGGGCACCCACCCCCTCGTGTGCCGTACCGGCCTTCATAGGTGCTGTTCGCTAACAGCACTTGCCCCAACAGTCTATTAAGGCTATAACGGGGGATCTTTGTCTTTTATTATGAGCCGCGGGCTAAGACTTTGTCATCAGGACGGGAGGGGGGCAGGAGGTTTGGTGAATCTGCCACGGCGGGAGATCGATAAGCAGCAGCACCATTGTTTGAGATGAAATCCTGGGCCCAGGGAGAAGTCAACAGAGGCGATAATGAAACGTGTGCACAAAGTTACTCAGCACAAACAACGCGGAGGAGCGCAAACTCACACACGGATAGCCCTGCAGAGAGACACACAGGGATTAGGGGCCGTCCATAAATGACGTCACACACCTAGGGGGGGTCATACATTTGTGACGATGTGTGACGAGGGGGGGGGTGAGAAATGTGAAGTCACATCAAAATGCGCAACTTTACATAAATATAGACAACACGTTCTACTTAATTAAATAGACATTCAAATAAATGTTTTCTCCAACAACATCAGAGTATAGCGGCACATTAAATACGCACTACAATGACAATAGTTTAAAGCAATTTGAAGCATCTTTTATTATTTTTTGGTTGGGGGCAGAGCTTTGTGACGTCATATTTGAGGGGGGGGTCTGACTTTTTGTGACGAGGGGGGGGGTAAAAAATCGTCCAAAATCACGTGACGTCATTTATGGACGGCCCCTTATACGTAAATTACTTCCTATAATCACCCAGAAATGTCTGTCCGTTCCGCGCGTGAACGTCACTGCACACGAGGCTCACCCCCCCGCGTGACGTCACTCCACAGGCCCACCCTCACTCATTAATATTCATGAGTGGGTGGATTTTTACGCTAACGCAGAGGAAGGTCGAACTGAATTAAATAATGTATTACGCAAAGTCGCTTCGAATGCGACTTTTCTTTACAGAAAGTGATGGTAAAAAATACATCTACGCAGCACAGTGCTATATCCCTGCGTGACGTCACTGCAAAATACCCCCCCCCCTCATTAATATTCATGCCCGCGTGTAAATTTACACGAACGCACAAGAAGATCGCGCACTCCACATGCCGCACCCCTCCCCTCATTAATAATCATGAGCTGGTGACGTCACTTCACATGCCGCACCCCTCCCCAATAACCAGTAGCGGGTGACGTCACTCCACATGGCGCACCCCTCCCCCACCACCATTAGCGGGTGACGTCACTCCACATGGGGCGAGCCCCCCCCCCCCTCATTAATAACCATGAGCTGAACAATTTTTTCTATAGAATATTTCAGATTTACTGCAAGAGATACCCGTCTTTGGACGGGCAAAAAAGCTAGTTATATATATTCACGATGTGTAAAATATACGTGCAAACGAATGAAAAAATAAGCTTCTGGGTTTGTAATTGTAAATACAGATTGGCAGTGGAGAGAAGGCGCGGTTGGAGCGGGATTAGACGCCGCGTGTACCGATTTGGTGTTGCGTGGCTACGAATTTAATTCCAATCTGATTCCCGCGTCGAGGCGAAGCATCCGCGGGAGAGGCCAGATTAATGGATTTAGTTTGGCAAATGAATAACAAATACATCGCGCGGAGCTTCGCACTTTAATCCACTGATCCCCCCGCACGCTTCACAACGCGCGAGCGAGGTGAGCGCAGTGCGGTCGGTCATGGCAGATGTTTGCTCTTTTTGTTGCTATTTTGGGTGGCCTGGGGGATGAAAGTAAAATTCACAATCATCGCAATAATCATCATCATCATCACAGCTGGGACATCTGATTGTGTAAGTCAAATGTTTGTTTTTGTTACACTTTGGCTGTGGCAGGTGGTGGTGGGTTCACGACACATTTACGGTTACGCGATCAAACCCCCCTCCCCCCCCAAAAAATATATTTTTTATGAATAAGTAAATCGTGTTGGTGATGCCGCTGATGCTCCGTTGGGAGTCGTGCATCTGTTAAAAATTAACCCGTAAAAACAAAGTTTTTCACTATAAATCCTTTATATGCGTGGCGGCGAGAGTCCTCTCGTCCTCTGGCTTGAGATAGCTGCCACCTATGGGTCAGATTATTGTCTGGCAGCATTAAGAAATTGGTAATTAAATATAAAAAATCCCTAAACAGTGTAAAATTT
>CM025645.2:4559826-4579274 GCA_014621495.2 Entosphenus tridentatus
GGGGAGAGAGCGAGTGTGGGGGGGAGGGAGAGTGTGGGGGGGAGGGAGAGTGTGGGGGGGAGGGAGAGTGTGGGGGGGAGAGAGAGTGTGGGGAGTTTGGAGTCGTGAGAGAGAGAGTGTGGAGTTGCGGGGGGAGTCTGTGGGGAGTGCGAGGGAGTGGAGGACGTGGCAAGGATTTACAGGGGAGGAGGTCACAGCTTCAGCCGCGAGGCTTAATAAATATTCATGTATGTACCGCGGAGATGCACGTATGCATATGTATGTGCTTGTGTGCATGTAGCAGAGGGCGACGTGTGAGTGTGCGTGTGTGCCGAGCAGTGGTTAAGCGCGCTGTGCTACGAACCCAGGTACCCGAGTTCAATTCCCGCTCACGGCTAACGTCAGTGGCGAGAAATTTCTGAACCGGTCCTGGGCCCTCCCCCAAGGTCGACTCAATGAGTGCCTGGTATGATGTGTAAAACCATCGGCACTGGGAAGACAAAGGCAGCCAGGCGTGGTGCTTCTATGTGCCTCCCTGCATCTCTCCTCTGTGTATCTCCACACTCTCTTGTGTCTCACCGCGTCTCCCCGTGTGTCACTGCATTTCCCCGTGTCTCACCCTGCGTCTCCCCGTGTGTCACTGTAATTCCCCATGTCTCACCGCAACTCACCGTGTGTCACTGCATTTCTCCACGTTTCACCGCATCTCTGCGTCTCACTGTGTCTCACTGCATCTCACTGCATCTCTCTGTGTCTCACTGTGTCTCACTGTGTCTCACCGCATCTCCCCATTTGTCATTGCATTTCTCCACGTTTCACCGCATCTCTGCGTCTCACTGCGTCTCACTGCATCTCACTGCATCTCACTGCATCTCACTGCATCTCTCTGTCGCACTGTGTCTCACTGCATCTCTGTTTCTCACTGCATCTCACTGCATCTCTCTGTGTCTCACCACGTCTCCCTGTCTCCCCACGTCTCCCCTTATCTCGCCGCGTCTCCCCCCACCCCCACCCCCGCCGTGCGTCTCCTCACCCCACCGCGTCGTCTCTCCGTGTCGCCCGGCAGGCCTGGACGACTCCCTGCAGGAGTACGTGGGGCGCGTGGAGAGCGAGAAGGTGGACGGGGAGCAGCTCCTCGCCGTGTCGCACCAGGAGCTCGAGGAGCTCGGCGTGGCGCGCATCGGCCACCAGGAGCTCATCCTCGAGGCCGTGGACCTCCTCTGTGCCCTGGTGAGCGGGAGCGGTGGCGTGGGGGTGAGGAGGGAGCGGTCGACAGAGGAGAGGGGATAGTCGATGTGGGGGCTTTGGTTGTGGAGTTGCGGCGCAGATTGAGGACCTCTGTCGTGGTGATGAGGTGTGACGCTCCTGTGTGACGTTGAGGATGTGAAGGCTTCTGTCGTGGTGAGGGGTGAGGACCTGTGGCATGGTGAGGAGGTGAGGTTCAGGGACATGGTGAGGAGGTGAGGTCCAGGGTCATGGTGAGGACGTGAGGACCTGTGGTATGGGTGAGGAGGTTAAGTCCAGGGTCATGGTGAGGGGTGAGGACCTGTGGCATGGAGAGGAGGTCAAGTCCAGGGTCAAGGTGAGGAGGTGAGGTCCAGGGTCATGGTGAGGCAGTGAGGACCTGTGGTATTAGTGAGGAGGTGAGGAGGTGAGGACCTGTCTAAGAGGGTGGCGATTTGAGAAACCTGCCCCATGGTTTTTATCTCCCGCATCGGGATATGGAGTCGAACTCGCAGCCTCTGGTTTGCTAGTCTGGTGTGCTGGGTGTTGTTACTCCGGTGTCACAGAGATAGACACCGGGACATGTGAAGAGAAGCAAAGAGAGATATAAATAAGAAATGTAATAAGTGTTGCCCGCCACTTGTTATTGTTACGCTTGGAGGATCTGGGGAATTGCTGTGTTAATGTTTCCGTGTGTGTGTGTGGCGTCGAAATCCTGCCCTTCTGTTGCAGATTCTTTGTTCAATCTCACACAAAGTTTTATGTTTATACTTGCGTGTAAGTGCATGTGTGTGGGTGTTTTGAGTAGTGGGGAGTGGTAGTGTAAGGGTTAGCGCATTGCGCTCTAAAACCCAGCAAGCCGAGTTCAATTCCCACTTGTGGCCAACACCAGTGACGATTATTTGAACCGGTACCTGGGCCTCCCCTAGGTCGACTCAGCCTCAAATGAGTACCCAGTGCGGTGTGTAAACATCGTCACTAGGGAGACAGAGGCGGTCGGGCGTGGTGCTGGCCAACCACCCCCTCGTGTGCCGTGCCGGCCTTCATAGGTGCTCGCTAACAGCACTTTCCCCAACAGTCTGTTCAGGTACACGGGTGATCTTTGTCTTTGGTTGGCTCCTGGGCCTTCCATCCCAAAGGTTGACTTAGACTTAAACATTAATAGCTAGCGCGGTGTGCAAATAAACCCGCGTTCGGGAGACAAATGCGGTGTGGCCGTGCTGGCCTTAATAGGTGCTCGCTAACAACACTGGGCCTAATAGTCTGTTAAGGGCGACACGGATAATCTTTGTATTCGGTATGAAATGTCAATGGTGTGGGGTCCTGTGTGTTTTGCACAGACACCCGGGTCTCAATGCGAGCCTTTTCGTGTGTCACAGGAGTTCGCGTGGCCATACTTCACCGCAACGGCGGGTGAAGTGAAGTAGGCATCATCCTCGGCCGCGTGTCGCTCGCTCCGGGGTTTTCCGCCTTCGGGGGTGGAAGGCAAAGGTTGCGGTGGCGATTAAAGATTTTCGTTGACCGCGTGCAAAAAAGGAAAAATGTTGGACGTGCGAAATTTCTTGCGAGAAACAAAAACTCCATCGGGCTTGGTCCGTTAATCGGTCAGAGCGGATGGATGTTGCGCAATTGAGCTGAAAACAAACATGAAAGGAACGAAACGAGAGAAGTGGTGGCGGTGTTGGTGGCCGTGGGAACGCAGTGAAATAGTGCGAGCGACATGGTGCAGTATTAGGAGAGAGCGACCGAGCAGGCGAGAGGGACAGAAGGTGTTTGTTGTATTTTTTATCTCATTTAATTTCTGTCCGGAGAGGCACAGAGTGCGGCTTTACTGTGGCCACAGAGAAAGAGATCGAGACATGTAGCCCCCCCCGCTCTCTCTCCCTCTCCGTACGCTGGTGTCCTGTGATTGTCACTGACCCCCATCCTCCCCTCCGCTCCACCCCCCCCCCCCGTCCTTTTTTTTTTCTCTCCCCGGGCTGGCCCACATATAGAATCCCCCCCCCCCCCCCTTTACACCCCCCCCCCCCCTTGGGGCAAGATCGGATGTGCACTCACATGTGGGAGTGAGGAAAGGGGAGCGCATAGAGAGAATTGATTGTGTGCAGGAGGAGGAGGAGGAGAGTGCGTGGGTGAGCGTGCGTACGTGCGTGATGCTGCCCACCCACCACCTCGGCATGCGGGGAGCGGTAGTGTAGTGGTTAGCGCTACGCCGCGCTACGAACCCGGCGACCCGAGTTCGATTCCCGCGCAGAGGCCAACACCGGTGACGATTATTTGAACCGGTCCTGGGTCTCCTCCTCTAGTTTGTACCCAATGCGGTGTGTAAACATCGCCACTAGGGAGACAAAGGCGGCCGGGCGTGGTGCTGGACACCCACCAAACCCCCCCTCGCGTGCCGTGCCGGCCTTCAAAGGCGCTGTTCGCGTGAAGCACTTGCCCCAAACAGCCTGTTGAGGCTATCGGGGGATATTTGTCTTTGTGATGCCGGCCACCCAACCCCCTCGTGTGCCCTGCGTGCCTTGTAATAGGGAGCTGCTCGCTACAGGCACTTGCCCCAAACAGCCCGGTGAGGCTACCTGGGGGATCTTTGTCTTTGGCTGTGTACAAATATCCAGGCTCGATATAACCTGGGGGGGGGGGGTATCATGCTCGTGTGTGCCGTGCCCGGCTCCATAGTCGTGCTCGCTGACAGCACTTGCCCCAACAGTCTGGTAAAGGCTATACAGGGAGGATCTTTGTCTTTCATCTTTATTTTGGAGCTTTCGTGACTGCAGGAATTATCTTTGTCTTTGTAGAGAAACGATAGTGTAGTGGTTTACCGCGCTGCGCTCCGAACCCCGGCAGCACGAGTTCGATTCCGAACCCGCTCAAAGCTACCAACACCCAGCGACGCTGATCTGAACGGGTCCCTGGGCCTCCCCTAGGTCGACTCAGCCCAAAATGAGTGCCTGCTGCGGGGTGTGTACGCGAAACATCGCCACTGGGGAGACAAAGACGGAGCCGGGGTGGGTCTGCCCCCCCCCCGCGCCGCGCGTCGTGCGTCATAGGTGCTGCTGATCCGCTCACGGCACTTGCCCCAGCAGCCCCCGTCGGCTACACGGGAGAGCTTTGTCTTTGTTGTGCACGCGTGGGGTTCCCGATGGGAGGGAGGAGTGGGTGGCTGGAGGGGCGGGGGTTTGGGGGGGTTGGGGGGGGGGGCTTGGCAGACAGGTTTCCTGCCTGGTTCAAGAAAAACAAAGATCACCCTCCCCCGCCCCGTGTCGCCTCCACAGGGGAGGGGGGGGCGGGCAAGTGTTGTCGGACCCTCCCCTAGGTCGACTCGGCCTCAAATGGGTAACTTGGTGCGGATGCGTAACAAATAAGAATGGGTTTTACAACTTTGCGGCAATGCGCCAGGGTGTTCAGATGTTCGCTCACCAGGCAAGGTACGGTCTGCATTGACCCATGCGCCACTTGCGGCGAGCATGCAATTAGTGCGGATGTGTGGAAAATCAATCGGCACTGGGGGGAGACAAAGGCGTCCGGGGGTGTGGTGCTTCCCCCCCCCCCTCCCCTTCCCACCTCTGGCCCCGTGCGCCTTGCAGCACTTGCCCTCAATAGTCTAGAAGGCTATACGGGGCGTCTTTATGAGTGTATACAGTGCCTGCGTGCTGTTGGCACAGCAGGGAGAGGGAGGGAGTTGGCTGTTGCATCTGCTGTCAGCCTGGGAATATTAACCCGTAACATCTGGGTCTCTCCCATAACCCCACAGGCTCGCATTCACCACCCACTCCACGTGCGCCAAAGCGCGAACCTCGCCTGGCACAATCGGTGACGTCACCGCCGACGCACGAGTGGTGAATGACGGATGTTGTGATGAACAAAGTTCCACCATAATTGTGTGTAAATAAGTAGAACAACAGGCAGGACAGCCTCATGGAGTCTCAAGGCGCTGTTGACTGGAGGGTCCTGCCACTGCCATTGTGGATGGGGTGACGCGGTGGCTATGAGACGTTAACTACGTCGCCTGGTATACAGGAGGTCGTGGGTTCGATCCCGACCCTGACGCCTGTTGTATATTTGGAGTTTGCGTGTCTCTCTCCCCGTGGTCGTGTGGATTTTTCTTTCTCCGTGTCCTCCGGTTCTTTCTCTCCACATTTAGAATCGTCGTGCGTCTAGTGTATTTGGCTGCTATATATTTCCACATGTCATAATCAACTTCGTTGAACTATCACTTGTGGCCAGGTCACTTCAGTAAAAAAATGCGCTACATACATAGCTCAGTGGGCCTTACCTGGTAAAAGAAAAAGTATAGTTTAGTATAGTATACGAGTGGGGGGTGGACACTCAAAAAGCTCCACACAGATGGACTCGATAACCCATTGCTGTTACTGCCACCTTTGCGCATGCAATTAAATCAACTGTTTTATATAAATATTATTTTATTATTTCCCTTCTACGTGACTTTACCGAAAGAACCAAGAATATAAATCAACTGTGTTTGCAAATATTCACACACAAGCGCGCGCGCTCATTCTCAGAGATTCAATACACGCGCGACGATTCGGATAGACGATTCAATGCTGGATGTCGTTTGCGAATCTCTCAAGTCTTTGTGGCGAATGCTCAGCGCCTCTAGTGGCTGTGGGGGCTTCCGTGAACCCATCGCGGTCACGCGGACCTCGTTCCGAGTCTTCCACGTGTGCTGTGCGACAGATCGCCGAGCTTTGGAATCGATGAACCATCGAATCGCTGCCCCCTCTGCCACTGTGGCCACGAGTGCTCTATAACTGCGCTCTGCTCTGATACTTCCTCTGACGCCGTGCACGTGGTTTCTTCACGTGAATGCCCGTGACGGCAGTTTTTTGACACCGTTGTTGATTTGCTTATCGTACGCCGTTTGTTGTTCATCCCGACTGCAGTGAGTTCTGGGGTGGGTTTTCGTGTAAAGAATTTTTTGTTTTTTTCTTGGCACGTCACCCTCCAGCCTGCAGTGTCTTTTAACTGTCGCCACGGCCCTTGAGCTGTGGAGTTGGCCCAACACCCCAATGTAGGATCACAGAACTCGGGCAATTGTTAGCGGCGCCCGTTCTGGCTGCACTTCCCGCTTGTGCCGTACCGACCTTCATAGGTGCTCGCTAACAGCCCTTGCTCCTACAGTGGTGAAGGCTATACGGTGGATTTTTATCTTTGTTCCTGCGGTGTGGTGGTGAAGTGGTTAGCTAGCTCACTGCTCTGTAACAAACATGGCGGGGCCACCTGATTTTGATTCCCGATCACGGCCGACATCAGCGGAGGAGAGTGGCGGACATTAAAAACAAAAAATATATTTTTTTTATTTTATTTTACCAGGTGGGGCCCACTGAGCTACACAGCTCTTTTTCAGAAGCGACCTGGCCACAAATGATAGCTCAACGGAGTGGATTATCATCACGTGGAAACGTGTAGCAGCCAAGTAACCTGAATGCATGTTGATTATAAATGTGGAGGGAAAAACCAAGAGGACCCGGAGAAAAATCCATGCCACCACGGGCAGAACACGCAACTCCAAATATACACGGGTCAGGGTCGGGATTGAACCCACGACGTCCAGTGACCCTTAAACGTGGGAACATAATCGATTTCTTAGGGGGATTGTCAGGGTTTGTCCTCGAATCCGTTGCCAGCATGTGGGTTGCAGTCATCGTGAGCTGCGCCGGGCCGCTCTCTGGACCTGGCGGGGTAGGGGTCCTCACGGTTTGAACACGGGGCCACGGCGTTCACACACCTGTACAAACACAGGCCCTCCAAGTCAAACATGGAACACCTGCTGAGGTGGACATACGGTGGCGGGGGTCAGGCTAAGTAAGGGAAGCAAGGGGGGGGTGGAAGGGAGTTCTCTTTCACTCCCCGGCTCTTCCCACTTTACGTGGAGGGGGGTGACGCAAGCGGACTGAACCATTTCTGGTCCGCACGTTTGTTTGTGATGGGACTCGAGCGTGAGCTGATGCCTCTGTCACACGCAAGCAGCGGTGTAAACGGGTCAACACCACCACCGTCAGTCAGTCGCGTGTGATCGAATAAAGTGTGGGAAGTTGCCGCCTCTTGTCCTAGGCACTGTGGAAGAGTAGACCAAATACCGTCTAGTGGGGCCCTCGAGTGGAGGCCCTTCTGCCAGCAGTGGCAACAAGCGGGTAATTGCAGGGCTGCACATTTGGAAAGTTTTAAAGTACGAATGAAGATGTAAATGTCCTTCCAAGCAATGTGTCCTGCTCGCAAACAGGATAGCAACGTGACGCGTTCTGTGCGTTTACGACGACGCAGCAAATTCGTTTTTAAGTCACAATAAGACCCACGTGACGGATTCCGTCCAATCGCGGGTGGTTGCGATCGGGATGTTGCTGCGATTAAAGAAACCCAAATGATGTCAGCGGTGGCCGCTACGAGAGACACAAACCCAATGGAGTTATTCCGATTTTTATTCATGTAAGCCGCGAAAGATTTGGATAATATATTTTTTTCGTAAGCCCCCTTTTGTTATTCCACTGCTGGTGGAAGGCCTCCTCACCCCGCATCGGTTTTGAGAGCTGTTTGACCATACTTCACCATGCTGGGTCAGTGCGGGTTGGCGAAAGGGGGCGGGGGGGGGTCACTCCTTGATCCGGTTCCGAAATCACCCACCCGTGGTGATGGCAATGGGTCGGGAATTGAACTCAAGCCGGGGTTAGTTATTTTTTTCGAAAATAAACTTTTTACTTTACCGGGTAAGGCCCACTGAGTTCTATAGCTCTCTTTCAGAAGTGACCTGGCCACAAATAACCCAATGAAGTTGCTTATCATGTCGACATTTATAGCAGCTGAATTCAATGCAACGCATGTAGATTCTAAATGTGGAGGGAGGACCCGGGTGAAAATCTACGCGACCATGGGGAGAACATGCATACGCCAAATATACAGGCATCAGGGTCGGGATTGAACCCTCGACCTCCTGTATACGAGGCGAGGTAGTTAACATCTTGGCACCGTAACGCGGTACGCGAACCCGCAGCACCGCTTGATTTGAATAACCGGTGAGGTTTACTTCACCGATTCCTGCAATGTAAACCCAGTGATGACTACACACACACACTTGGCCGTTCTCTGTCCTCCTTCAGTGCTGCCCCCTCTCCAATTTCCCATCAGTCCTTGCAACAGCCAATGCCGTTGGCCGACAACTGTCAGTTGGCTTTTTTTTTGCCCGATTAGCACGGTTGGGTACGTACGGCGCGAAATAAGTTCTACGTACATGTACATACAGAGAGATTCCCTCTAGAGGAGGTTAAGGCGCAGCCCCTTCAATTCCCTGCTCACGCCACTGCTGGCGGAAAGCACCTCCGCTCGACGGAGGTATGAAGAGGTCCTCCACGCTAGCACAAGGGTAGTTATGGGCCTACTGCTCCATGTTGGCCGCTACGTCTTGGAATAGGTGAGTGTTACCCACACTCGACCCCACGCCACTCGTGCCGTGGTCGTGTACTCTTTCCTCTGGGTGAGACAGAAGCAGCGACACGGGGGGGGGTGGTGGGATTAAAGCAACTCGCTCTGTTGTTTTTCAACTGCCATGCCAGGAGATGGAATCGAACCGGCGACATCCGGATTGCGAGCCCAGCGTGCTGACGATATGCAGAGTTTTTTGTGTGTGGATGTATTTTGTAAATTATTAATTTCATCTCAACTTTATCTTTCCAGGAAATTCTAGTCCGCATAAAAGCGGTGAGTGTTTACTCAGAAAACTGATTTGATGACTGACAGGTCAGTGGTTGGTGGGGGGGGACCTTGCTTTCAGAGTTAGAGGCTTTGTGGGTATTTTTTTTTTAAATCCGGGCTTGGCTTTATACAAACACTTCAGGAATGTTACTCTGCTGTGTAACTCACGAGACGACCCCCGGCAACACCACGGCATTGGCAATCGCGTGGCTGCCCCTTTTCAGACTTGGCATGAAACATTTACAGAACCTCCTCTCACTTGTCGATGTTCCCGGTGACCATGGGCAGTGGTTGATAATTATCAGTTGACGTACGCTCGTATGATGAACTTTCTTTCGTGACGTAGCCAAGCGTGCTAATCGGAGGTGCGTGGGGAAGGACGTTGAAGCAGTAGAGTGACTCCATAATAGATGTTTTCTGAAGTTAGAGCGCGTAAATATTAATGTGTCGTTAAACCCGCCACCACCCGGCACGGCCAATCAATAAGGTTTGTCACATTTCGATTTAAAGCTTTCGTGACTGCAGGGATTCATATTCTTGGTTGTGTCGGTAAAGTCACGTAGAAGGGAAATAATAAAAATTTAACATAATAAAATCAAAGGTTGTCACCTAAATAAAACGTGCCATTTCGGTACTAGTACAGCACACCGGTGCGTTGGAGAGTAAACTCATAACATTTACAATTCGAGTACGACGTTGCACCAGTAATTACAACCAGCCTCATCAGGTGACAGCCAGAGTTGCGGAGAAATCCTTCTGTTTCGGTCTGAGAGTAATACTGTTGTAATTATTGAAGAAGCGTTTGTCTCTTAGCCAATAGCTACTATGAGTGTATGCATGTATGTACGTAGCCAACTGCGCTAATCGGAGCTGCGGGGGAAGGACAACAAACTAAACACAAAAAGCAGTTCTAAAGAAACGAGTTTCAATGTAGGCGATTTGAAAGTGGCATAGCACCAGTGGCTTCCTAATATCGCGGAAGGGAAGAGCGCGTTCCAGATGGCCGCAGAAGTGCGCATCTGAAAGCGCGCAATGCGGTGACCTGTCTGTGTTCGACGGCTAGCCAAAAGCCGCTGCTGCTGCGGAGATGATGGTTTATGCTTCTGTGACTATTCATAGGCCAAATTAAAGTAAAATGGTCATCAGAAAATGTTTTTTCGTAATTCTCATCAGGCCCCCGTGGCGTAAAAGTACAAACTCCTCTTGTTACCCACTCTCTCTCTCTGGCCTATGAGGGCGTGAGAACTCTGCTCACCGCGCATGATTTGCCCCCTGCAATCAGATAAAGACTTCACCTAGTCAAACGCGAAACAATGTCGGCGTGATTTTATACAAAGTCAGAGCTGAGCTTTTGAAATACGATCCGGCAGATGTCAAAATATCCGGAAGGTATTTGACCACTCTGGCATCTGTATGCGCTGTGAAGAATGGCCAATGCTGGAAACGTCACCAATTGTATGTTTTGTATTCTGTTCTGGCCACGGTGTTGTTTAAAAACGTGACGGGTCACATGCATGTAATTGGCATGCGTTGCCGACGTTGGAGGTCATCCGAAAAATCCTAATGTCGGGGCGAGATGCGAATTTTTGGATGATCCAAAAATCCGTGACGTCACCGAAAGTGACGTCACAAGAAGTGACGTCACTTCCGTCAGCATGGCCGTGGCGTTACGTTTATTGCACCCGAACGCTTACGCGATCTGAAAGTCGGGTTCGGATATTGGGCCTCCGTTGTTAGCCGCGGCCCGCAATTGAACTCGACATTTACCAGGTTCATGGCGCTCGTCCGCTGGTTTTGGCCATGCACGGAAACCGATACTCGGGTCTTCGGTTTCGTTGTGCAGCGCGCTGACGACCGCACCACCGCTCGCGCACCCGTGTGCACGCGCTGTCATTTGATGGATGTGACAGCCGAGAGCGACAGCCAACAGCTCACACACGGAGTCCGTCAGAGCCGATTCATCACTGCGGGAGCGAGTCGGTCATGTGGGGGGGGGGGAGGCGGGGGGATGCGCGTGCACGTGCGTGCCGTTTCATATCCGTGCAGCGCAGTGCGCACACCACTTCTGTTGTTGTCACCGTCTGTTTCGAGTGACCTTATCCTTTTTCACGTGACCTTGGCCGTGTCACGTGACCTCGTCTGGCCGACAGACCGATGAGCCAGCAACAAGGGGTGAGATGCATGCTCGACCGTCTCTCTCGAGATCCGTAATTGATTTTTGAGTTAGGCCAGTCGAGCAAATAAGGATGGTTCTGGCCCACGTGTCCGTCGCGTTAACCCCCTCCACCGCCCGGCCCCGGCCAACGCAAATTTGAAATTGTGATGTGGGCACGCGGGCGTTGTAGAACAAGCACGGTCCGACCCATGTCGGTTGGCACTGCTGGCTACGTACAGCGCACATACCGTACCCACAGACGCACGTCGGCTGACCGGTAAAAAGCCGGAGGAACGCATTGTCACAACCAAGCCAATAGCCTCGGCGAATTTAATGTCATTAGTTAATCATTGTTTCAATCGCTCGACGCACACGCGCGCGGGAGGCAACGAGCCAACTTTAACCGTTAATACCCAGTGATGCTGATAGCTGCTCGTTAATAACATGACGTCCGTTGTTAATAATCGCTATCCATCACCACCACCACCACCACCGCTCATAGTCCATCGCGTAATACCCATTAACCCTTCGCCGGTGCTAATTGACCATCCCCAATCCCCCCCTTAACCACGGCTCCGGCGCTGTCCTTGGTTAAACCTCGCTGGCGGTAATTAAAGCTCGTTAGCGATCATTAGTGGCCATTGACCGTCGTCAAAACGATCCCGGCAGCACGCACGCACGCGCGCCAATTGAGCGTAATTTGTTGACGCGAGAGATCCCGTAAATTATTTGTTAACGCGAGAGCCGTCGAAGATTCACCGCCTCGTTTTACCGACAATCGCTAAGTCAGGTGTTTGGCGGACAGTGTTGATGCGCACGTCTCGAGGGGGTGTTGATGGACTTGTGAACTCCCTCGCCTGGGGTACAGGAGGTCGTGGGTTGAGAGAATCACATTGCCGCCCGATCAGCCACTTTGTTTGAGCTTATTATTTGTGGCCCAGGTCGCTTCTGAAAAAAAGAGCTGTATCGCGCTCAGTGGTGCCCTTGCCCGGTAAAATAGACAATAGTTTTCGATTTAAAGCTTTCGTGACTGCAGGGATTAATCTTCTTGGTTCTTTCGGTAAAGTCACGTAGAAGAGAAATAATAAAATAATATAAATAAAAGATAAATATACGCTGCCAATCCTGGTGGTGCCCATTCAGACGCTGTCTTTCCGACAGACCTGTTCTTCACCTGAAGGACGGCTGCTTGCGTTGTGGCCGAAACGTCGTGAGAATTATTTTATTATGTTTTATTTTTGTTATTTTATTATTTCCCTTCTACGTGACTTTACCGAAAGAACCAAGAAGATAGACAATAGTCGAGTGTAAGTTTTAGTTTGGCCGCAAGGTTTGCGAAGCCATTCGGGCGCCTCTGTGGAGGGGGGTGAGTGAATGTGGTCGGTGGTGATGGCCGGCAGGATGGCGGATGGGGCGGTCCATGGTGTTGCTGCGGTGGTCGTGGTGCTGATTGCTCTTCACGTCCGTCGACGGCAAGGGGGGGGGGGGGGACGATACGTGACGGCTCGCATCTGCCATGCCCACTGTTCCGCAGCTGTCACAGAATCGGAATGTTGATTTATCCTGGAAGAATCCGATGAGCTATGAAGCTCTTTTTCACAGATTTCCAGTAGGGGCACGGGGTCAGAACGTGACGACAACAAACAATACAAAAGCACAATAGGAAGTGCTTGGTATAGGAAAGGTAAACAACTCGCTTAAAATAAATAGAACTAAAATTAAACTGTTTGCCAGGTAAGGCCCACTGAGCTTTTAGATTTTTTTTCTGAAGCAACCTGGCCACAAATGATAGCCCAACGAGAAGTGGCTTATCGTGTGGACATTCATAGCAGCAAAACAATGGAATTAATGTGGTCAGGAGTCGAACCCCATGGAGTTCTTGTGTGGGCTCGCTATGATCGGTTTGAATAGCGATGTTTATGGATTCAAATGTAAGGGTTGCGCTCCTTATTTTCTGAAAAATAAAAAAAAATCCTAAAATCAGGCCGCGAGACATCGACGTTTTTTGAACGGCGTCGTTTCTGAGTTGTCGTTTCGGATTGGATTTGAAAGACAGGAAGTGAAAGTCGCGAGTGTGACGTCACGTGCTTGGAGGCACGCGGCGTCGGGTGACGTCACTGTCGTGAACGCCAAGACGTTCAACGTTGGTAAATAAACGCAATAAACTCAAAAATCTGAAAAAAATTCAATAGTTTTACTAACAAAAATATCCATAATTTGACACTTTTTCAAACCAAAAGTCATCCCGATTTATAGTTTATTTTTAATCTGGAGACTTGAACCATCTGCATGTGTGTGTGTATATATATTTGTACCTATGTATATTTGTCTGCCTTGACCAATCCCGTCTGTCTGTAAATCTGTCTGCTTATACCGTATGTCTGTATAAGTGCGTGTCTGTCCGTCTTGTTTATACCTCTGTGTCCCACAACAGCCCCTTGAAAACTCACCACGCCACAGTGCGGGGTCCACACACGGAGCCTCGATCAACATTATATCTGCGCCGTGACCAGAGCGGCCTGAATGGAAAACAAAAAAAAACACCGAGACACGACTTCTGATCGAAAAACAGGCGGGGGAAATCAGAAAGCATCGCCACCCCCCCCCCTCGCTGGCGAATCCCTGAGGCAGTCCGTTATCCCGGTGGCTGATGGGTAAAAGACACAAGGACACGCTCAGTGCACAAACCTTGAGCTCGGAACGAATGCAAACATTACCTCCCCCGTGTGTCCCCCCCGTTCTTCCTCTTGCACGCCATAGCCCCTAGTCAACTGCCACCCATCACCCCCCCCTCCTTCTGATCCTCCTCATTCACCTCGTCCCTATGCCCTTTCCTTCATCCCTTCATCCTCATCCTAACCACCACCTCTTCTTCCTTACCCCATCCTCCCACCTCCTGCCCGTGTGTCTCATCATCCTCCTCCTCCTCCCCCTCCTCCTCCTATCGCACTCTCCTGCTGCTATCTCATCCTCCTCATCCTCATCTGCCGTGGTTGCCGTGACGACAGGCCGCCAGCCGATTGGCCGCGGCGTCGGTTGCCGTGGCAATGCCACGCACGGCGCGCGCGCACTTGAAAACGGCGTGCGCGTTATTTATTGGCACGCGCAAGGGCAAATCGACGCGCAATAGCAACATTCTCACCGGCGGCAGCATCGTCATCGGTGACATTGTCACCAACGCCATCGACATCGTCATTGGTGACGTTGTGACGTTGTCACCAGTAACATCAGCATTAGCAGCAGCAGTCGTGGTCAATCCGCTGCTGGATTAAGGCCTCCTTCAACGCCGCCGCCATTCATCAATCCCGCGATGTGCGTGGCGATTTTGTTCGCTTGGCTCTTGCTGGGCAGTGGAGGGCCTCACGACAACACATTTGACACAGATCGTGTATGCAGTCCCCCCCCCCTCCCCCCAAAAAAAAAAATACGAATAAAAATTATAACGAGATATTCACTTTGATATGATCTAGATTGAAAAGTCATATCTTCAGAACTGATAATTGTGTTTAGTTTGTTGTCCATCCCCCTGCACCTTCGTTGGCTACGTACGGTGTGAAAGAAGTTCAAGGTGCATCCACACATTCAATGCAAAACAAAGTTTCGTATCCAAATGCCAAACGCGACAGTGCAAAGAACGTAATGGCTTGTTTTGCTGCATATGTTCCATACCGACAGCGTGCATACATCTTTAAAAGCGTGTTCGTCACGGCTTTGTCGTTACGAGCATTGAAGCTCCTTTCTCCATCGAGCGAGCCTAAATATGACAAAGCCATTCATTTGAGCACCATCCAAAAGTCGTTACATTTGCTTACGACAAACGACGTGGTTCACGCAAACACACTACGAGCCCGGCGGCCCGAGTTCGATTCCCGCTCACGGCTAACACCGGTGAAGATTATCCAAGCCGGTCTTCGGCATCCTCTAGGTCGACTCGGCCTCAAATGAGTACCTGGTGCGGTGTGTCAACATTGCTACCGGGCGTGGTGCTGGCCACCCCCCACCACCTCGTGTACTGTGCTCGCTAACAGTTTGTTTAAGGCTATATGGGTCGGTGGCGGTCTTTGTATTTGTCTATATACACAATGAGCATGTATAGCCGGTCTAGAATGATTCGCCACCATTGATTCCATCGGTCACTTCATCGAACGTCGCTCCCATCGGGTGCACGAGAGTATTTCTCCGCTCCATCTACGCGGCGGACGCCCTCTCGACTGCGTTACTTTTGCCAACGACGACACGCTCAGGACTGCGTCCGCCGCGTGTCACAGACTCACCGTGGCAGCAACCCAAATGCCTCCGCTTTTGTCACGGACTTGCACCATCGGTTGACCAAAACACCCAAACGTAGGACCGCAGAGCTTGGGAAATAGCAGTGGCAGCGCCGGGCTCTGGCTGCCTTCATTCCCAAGCGCTCGGCTGTGGTTTCCCCTGCGCCTCCGTGCGAAAAACGGCGCCCGGCGTCACGAAATCCACTCCAGTAAAATATCGATCTGCATTTCACTCCTTTTGACTGCCATTCCCATCGTTAGTCTTTACCGATGGCCATCATCGTCCGTTCTCGTCACGGGTCCTCTGATTAACGGTCAAGATGTCGTCTCGAACTTGGCGTGCACTCTCTAAGCCACGTGCTCCTCGTTGTGAGTGTTCCTCGTTCTGAGCGCCGCGATGGCGAGATGTTAACTACCTCGCCCGGTATACAGGAGGTCGTAGGTTCGATCTCGACCCTGATGATACCTGTATATATGGAGTTTGCGTGTTCTCTCTCTCTCTCTGTGGTCACGTGGAATTTTCTCCAGGACCTCCGGGTTTCCTCCCCATATTTAGACTCGACAACGTGTGTTTAGAGTTTTTTTGGGCTGCAAAAAATGTCCACGTGATGATCAACCACTTGGTTGGGCTATGATTTGTGATGGCCAGGTCACTTCTAAAAACATAGCTGTAGAGCTCCTGTTCATGTTCTTGGTTCTTTCGGTAAAGTCACGTAGAAAGGAAATAAAAAAATGAAAATAAAACAATGAAAATTCTCACGACATTTCGACTGCAACACAAGCAATCATCATCAGGTGTGAAATCCACAGCAAGAAAATTAATGATGATTGCTTGTGCAGTCGAAACGTTGTGAGAATTTGTATTGTTATATTTTTATTATTTTATTATTTACCTTCTACGTGACTTTACCAAAAGAACCAAGAATATGAATCCCTGCAGTAAAAAAAGCTTTAAATCAATATATAGCTCCTGTTAAATAACAGATAGTTCAGTCATCATTAAGTTTAGTGTCATTCCAACAGTGACCCCCCCCCTTTCTTAGCGCACTCTTAATCGCTTTGCTCCATATTAGTCTCCAGCGTCCACGGTTTGTGGTGGTTACGTCACGGCAAGATATTCCTCGGGACGGTTATTGAAGGTGGAGGGCGATCAATATGTTTGTAATGACGGACAGAGCCGCCCTTCATGATATTTGAACACGAGGGAAAGCGTGCAGTGATGTTGTGGGTGTGTGTGTATATGTGTGTGGGGAGCGGTAGTGTAGTGGTTAGCGCGCTGCGCTACGAACCTGGCGACCCGAGTTGGATTCCCACTCACGGCCAACACCAGCCGTGACGATTATCTGAACCGGTCCTGGACCTCCCCTAGGTCGACTCGGTCTTAAATGAGTACCTGGTGCGGTGTGTAAACATCGCCGCTGGGGAGACAAAGGCGGCCGGGCGTGGTGTTGGCGACCCACCCTCTCGCGTGCCGTGCCGGCCTTCATAGGTGCTCACTAGCAGCACTTGCCCCTACAGTCTGTTCAGGCTATACGGTTGATCTTTGTCTTTGTGTATATATGAGAAAAAAATTACATCGCAACATGTCCTTCCTAGGCTCCTGAGAGTAAATTGCGAACATCAAACGAGGAATAAATACAAATATAGTGCAGAGCAGCCTCTGCGGACTTCAATGAAGATGTTATTGAACCAGATTGTGTTGTATTGTGTACCAAACGAATCCAATTACGTTACCATTCCCACATTTAATTTCGTTCAAGCCAACCCTTCCCACGGTGGTGGGGCGGGGAGGAGGGAGGCGAGTTAGGCCATCGCCGGGGTCGTGTTTGTCGGGGTAAATTGTGAGTAGAGTAAAACCTTGGATTGCGAGCATAATTCGTTCCGGAAACGTGTTTGTTATCCAAAGCACTCGTATATCAAAGCACCAGTATATCAGTTGTGATCACGTGACGCTCGGCAGACAAAGCGTATACACGTACTACTCGTATTGCAAGACCTCGCTCGTTTATCAAATTCATATTTAATTTAAAAAAATTGCTCGTCTTGCAAAACACTCGCAGACCAAGTTACTCGCAATCCGAGGTTTTACTGTACTTCGATCGAGAGAGAGGAGAGCCTCTCTCGGGGGTCCTTCTGGTGTCTGCTGGAGGCCCTCTCCTTCTCCGCCAGCCAGCGGTGGTGCGAGAAAGCAATTGCAGGACTGCTGCTGTACCTTTACCTTTGCAGGTGATGATGTTGATGATGATGTTGACAATGATGCATGACCAGGGTTTGAACTTACCCGTTTCTGATTGCGGGTCAAGAACGTTGTTTCCGAAGCCAAGTTAACTCTTTAGAGGTTTTTTTGGTTAAACAAATTATTCAGTGCTGCTAATGCTGCCGCCCACTGCCGCAGTTGGCAGTGGCACAAAATCAGAATCAACGGCGACTCGGCAACATTCGTCATTAACACCGCGCGGCCTTAAAGATAAATTAAATATGTAATGGGCGACGTTTTGGGCAACGGGCCTTTGCCATGTGCTATAAAGAAGGGCTATTCTCTCAAACGTCACCTATTTGTTTACATTTCGCTTTCCTTCCTTGTATCTCAACATACAAATCAAACGTGGGTTTCAGTCCACCATCCTGTCAACCTATTGATCTACTGACATACTGACCTACTAACCTACTGACCTATTGACCTATTGACCTATTGACATTGTGAGCTTCACTTTTAGACCATCGGCGTTTGATTCGGCCGTATGAAATCTCTGAACAGATTTTTTCCCCATCTGGGGCTCATCAGCAGCGTCAGCCGTGCTCAACAAATACTTTCATCATCATCATCATCACCACGATCATCATCGCCACGATCATCATCAACATCATCGTCGATCCACTGCTGGATGAAGAACTCCCCCAAGCCGTCGCCTCCTCGCACGATCACGTGACGCAACAGCGATCCTGCCCAGCAGCCACCCTCACCGCTCCATCTCCCCTCGCGTGCGCTCCATCGCCGGCCTATCAGACGTTGTTGGTTCGAGCCCTCCCTCCGCACCCATGGTGTGTTCGACTACGGTGTAGTGATAGGAGGAGTAACAGTAATAATACTAACAACAACGCGTATTTATTTGTCTTGTTTGCTTTATAACCCGGCGTGTATTCGTGTTATGGCCGTACCTTGTTCAACACCAGTGATTTAATGCGGGGACATTTTTCTTCCAGTATCGATCAGAGATTGGAGTTGGAAGGGGGGGGGGGGAAAGGAGAAAGGGGGGGGGAGGAGGAACCCAGTTAACATTGAACATCGGGCCAATGTTGGTCCAACCACAAACCAACGTTGAGGCAGCGTTGGCCCAACGTTGGGTCAACTTTGGGTCAACTTTGGGTCAACCGCTTGCCAACGTTGGCCCAAGGAGGAGGGAGGAGGGAGGAGGGAGGAGACGGCGGTGCCCTTGCGTGCATTGAGCGACGCGATAGTTGATAAATATTGACGCGGTTATCTCCGCGTCGCGCCGTTATTAAAAAGGGGGCCTCGCATCGACCGCGCGCCAGCGAGCCCGGCGTGGGCGTGCTGGCGCGGCGGCGCACAACGGTTTAGACGGCGCCCCTGCTGCGAGCACCCCGGAGACCAGAGTTCGATTCCCGGCCATAGTTACGACCACTCGACGGCCGATATCTGAATTCGATCGTGAAACCTCCCTTCCTCCCCACCCCCTATCTGCCCAGCCCCTTCCCACTGCCCCTCCCCAAAGACAAAGATACTGTGCAGAAGCACGTTATGCTACCGATTATTGCTTAGATTAATCGACTAGGCCACGATAATACACCCAAGACATGTACTGAGGCGTTACCGACCCACATCCAAGTACCATGGAGAGCTCCTGGCAAGGCGACGCATGCAAATATCGAGTGGTTAGCAAGACAGCTTATTGGGACAAGTGTTCTCGCACACAATGGGGTGGGTCAGTGGGTGACCAGCATCACGCCCGGCCACATTTGACTCCCTCGTGGCGACGAGTCGCATGCCTACCCACCCAGACACCTACCCACTCGCGCAACTACCCACTCGCGCACCTACCCACTCGTGCACCTACCCACTCGTGCACCTACCCACCCAGACACCTACCCACTCG
>CM025645.2:4588238-4599663 GCA_014621495.2 Entosphenus tridentatus
TATTTTATTATGTTTTATTTTATAATTTTTATTGTTTCCATTCTACGTGACTTTACCAAAAGAACCAAGAAGACTTTTCAACTATTTTTGTATTTTACCAGGTAAGGCCTACTGAGCTGTGTAGCTCTTTTGCAGAAGTGACCTGGTCACAAATGATAGCTCAACTAAGTGGCTTATCGCGTGGAAATTTGCAGCAGCGAAATACTCTAAACTCGTGATGTTCATTCTAAATATGCAGGGAAAAACCGGAGGACCCGGAGGAAAATCCACGGGAGAGAGAGACGCAGTCTTCAAATATACAGCAGGCATCAAGATGGAACCCATGATCTCCTGCATACCAGGCGATGTAGTCAACATCTCCTAGCCACCGCGGCACAACAAAGGGGATCAGTGTCACGGTGGCCGGGTGGCTCGCGAGGTCGCACGCGCTGATCCGGCACCACCGTGAGATCCTGGGGTTCCATTCCCCAGGTTCCAGCCCCTTCCAGTGGTCAGACCGGCTTGTCGAGCTGCTTGAGGTGGCTCGCGAGCTTACAGTCGCTGAGTTGGGCACTGCTGAGACCCCACGTGCGTGTGTGTGTGTTTTTTCATTTGGCCCCCTGGGGATGAACCGGGTTCCCACGGGTGGCAGTGTTGATGGCGATGACTAAACGATGTTGCTTCTGTTGATGGTGTCAACAGTGATGGCGATGATTGTATATCGATTCTGCTGCTGCTTGTAATTCGAGTGAATTATTATTGTTATCATACGCAAATCTATAACGGGACAAACGGAGAGCGGAGGCTGCGGTGGCCCAGGGCGCTCGCGAGACACCGAGCCATCGACGCGAATGATGCCGAGTTCGAATCTGGGCGATTGCCTCTCGACCGCTACGCGCCACCCAGATTCAAAATCGGAATAATTCGTCATACTTCAGGAGGAATCCGATGGGCCGTGAAGCTCGTTTTCACGCACATCCCCCCCCCCTCCGCGAGTTGAGGGCTCAGTCGGCTCCCGGTTCGTCCGATGGATTGCGCACGCAGCAAAACCCGATTTGCCGTTGCATTGGACAAATTGTCTCGTCGGTGTCGCCGCTTGCCGCTGTTGGTGTGTTGCTCGGTGCACCGGTAGCAAGGAAACAACCTCTGGACGCGTTCGCCAGGAGCGCCCGCGTGTGCGTGCGCGAGTGAGCGTGGCCTCGAAAGTAATTTTTTTTTTTATTCGTAGCACACGGAGGCCAGAAGGGGTCGGAATCACCTCGGGGTTTCGATGAAAACGGAATAGTTTTTTTTACAGCCGTCTTCAACAATTAAATAAACCCACCTCTCTTTTGTGTGCTATGAAGAAGGGCCATTGCCCGAAACGTCGCCTTACTTGTATTCACTTTTTTTTTCTTTTAAGGCCGCTTGGCGGTTTTGACGAATGCTCTTTTGAGTTACGTCCAATTTATTTTTTGCATTTTAGTTTGGCGGCTGTTGTTGTTGTTGCTGCTGTATAAGCAACAGCAGCAGCAACAAAACATCATCTCAAATTCCAGCTCTGATTAAATGAACGTGCTGCGCGCGATGGCGAAGGGAACCCGCGCCAATGGCCTCCGCCCGTGGGTTTTTTTCTTTTGTTGGGTAAAAGAAGAAAAATCCACATTTTTATCTTCGGATGACTTAGGCTAACCCAAGCAGTACGGCAAACTTTATTCAGAATGAAAAGCACGATTACAATCTCTTCCGCTCCTGGAGGGCCTTGAGAGGAGAGGGGGGAGGGTGGTGAGAGAGAGAGAGCATGTGCGCGCGTGTGTGTGCGTGTGTGTGTGCGCGTGCGTGTGTGTGTTGTGGCGGGTGGACGGGAGGGGGTGGAGGTCACGCGGTCGTCTCGTGGCTCTGGATGGATGCCGTGACCGGCACCGCTCGCCGTCCGATGTCTCCGGCAGTCGTGGAAAGCTGTGCAAAGCCGTAGCCCACGGTGCCCCCAATCCTCCCCCATCCCTCCCCCATCCCTTCCCCCCACCACACAGTCACGATTTCGACTTGGAACACGCCGCCACCGCACAGGGATTGGCTCGCTCTCGTTGAGAGCGGGGGCCAGCAGGAACTACAGACGAGCAGCGGTAGCGACAGTAACAATTGCCCAAGCTCTGTGGCTCTCTACAGATATTGAGGTGTCATCGGCCCAATTAGTCAGTGTTTATACGTGTGCGAGAAAACCCACCCACGCGTCTGTAAGGGAAAGAGAAACACTATTCCCCCGTACAGATGGAACAGGCGGAGTCCACGTATTTTGTTGCACTGCAGTGTCCTGGTCATGGTCAATCCACTGCTGGATTAAGCCCCCCCCCCCCCTACCCACCCTCAACACGGCAATGTGGAATTTTCACCACTGGCTCGGCAGTGGCTGTAAACAGGAGATGAGCAACGGGCGATGTCTCAACGGTGCAAGGAAATCACCGTGACGTTTGATTCTCCAATCGAATAACCCAGGTACTATAGGCACTCGAGTCTCTTTGGACCTCTCCCTCCCTCCCCCCGACAGGCCTCCCTGCCCCCCCCCCCCCTCTCTGATGCAAGGCAGTGCTCTAGTGGAGAAGAACCTGCCATTTCACAGACACTGAACTTCTCATACGGGATTTACCGCTCAACATAAACATGACTCACGACGCCACTGCCGACGCCGACGCCGCCGCCGCCGCCGCTCGGATGTTTTTATTATCGATTGAAAACACCGGGGGGCTGGCGGAGATGGGCCGGGGGAAACCGCCAGCCACGCTCCCCATCAGCGCTGCTCGCTAACAGCGCAAAAACGGCGGTCTCCGCATTATCACGCGGCGCTTTCAGATGCGCTTCCGTGGCCGTCTGGAATGCTCTTCCATCCAATATTAGGAAACCACTCGAGCAATGCGGCCCACTTCTTTAGAACTGCTCTTTGTGTTTAGTTTCTTGTCCTTCCCTCCTTCGGCTCTTCTTCGCCATCTCCAAGTTGTGCATGAATATTTTTTTTTATTCCAGATCAACCAAAGACGAGCTACATTTTTAACAAGAGCACGGTTGGCTCCATATGCTGCGAAAGAAGTTTTAACATACATACATATATACTCGCCCCAACCAGTCTGTTGAAGGCTATACTTGGAATCGTTGTCTTTGGTGGTGGAGGAACAGGAAGGATCAGGGCGGGTGACGGAGCAGCGGGGGTGGGGGGATGGCGGGGACCGTGGTGGTCCGAGCCAAATTAATTTTCTTCAGAAGCGAATCCCAACGTGCCTGCCGGAGGAGCTCGCGCGACGCTGGGCCCCGCAAGCCGCGGCTCGCCCGCTAAATAAGCGCTCCCGCAACCGAACGTGTAATTAAACACGGTGGCCACGGCGTCCCGGCATGCGTGCCCCCCCCCCCCCCCCCCCCCCCCCCCGCGGGCGGACCCCCCCCCCCCTCTGCTGGCGGTGCGAGTCGATCGGCGTCGCTCAATAAAAGCGACGTTGGCCCCCGTGGTCGCGGCCCGGCTCTCGAGTCGGCGAGATGGCTCGGCACGTGACGACGCTTTATCGAACTACTTTCCGAGGTCACTTCCAACAGGCGGCTGAACCCGGGGTGGCGGGGGGGTGTCTCTTTCCCCAACCCACGCTGACCAGTTTGGTGAAGTATAGTCAAACACAATCACCCCACCCCCCCCACATCCCCCACCGTGACTGACATGGCGTGGCTGGGTGGTTGCCCTTTGTTCAAGCAGCGATGTTAGTTTTTTTTATGTTATAAGTTATTTGAAAAAAAAATGTCTTTCTTCCTCTGGAATTCTCTTCCAATTAGCGTGGATTTGCGATAACCTTTCAGCGCTCGCCGAGATGAAGACGGCAGGAACCCTCGGCCACTGCCGCCGCTTGTTCTTTTTTCTTTCAAAAGGGGCTTCAAAACAAGTGGAATTCAAAAGCGGCGAGATAATTTCGTAATTTCACCTTCCGCGAAAAACTAGACAATCAGCTTCACATCGGGCGATTCCGAGAATTTCGCCGATAACATTTTGACGGCACGTTAGCAAGTGTCCTTCTGCCAAAATGGAGAAGTTGTGGGCATTAGCACGGTGGCGCATCATAACCACAAGCAATGCTACAAGCCATCTGCTTCGCTGTGGACGGCACAGATCCCGTGATGTTATTCGACAAAAGTATGGCCATGCGTGTGTGCTGTGTGCGTCTGTGCCAATGGAGGGTGGTGGTCACGGTGGTCAAGTGCACTTTGCGCGACGACCCCCCGGCGAACAGAGTTCGATTCCCGCTTGTAGCCAACATTGGTAATGAATATCTGAACTGGTCGCGGGCCTCCGCCATGGTCAACGCAGCCTTAAATTAGTCCTTGGTGCGGTGTGTGAACATCAGCAATGGGGAGGCAAAGGCGGCCGGGCTTGGTGTTGCCACCTCCCCCACCCCTTCTCCACCACCCCCCTCGTGAGCGTTGCCGGCCTTCACTACCAGCGCTTGTGCCAACAGTCTGCGGAAGGCTCTCTGGAGAAACTTTGTGCTGGCATCACGGTGGCATTTTTGTTCCAGATAAAAAAAATTAAACCGCAACAAAAATGATTTTAATTAGGAAGCTGCCCTCACCCCCCCCCCAACTGTAAAACTTGGCAGAACCCTCTCGACGGAGTCTCAAGACTCGGCGAGGCTTTGCTGGTTTCAGTCGACGTAGTAGTAATAATGAAAAACATAAAAGTGGAACGGAAGTATTGTGAAATGGTTTTATTTTTCTCTTTAAAAAAAAAAACCCAGCCTCGATAATGCAGGCAAAACCACAGTCAGGCGGAAAGTGCAGCCACCACCGGCGCTACCAACAATTTCCCAAGCTCTGTGACCCCGCAGTGGGATGTTTGCTCGACTACATTAATGAGCAAACGACCACAAAATATAACAAGAGCACCATCGCCTATTGCAATCTGTTGAAATGTATTGCAATCGGTTGCAAGCGACTTAAAATCCACTCTATTTCTTAAGCTTACAATGACCATGCCCCCCCCCGTGGGTCACTACCTGTTGGCGGGACTACCCCCCCCAACCCCCCCCCCCCCCCCCCAATCTGACCGTGTGCTCTATCTTCTTTAAAAAAAAAATTCTCAATAAAATACTTCCAGTAACAATCAAATGAATCAGCCTGGCCGTCCCTTGCACAAGCGGCAACGCTTTCATGGCCACGGAGCCGCCACGTACAAATCCACGTACAAATGTTTGCACGCCCCTGACTTTGAACGTTCCGTATGCCGGCTCTGTCGGTCGACCAGGGGGAGAAAGGAGGGGGGAGGGGGAGGAACCGCAAATAAACCTGTGATGTTTCGAGCTAATTACACAGCAATTAGTAAAATTACCGTGTCACCAAATCAGGGAGGTGTCTTGATGCGAAGGCGAGACACTCGCAGACAACAACAACAAGGACGACGGCAACGACCAGGCAAGGTGGCACCTGTGCTGTGCCCACGTGTGCACGTGACCGCCCCGTCACAATCCACTGCTGGATGAGTTTCTACACAAACCACCGCTGGGGCGCCGCGGTGGCTAGGAGATGTTAACTACCTCGCTTGGTATGTAGGAGGTCGTGGGTTCGATCCCGACCCTGACACCTGCTGTATATTTTGAGTTTGCATGTGGCTAGGAGATGTTAACTACCTCGCTTGGTATGCAGGAGGTCGTGGGTTCGATCCCGACCCTGACGCCTGCTGCTGTATATTTTGAGTTTGCATGGTGGCGAGATGTTAACTACCTCGCCTTGTTTGCAGGAGGTCGTTGGTTTGATTCTCGACCCTGACGCTGCTTTATTTTTGGAGTGTGCATGTCTCTCTCCCCGTGGTCGCGTGGATTTTTTTTCCGGGTACTCCAGTTTTTTCCTTCCACATTTAGAATCAATGTGCATGCAGGGTATTTGGCTGCTATAAATTGCCACGTGATGATGATGAGCCGATTTGTTGAGCTATCATTTGTGGCCAGGTTGCTCCTAAAAAGAGTGCTCAGTGGGCCTTACCTGGTAAAACATTTTTTTAAGCTTCATAGTTGTATACACCGTGCAGGTGATTTGAGCATTATTATTTCCATTCTACGTGACTTTACCGAAAGAACCAAGAAGATGAATCCCTGCAGTCACGAAAGCTTTAAATCGAGATTTGAGCATACTTCACCACACTGGTCGACGCGGGTTGGTGAACGCATTGGAGGAGTAGTGGGGAGACAGATTTAGATGCTGAGCACAATGTAACCCCCGCAGCAGCCTATAGCACCTTTCATGCATGGCGTTCGCTCATCCAAGCGCTAGCCGGGCTCATCAACGCTGCTCAGCTTCCGAGATCTGACGAGACGGGGGCGCCTTGCCAAGTGACTCGGTGGTAGACGGGGCTTTAATTTCTCGTGGAAGAATTTCCAGAGCCCCCCACCCCCCCCCGCCGCCAACCCACCAGCACCCCCACGGCAACCTCCAACCCCACCAGACCATCGCCCATTGCCGTTCTCACCGCTCACCGACAACAAGTGAGGGAAGGTGGGGGAGTGGTGGGGTCGGGACATATTACCTGCAGCTCGGTCGGGGACAGCTCCGGCGTATGTCACAAAGGGCATTTGGTTGGTGACTGGGCTGTTGGAGATTCGGAAATGACATTTTTGGAGGGGATCTCGGAGTCGGGTCAACCCCATGGCACCTGGGTCTGTCCCGTGACCTCCTGTCGGCGAGCCTTCGACGCTTAACGCGAAAGCCTCGAGGTGCACCTGGCCTGGCGCAGCTGCCGTGGTGACGTCACTGTCACTTAAGTGGCCAATGGCCGGGTATTGGTATTGATCGTCGTCGACACGTTAAGCCCTCCCGGCGCGATGCGCTATCCTCCTCCGAGAGTGTCTAACGTCTCCTCCTCCTCCTCCGCCGCGCGGCGATTGCCGATCTCGGATGGTGCGTGAGTGCCTGGCGCGGGAGCCCCTTCCATAATCGACTGCGCCTAATTCTCTCTCTGTCTCTCTCCTGCTGGCAGACCTGTCACAACATTAGCCTGTGCCAGCGATGGGCCCTCTGCTCCCGGAGTCTGGGAATCCACACACACAAAGAAGACAATGATAGAGATCCCCCGTATAGCGTTGACCAGTCTGCTGGGGCAAGTGCTGTTAGCGAGGTAGCATCTTTGAAGGCCGGTACAGCGCACTATGGGGTGGGTGGCCAACACCGCACCCAGCCATCTTTATATCCCGAATGCTGATTTTTGTACACAGTACCAGGTACTCATTTGAGGCTGAGTCGACCTAGGGAAGGTCCACGACTAGCTCACTGATGTTTGTCGTGAGAGGGATTCGAACTTGGGTCGCCAGGTCGGTAGTGCAGTATGGAAGTGCGGGGGAAGGACAACAAACTAAACACAAACAGCAGTTGTAAAGAAATTCGTTTTCAGTCTCGATGATTTTAAAGTGCCTAGCATTAGTGGCTTCCTAATATTGGACGGCTGCAGAAGCGCATCTGAAAGTGCGCGATGCGGTGACCATCTCTGTCCGAAGGCCAGCCAAAAGCCTCTGCGAGGATGAGGATCGGAGTCCACGTGACGGTGGTTCATGCTCCTCGACGCGATCAGCGAGGTGTTGAGGTTCATTTGTTGGCAAGCACTTTGTGTGTGACGAGTGCGACCGCAAGCCAACGCAGCACGGCGAGCACTGGACGGACACGGTCGGATCTCGGAGCGCCTGTCGCGACACGCGCCAGCGAATGTTGTGTCCCGCTGCAGTTTGCCGTAATGGTGTGGCTCGCTCGGCAAGTGCAAGGCTCTGGGGGGGAGGGGAAGTGAGGGGAAGTGAGGGGTGAGGGCTGGTGATGAGATAATTTTATAATTATAAGAACAATCGATGTTTCGTACACACGGTTCGCGCAAATTGCATCTCTCGCAAATCGCTGACGGGAAGCTTCGGACGCGAGCTGGATGGCAGCCAGCCAGGGGGCGGTGAGGAGCCGGCGCTCACAACAATTTCCCGAGCTCTGCGGTCCTACGCCTACGGCGTGAAGATTTTTTTTTCCTTTATCGCCAGCCAATTAACGAGCAGTTTATAAATAACGACAATTGGTGGGAGAGGGAGATTCGTTACCCAGGGTGTTGCCTAGGTAATTGGCTTGCCTGCTGCTGCTGCTATATATAGGGGCTGTGGACGCCAGAGTGGGTGGGGAAGAGGCAAGGAGGCTTTGGCTGTAACATTAATAACAATAACGTTAATGCGATTTGTAACGCGCACAGTATTTCCCGGACATAAACGACCGTGACTCTTGAGGTGCGAAGCCAAGTGCGGTGTCGCTGGAAGGCCGCGCTAAAGAGGAGGTGTGACGCCTTTAAGAAAGAGGTGCTGAAAATTGCTTCTACTGAGGCCGTTGCTGTTGCTGCTGCAACTGATAACGATGATGCTAGCGATGATGATGATGTTAAGTATGATGATGGTGATGCTCGGTATGATGATGGTGACGATATAACATTCGATGACGATGATGCCCTTGCGATCCTGCGAGTCGTGGAAAGACGCCGTTGGCGGAGGGCAACGCAAAGAGAGGGTCAAGGTGACGAAGGCGAGCCGACGAAAGGAGACCAGGTCTCCCGAGATTCCCATCGGTGATCCTCGTCACAGAGCCCCACCGCCACCACCCCGCGTTGGTCATGAGCGGACATCGCAATCTGAATCTTTATGTATCCTGGGAGGGAGAATTCGACGAGCTACAAGGCTCTTTTTTTTGTCGCAGATGTCGGGGCGCGTTAGGCGGAGGGGGGCGGCAGCATTTCGCTCACACGCGCGGAGTCGCACATTTTGATGTCGGGTTTGGGAAATGTTCCACGCGTCCGGGCCGTGAGCCCATCTGCCGTCGCGCCCAGGCAGAGCGGGCGGGCATTCATCATTAGCGAGCTCCCGTTATGGCAGGGCTCTGTCCTCCATCCCTGCCTGTCTGCCTGCCCACTCGTCTTTCAGGAGCCCCTCTCCCCCCCGGGACCCCCCCCCCCCACCCCCTATCGCCTCCCTCGTGGTTCCGTGCGCTTTGCTGCGCGGCTCTGGCTCCCTGGGGCACGAGATGTTCCGTCTCAGGGTTAAAGACGATCGTCGGAATTGTGACGAGGCCAATGCTGGATTTGGCCTTGGGTCATCGCCGCCACCATCATCATCGTCGTCGACGGCAGACATGGTCAATCCACTGCTGGATGGAGGCTTGCCTATAAGCCGCTGACACTCGTCAAGATCCTGCGATGTACTAATCCACCCGGCTGATTTCATCGCTCCATACCCTCGATGAACGTGCTTTTTTTTTTCCCCCCGACACGTTTCATGCCCTCGGCTGCCACTTTAATTGCTGACCATCGGCCACCATCGTGCCTTTTAGCCATGCCACGTCCTGCCCCAAGCCCCACTTTTAATGTCGCTCATAGTTTGGATGATGTCATTGAACCTGCACGTGTCCCCCGTGTGTTGGACTAGCACAAGGGCAGAGCGGTGATCAAAATTGGGACTTATAAAAGTTGACAAACGGTGGAGCCCAATGGAGCAAGCAGCAGCACTAAGTAATACTCCATTTCATCTCAAATCAACTCACGAGTATTGTACCCATCGCTCCATGCATAACATCGCAAATATAATATTTGTGCACGCCGCGCGATGCGTTCGTGTCGAGACTGGATTGGTGGCGGTTTAGCGGGTGCCGTGTGAAGTTAAATGAATGAATGGGCGCTTGGTTTTCACGATGACGCGCGAAGCAGGTGGTCTCATTAAACGATGATAATAAAAATACATAATGATCCCCAAATTGGCCGTGATCTGCTTAAACCAGAACCCCTTTCTTGCGGGGAAACTGCGCAGATTTAAATAGTACGTTAAAAAAAAAGTCAAGGTTCAGCCCTGGAACGTGCCCGCCCATGCCAACCGCTGCCGGAGCTCTTAAGAGAGCAACTCACGGTGGGATTTGGCCTACTCTTCCATGCCGGCTGGATTTACAGAATCGGAATCTTCATTTATGCTGGGGAAATCCGATGAGTTATGAAGCTCTAGTTACCACGGGTGTCCAGCATATTTTGGAAGAGGCGTGAGTGCCCACACTTTTGCCCCACCACGCGTTGACCTGCCAATTGACGAGCTGGTAACTGGCGATGCGCACATTTGCACTGCTGGAAGGCCGGGAAATCGTTGCAAACGGGCTGCCTCCACATTGAAAGTCAGCCATAGGCGGTGAATGTGAAAACCGATATCTGAAGCGCCACCACTCTCCACACACACATACGACAAAGACCCGCCCCCCCCATCCACCCCCCCTATTATTTGTAGTATTAATAGACTTTGGGGGGCAAGGGCTGTAAGCGAGCACCTATGAAGGCCAGCACAACGCCCGACCGCCTTTAAACGCACACACGAAGACAAAGATCTCTCACCGTCCAGCCTGAACAGACTGTTGGGGCAAGCGCTGTTAGTGAGCATCTGTGGCGGTCGGCACTGGACACGAGTGGGTGGGTGGCCAACACCACGCCCGACCGCCTTTGTCTCCCCAGTGGCGAGGTTTTACACAACGCACCCAGGTACACGTTTGAGGCTGAGTTGACCTAGGGGAGGCCCAGAACCCGTTCAGGTAATATTCATCGGTGTTGGCTGTGAGAGTGGGATCCGAACTCGGGTTGCCGGGTTCATAGCGCAGCGTGACTAACTACTCTACCGCTGTCTGCGTGTGTGTACGTAGACAAAGACAAAGATCCCCCATATAGCCTTAACAGGCTGTAGGGTCAAGTGCTGTTAGCGAGCACCTATGAAGGCCAGAACTGCACACGAAGGGGGTGGGTGGCCAAAACCACGCCCGGCCTACCTTTTGTCTCCCCAGTGGCGATGTTTACACAACGCACCAGGTACTCATTTGAGGCTGAGTCGACCTAGAGTAAGCCCAGGATCAGTTCGGATAATCGTCACTGGTGTTGGCCGTGAGCGGGAATCGTACTCGGGCCGCCGGGTTGGTAGCAATGGCGCGCTAACCGCTACGGTGGGTCTGTCCACATTGCCGACCCGGGATGTATTTCCACGCCCGGCACGCCGTGTCCATTGCACCCCTCAATGTGGCTCCCAGTAACCTGCCTCAAAACCAGACCCCAGCCTCCGCCATCCCTTCCCCCGGGGGACATGCTGCTCCTCACTTTCGGAATTCCCGGCTCCATCGTTGATCCCAGGGCAGAAAGGAAACGAGTGAGAGGACAACACCACCTCCTTGCCATGCCCGTCCCTCCACGTGAGAAAAACTAAATCTATGTACACATCCCATCTGCCACAAATCATTCTGGGATTGCATAATTTCAGCAGCATTGGTTCAGCATTCGGGCTCACTTAAACCACAATGGCTCAACGCAACGAAACTCTGGACGGGTTTCGACGTTCCATGTCTCATCAGCAGAATCAGGCTCGCTTGAGTCACAGTGGTTCAACGCAAGCAACCTCTGGATGGGTTTTGACACGCA
>CM025645.2:4599673-4610961 GCA_014621495.2 Entosphenus tridentatus
GAATCACAGTGGTTCAACGCAAGCAACCTCTGGATGGGTTTTGACACACAGTGTCTCATCAGCAGAGTCAGGCTCGCTTGAACCACGACGATTTAACACTCGCAATCCAAGGGAGCGGCGGTTTTTCCCGAGCGGCTGTCAGACCCGCCGGCTCCCCCTCCCCGGGCTGGAGTCGCGGGCGCACGGCGCGGATGATGGCTGTGTGTGTTTTCATGTCGTGGCAGGGAAAACGAGGTTTGATTAAGGCTCCCAGGTTTGATTAGCTTCTGCTGGCGGTGGCCGTAATGACGGGAATTTGTCACTGTCTGCTCGTGAGAGCGAGCGAGCGGGTGGGCGAGGGAGCGATGGAACGAGCGGCTGTAGGGAGAAAGGGGGAGGAGGGGGTTTTAACGTGTGGTGGTTTACATTTTTTTTGTCCTTGTGTGACTTAACGGCTGAGCCGTGCTCGCCCGGCCGTGCCTCCCAAGTCGCTGTTCTTGCCCTCTTCACCATCGGCGGCCGCGATCCCTCCGCCGCCGGATGGACTGCCTCCGTAAGCATTCGATCGCGATCCCGCCGAACCGGCCAAGCGTCTGCGCAGAGTCACGGATGTACCGCGCGGGGACAGAGAGAGAGAGAGGGACGGGAGAGCGGAGGAAGGAGAGAAGGAATGGGGAATGAGAGGAAAGGGATGGAGAATGAGTGGAGGAACGGGAGCAGAGGGGCCAGGAGAGGCGAGGAGAGGGAGCAAGAAGACGCCGCCGATGCTGCTACTGCACGGAGCAGCGTCTGTTTTCACAGTGGGCGGCAGTGGGGAGAGAGAGGGGGGGGGGTCATTGTGGGGGTGGCCACGCAAGAGCCACGTGATCTACGCGAGGCCTGAGATGATTTAGACACGCTGCAGTTGCATCCTTTACTAAACTTACAGGAATATAAAGAGTGGGTTATTTTTTGTATTTCAAATAAGCAGCTTCTCCTTCGTGTTAATGGGAACTCATTGCGTAACTGTGGCTTTGGCTGTGGATGTGATACTGTGCACGTGCCAGCGTGTGTGTGTGTGTGTACCAGCGTGTGTGTGTGTGCGTGTGGTTTTTGTGCGGTGAGCGGTTCGAACCTGTGCCGTGAACCCCGGAGCACCTGAGTTCGATACGCAGCCACGCCTAACAGTCGTGCCGAACCATGTCTAAACGTACTATGGTCTTCCCGTAGATCGACTCAGCCATAAGTGGGTACCTGCTGTGCCCTGTGGGTGTGGTTCTGGCCAAGCCACCCCTTGTGCGCATGCCAGGTTTAATAGGTGCTCACTAACAGCACTTACCCCAACATAGTCTATAAGGCTTCAATACAGAGGGGGATCATCTTTGCCTTTTGTGTGTGAATGTCGGCGAAGTGGTTGCCGCGTCATGCACAACGATCCCGACGGCCCGGGTATTGATCCCCAGGCCATGCCCAAGATTGTTAAACCTGCCCTGGGCCTTCCCTGGGCCTTCCCTGGGCCTTTCCCGGACCTTGCCAAGGTCCACTCGACTCTGGGAGGCCTTCATCCAGCAGTGGGCTCGCAAAGAGCTATCTACATGTTATGATTCTATCATTATTCCTTACCTCGAAACACTGGGCGCCGTGGTGGTGAGATGTTAACTACCTTGCCTGGTATACAGGAGGTCGTGGGTTCGATCCCGACTGACGCCTGTAAATTTAGAGTCTTTCGTGTTCTCTCTCCCCATGGTCACGTGGATTTTTCTCCGGGTTCTCCGGCTTTTCCTTCCACATTAAGAATCAGCATCAAGCGTTCTCAGAGTATTTGTCAGCCATACATTTCCACGTAATGATAAGCCACTTCGTTGGGCTGTCATTCGTGATAGCCAGGTCGCTTCCGAAAAAGAGCTATCCAGCTCTCGGGGTGCCTTACCTGGTAAAATAAAAAATAAACAGTTTCGCTTTTTAAATCCTTTATATTAAGTTCACTTGCTTGCTTGCGCGCTTACGACCGTGCAAATCTTTCGGTCGTTTTTTAACCCACTTCCCGTGATCCAATCGAGCTGACATTTTGCACACAGACTCGTTGTGCGTGACAATTTTTTTTATATTTAATTACCAATTGCTTAATGGTGGCAGGCAATCATCTGACCCATAGGTGGCAACCATCTCAAGACAGAGGACGAGAGGACTCCAGCCGCCACGCATATAAAGGATTTATAGTGAAAAACTTTGTTTTTACGGGTACATTTTTTAGTTTACTGGCTAGACAAAGGCGGCCTGACCGCAGCTTCCACTCGCGTATCAATTCCACCCTCAAACGGCATCCTGCCACCGACACTCGCTCCAACACACGGTCTCACCGGAGGTGATCTTTGTTGTTGTTCTTGTTGTGGCGTGCGGGCGGGCGGGCGGGCGCGCCTGGGTGCCTGGGCGCAGGGAAGAGCCATTAATGCCCGGGGCTCTCTCCGGCGTTTCACCAAGACACTGGGGAGGAGGAGGAGGAGACGTCTGCCTTGACTCGTGGCAAGAACCGCCGCTTCCCTTTGTTTGTCGTCCGCGGGAGAGAGCCGGCCGAATGTCTCTTGAGGGCTTTTTACAGGAGCCTACTTGTCGTGCCATCGCGATCACTGTCACTTTCAATGACACCCCCCCCCCACGCCTTAGCTGGGGGGTGTGGTTTGGGGAGGCTGTAGGGGGCTGGGGTGGAGGCAGAGGAGCGTGCAAAGGGAGTCTCGTAAAAACTCACACAGGACAGGGGAAGCATTAATTTATGTACGTTGAACTTCTATCGCACCGTACGTAGCCAACCGTGCTAATCAGAGATGTGGGGTGGGGACAAGAAATGAACACAAAAAGCAGTTCTAAAGAAATGAGTTTTCAATCCGGATGTAACAGTGGCATAGCTATAGTGGCTTCTGAAAATCGGCAGCAAGAGCGTTCCAGACGGCCGCAGAAGCTCAATCTGAAAGCGCCGCGCGACGCGGTGACCGCCGTCTTTGTTTGGCGGCTGAGCCAAAAGCCGCTGCTGCTGCTGCTGCTGCGAGGAGGAGGATGACCGTCCGACCAGGACCCATTCCTCGTGTAAAAAGAAGGCCCTTGCCTGAAATCGTCGGGCAGTTCACCACCATTGTTTCGCATGAGCCTGACACTGCTGCCGTTGAGACACTGAATGGCAAATGCGGTCCAGAGGTTTTTGCTTGTGTTCGACCAACGCTGCTGGCAGTGTGCGCCTCCCGGATGGCTGTGCAAGCTGGTGGATTGTGAAAATAAAATGCTAAGTTTTGTATCTGGAGAGACAAACATTGGAATTATGTATTATTCATGCTTTTTATTTATTTTTTAAAATCAGCGCTCGGATCGCCCGTTGTGACAAATCGCGGGCAGGAGATGGCAGGGAGGTTATCGCTAATTCAGCACGCCCTGACAACCCGCAGGCAAGCAGGGGGTGGTGGTAGTGTTAGTGGTTGCTAATGGTGGTGGCGATAGTGTAGCTGTTACTTCCCTGTGCTACAAACCTCGCGGCCAGGGTTCGATTGCCGCTCACGGCCAAGACCAGTAGCTGAACTGGTCCTGGGCCTCCCCTAAGTATACTCGGCCTCAAATGAGTACCTGGTGTTGTGTATAAACATCGCCACTGTAGGGAGACAAAGGCAGCCAGGCGTGGTGCTGGCTCGGTGTTCACTAACAGCACTCGCCACAACAGTCTGCTAAGTTGCCCCCTCCCGCCTTAATGAAGCCCCGTGCCTTGCACTGCTCCCGACGCGGATTCAAGGCTGGTTTCGTTAACGGCTGTGGTTGTGTTGATCGGGGAAGTCGTTACGAACCCGGCGACCCAAGTGAGTTCAATTCCCGCTCACGGCCGATAATTGAGGGGAAATATCTGAACCCATCCTGGGCCTGCCCTAGGTCGACTCGGCAACCTCAGTCTAATAGCTGCTGCGGTGTGTAAACATCAGCACTGGGGAGACAAAGGCGGTCGGGTGTGGTGGTCCTGCTGGCCACCGCACCCCCTCGTGAGCTGTGCCGGCCTTCATCGGTGCTGCTCGGATGAGTGGCTGCTTTTGAGGTTGCTCGCCCAGTCACTTGTGAGATGTTCGATGGTTTTTAAGTCATGAGCAGTGAGGTCAGATGTGACTTGAAATGAATTTGGGAGTAAATCGCAAATGCAGGGCTTGGGGCTGTGTGATTTTAATATTCATCGCCGCTCCCACCCTCCGTCCCTCACCCCTCCCGCAGAACTACGGGCTGGAGACTGAGAGCTTGCGCTCGCTGTCGCAGAAACTCACCGCCTCCGCCAAGAACCTGCAGAACCTCGTGTCAGGACGCGGGCGAGATGGCTGCGGCGGCTGCAGCGGCAGCGGTGGCGGCGGTCCCGTGGGGTCAGGAGCCGGCGGTGGCGGCGGCGGCGGCGTTGTCGTGGGCGGCCGGTGGCGCGAGGACGGAGCGGACGGGTTGTGCGGAGGGGGGGCCACGGGCCTGGGGGGGGGCCCGGGCTGCATAGCGTCGCCGGGCGGCGGAGCCGGCAAGCTGCCCAACCACGTCCTCACCGCGGTGGTGGAGCTCATCGGGGCCGCCAAGGCCTTCCTCGCCTGGCTGGACAAGTACGCGCGACGGTCCCCGCACCAACACCACCACCGCCGCCACCTTCTGAGCGACGAGGAACTTTAAGTCGTTTATTGGGACGTTTGCGCTGTGGTCCAGCACCGGCGTTCGTTTCCACGCCGCGCGGTGCTTATTGCGGTCGGAGGCCTGGTGTTTTTACGACGGAGTCTACCGGCTTCCCGGAGACGCCTGGCGCGGTTTTAAAAGCGAAGCGGCGCGATCTGATTGGCCGTGAGAATTTATTTGGCAAGATCGTCGCGTGGCCTGACCCAAAATTAAATCGCGAAGCACGATTTTGGCTGCGGAAAGCCGGTCACGTCGTTCAAGCCTAGTCTAATTGAGAAACAGCCGGTGGAATTCACATCGAGGATTAGTCTGTGGGTTTTTATTTGCTCATTCCCTTAGTCTGGTGCAACGGGGTCAGCGCGCTGGACTTGCAATCCAGAGGTCGCCGGTTTGTTTCCCTCTCCCGGCGTGGAAATTCGAACAATCGTGAAAGCTTCTTAAATCCCCCTCCATCCCACCACCCCCCCTACCTGTGTCCATCCGGTAGACGACAGCCGTTCGACGTGCGCTGGGGTACTCCCACCTCTGCCAAAGCCATCTGGCCAGCGCGGAAGAGTAGGCCCAAAACGCCATCTAGGAGGTGGTCTCTCGAGTTCCATTTTATTGCAAGGCCCCTTCCGACTGAATTGGCGCGAGCTGGTAATTTCAGCGCTGCGCCTTTACCTTCATTATGCTTGTGTTTGCTTGCGGTACTGATAGAAATCGCAATCGATGATCAAATTTGATTTTTAGTGAGTCCATGAGTCTGTGAGCTGTGAACCCGCGAGCTCGTGAGCTCGTGAGCCAGTCCATGTAACCCCCCGGAGCTAGCGCTGTCGCTGGCTCGACCCATGACGCTCGCACGCTCGCTCTCGCTGCAGGTCGTCCTTCGCGGGCGTGAGCGACACGTCCACCCGGAGGAACGACATAATCCGCCTGTGCCTGGAGCTCACAGCCATCGTTCAGCAGGTGGGAGCGCCGCCGTCGTCGTCTGCGCATGCCCCCCCCCCCCCCCCGGCCCCCCCCCCCCCCCCTGCTCGGAGACGACCCGGGAGCTTCTGCCCCCCCCCTCCCCCACGGCACGACGAGCGAAACGTCGGACAAACGGCCGTCGCTCGTCAAGCGAAAACTAGGTGGCGTGGCGAGCACGTGGGGGGAGGGGTGCGGGGGGAGGGGTGCGGGGGGAGGGGTGCGGGGGGAGGGGGTTTGGTGGGTGGGGGGAGATCCCTGCACCGGCTGCGTTTGGGAGCCGTCTCTCCGTTGTACGCAGGGAGGTCGAGCCGGGGGTTAAAAGAAGCTGACGCACCAATTAACCCTTCCCCCACACCGCTACCAGATGCGCGCAGCCAGTGCGACCGAAATTAACCCCCTTCCAGCGATGGGCCGAGCGAGCGGAAGCGATCGGGGGGGGTGAGGCTGGCTTTTTTTTATTTTCTTTGCTCGAGGCGTTGCGATTTCGCGGTCCGGCGAAGTCGCGTTTCGCGGGTCGTTTCCAACGGTCCGCGGGTTTGCGATTCGACGGCGCAACGCGGCGCAGCTCACGAATCAACCCGGATTCTCAGAGCGGTGCCGATTTTACAATTTTATGCGTCGCCCGTTTTTGAATATTTGACGGTTCGTTATGGAAGCGACGTTAATTTGGCGTTCGGGACATCCTCACGGCGCCGAGGCTCGCCACGGAGGCGTTATCGTTCCGTGCAGCATTGCACAGTCCAGGCGTGTAGCTGTGCGTGTAAATCCCCACTGAGCAATTTGCGGCGTGATGCTTTCTAAACGCTGACACGTTGGAGCACATTTTCTCCGGCAGACAAACGGCTCCCGCTCTCATCGAATGAATCCGAATCGGAATCTTTCGTTATTCTGGAGGAGGAGGAGGAGGAATCCGATAATTCAGGGCAGGAGGGGTGGTCGGTGGGTTGCATCGACAAGCAAAGCAAATGACGATATAAGGGCAAGAGAGAGAAAAAGGTTAAGCAAGTCGACCAAAGTAAATTAATATAAAATAAATGATGCCGCCATATCGCCATAGCTTCCACGGCGAGGAAAGACGGTGCGTGTTTGACCGTGGAACCGCCTGCCGTATTTACCGGGGCGTTTACGCTGGATTCGAACTGCCAGACTCTGCAAGGAGTGGCAGCAAACGCTCCTTACTGAGGTCGCCGGGTCACCCCCCCCACCAACAAAGACAAATATCCCCTGTATAGCCTGTACAGATTGTTGGGGCAAGTGCTATTAGCAAGCACCTATGAAGGCCGGCGCAGCACACGAAGGGGTGGCCAGCACCATGCCCGGCTGCCTTTGTCTCCCCAGCGGTGATGTTTCACACACCATACCAGGGTATACGTTTTAAAATCTGAGTCGACGTGGAGGAGACCCAAGAACGGTTCAGATAATCGTCACTGGTGCTGACCGTCACCGGGAATCGAACTCTGTCACGTGGTTCGTAGTGCAGCGCACTAACCACTACACCCCCCCCCCAACAACACCACCCCACCACCCCTACCCCCTTATTTATATCTGCAAGCCGCATCTTCTCGCAGAGAGTTTTGAAGCGTGTCGTTATCCCGGCGAACAAACAAAAAACATCTCCTTGGCCTCCGCGACAAAACTTTGGCAACCAGCGCGGAAGCGGTGGGGGGTGGGGGGGTTGGGGCGGGGACGGGGGTGGCGCCGGAGGAAATCGGAGCACGCCGCGTGTGGTTCGTTTGGTTTTTCTTTACGTCCGCTCGGCCTTAAAACCGGCGTGGCCCGTTGGGAACGTTTTCCCGAGTTCTGTTGGTGAGCACCTATTAAGGGCCGGCAACAGCACGGCACACGAGTTGGGGATGGGGGGAGGGGGCGGGGGGCTGTGACGCACTCGCCGGCCGCCGTCGGTGGCGACGATCGTTTTACGTCGCCTCAATTTTTAAACGACGCGCAGAGGGGGGGGGGCGGTCTTGGGAAGGAGAGTAAAAAGAATACTATTAATATCCCGGCATGGTGGAGAGAGGTGGGGTGGGTGTGGGGGAGATGGGGGAGGGGTTTGTGTTGTGGGTTCGGAGAGGGAGAGAGGGGGGGGGAGCGTGTGGGAGGTCACCGGCCAGTCTTTGTCCAACGTGCATTTTATTTCGAGCCCCCCCCCCGCCCCCCCGAGCAAATTTGTCGTGAAATACTGGAAACATCGCGGAAGCAGCCTCGCTGATTTACTCCGCCTGCCGCGCTCACGCTGGCAAGCTCGCGAGAGCGGGAATATTTATCTCCGCCGGGTGCTCCAGAGCCACGCGCAACTCCCAATGAAAACGTCTCGCCACGTTACACCCACCCTCCCTCGCCTCCCTCTCGCGCGCGCTCCGCATCTCGCCCCATCGCCATCGACTTCGCTTTACTACCGGCCCGATGAGACGGCGCTGGAATTCCAATTAATTTGCGTGCGGTCGCGCCGGCGAGGCTGGGCACAGCGGCAGCGCACTTGCAGCGGCGCGCGAGGGGCTTTGAACGCGGGGAGCGGTAGCGTCGCCGTTAACCCTCGAGTTTGATTCCCCGCTCACGGCCGATGCCGAGGACGATTCTCTGAACAGTTTCCAGGTCCTATCCCAGGTCATTGTGGGAAGAACTACGCTCGACCGTCGCCGATTGGTGCGGAAACTTGACGGGGCATAGATAGGATTTGCACAAGCACGCAGACCCCCCCGTACAGCCTTCAATAGGCTGTTGGGGCAAGTGCTGTTAGCGAGCACCTATCAAGGCCGACACTCAGTGGTGTGGCAAAACACCACACCCGGCCACCTTTGTCCCCTAGGTCGACTCGGTCTCAAATGAGTACCCGGTGCGATGTGTTCAACATCTCCCCTAGGTAGACAAAGACGGCCAGTCCGTGGTGCTGGCCACCCCCACCTCCTCGTGTTCCGTGCCGGACTTTACAGCGGCTCGCTAACAGCACTTGCCCCAACAGTCTGTCTTTGGAGTGTATCCCTTATCTCCCTGCTCTGTGGAGTGTGTGAGAGAGCGAGTGGGGAGTGGTGGCATAGCGGTTAGCGTGCTGCGCTCCGACCGCCGTTAGATCTCCGGGCAGTCCCACATAGACTGTTCACGCAAGTACTGTTAGCGGGCACCTATTAAGTTCGGCACGGCACACGAGTGAGTGGCCAGTATCACGCCCGGCTGCCTTTGTCTCCCCAATGCTGATGTTTTACACACCATACCAAGGTATTCATTTTTAAATCTGAGTCGACCTAGTGGGGGACCGGGACCTGTCGCTGGTGTTGGCTGTGGGCGAGAACCAAACTCGGGTTACCGGGTTCGTCACACGGCACGCTAACCACTGCGCCACCGCTTCACATAACAACAACCGCCATTCGCCACTAAGTGGCGGTGACGTCACCACGACGCTTGTGCCAGGCCATGTGCACCTTGAGGCCACGTGAAGTGTTGAACGCCCCCTGGCCGGAGGTCACGGGGCAGACCCAGGTGCCACGGGTCGACTGACTGAGATGACTGAAATGACTGATTGATGCACCACCTGTGCCCCCTACTGTGCCAACTTGCTGTACTTTAGCCACCCGGCGCTCCGCTCGTTGTTGTGAGCGTCGCTCCTCCGCCCTCCGTTGTTGTTGGAGGGCGACTGCCTCCACACACACACACGCGCGCGTAGAGACGCACACACACACACACATACTCACTTCTTTCCAGCACAGTGTTATTTTGTTTAATCTGCCTTCCCGTATAAAATATGAGCAGAGAGCAAATTAATCAGAAGCAGTTTAATTTATTGACGCGCTACATTACGAAGCAATGTTCCTGTGTTTTTTAATATCATAATTTTTGTTCTTTCCTGGAGGCTGTGAGCGACAATTTATTAAGCGGATTAATCGAGAAGAGCAGTAGCGCTTTATTCCTCCCAGCGCCGGAAGTTTAACGAAAATTATTTTGGCCCCGGTGTGATTCATCCATTCATTAATTCATTCAGTATCCATTCATCCATCCATTTCTTTCTTCATTCTTACATTCATTAATCCATAAATCCATCCTTTACTCCATCCATCCATTCATCCATCGATCCATCAATAGATCTTTACATCAATCTATTCATCCATACATCCACCTATCCATTCATTCCTTCATTCATCCATTCATACATTAATCTGTAGATCCAGAATGTTTTTTACATCCATTAATTCATCCATCTAATTATCCATCAATCCATCCTTTAATCCATTCCACCCATCAACCCATCTACCCATCGACCCATCCATCCACCCATTCACCCATCCACCCACCCATCCTCCCACCCATCCTCCCACCCATCCACCCACCCATCCACCCACCCATCCTCCCACCCATCCATCCACCCATCCTCCCACCCATCCTCCCACCCATCCTCCCACCCATCCACCCACCCATCCTCCCACCCATCCATCCACCCATCCACCCAGCCACCCATCCATCCACCCATCCACCCATCCACCCATCCATCCACCCATTCACCCATCCATCCACCCATTCACCCATCCATCCACCTATTCACCCATCCATCCACCCACCCATCCACCCACCCATCCTCCCTTCCATCCACCCACCCATCCTCCCACCCACCCATCCACCCATCCACCCATCCATCCACCTATTCACCCATCCATCCACCTATTCACCCACCCATCCACCCACCCACCCACCCATCCTCCCATCCACCCACCCACCCATCCTCCCATCCACCCATCCACCCATCCTCCCATCCACCCATCCACCCACCCACCCATCCACCCATCCATCATCTGTCCATCCAGGACGCCGCGTGTGCTCGAGCAGCACGTTTGGACCGCTGAGTACATAGGTCATCGGCCGGTGACGGCCCCTTGAGTGATGATTTTTTTACATTTTTTTGTGCCGTTCGTGAATTCTAATCTCGCTCCGCCAGTCAGCCATGGTATCCCCCCCCTCACCCCACCGTGCTTTGTGATGTGTCAAATTATCTCCGGATATGCTAATTAGCACTACGCGGCGCCCCCTTACCGCTGAACAGATTTGAAATGCTCGGTCAAATTGTATACAGCAGCCCCTGTGTAATAGATGTTTGTTCTCTCTCTCTCTCGCTTTAGACAGAAATAATAATAAAGTCAGAGATAAAGGCGCTGCTCCACAGTTTGCTTGCTAACGCCGCTGCTGCCAGAAGGGTCGCCGCTAACCTAGCCAGAGGGTAGCACAAGAGAGCCCCCTCTCGTGAGAGCGTATTTGGCCAACTCTTCCCTTCCATGCTGGCCACGTACGTATGAATGTATGTTGAACCTCTTTTGCGCAGTACGTAGCCAACCGTGCTAATCGGAGGCCAGACCCTCTTGTCGGAAGGGGTGAGAGTACCCGCGCTTTTCCCCGCCGCCACACCGCAAGCTTGCGGGCAACTTACCAGTCGTACATTATTGTGTTCCGACTTGCGAAGCCGTTCGACTTGCGAACGGTTGTCGGGAACGGAACCCGTTCGTAAGTCGGGGGGCTGCCCATATGAAGATGGAAAGAATTAAATGTGAATATAGAGATTATTCAGCACACATCCTCATTTACTTGCAAAGCCCTTTGTCAGTCCACTGTCGGTCAAGGCGGCTATCTGACCGTACTTCACCAAGCTGGTCGGAGCAGGTGAAGGTTGCGGGACTTTCAAGGAGCGGTGGTTTGGTTGTTGGTGGTTTGGTTGTTGGTGGTTTGGTTGTTGG
>CM025645.2:4622553-4635505 GCA_014621495.2 Entosphenus tridentatus
GTGGTGGTATCGCTGACAGTGGTGGTATCGCTGACAGTGGTGGCGTTGACAGTGGTGGTGTTGATGGGGTGGTGTTGATGGGGTGGTGGTGCTGGAATGGGGAGCGGTAGCGGTTAGTGCACTGCATTGCAAACACGGCAACCCGAGTTCGATTCCCACTCATGGTCGACAACATTGACCATTATTTGAACCAGTCCTGGGCCTCCCCTAGGTCGACTCAGCCTCAAATGAGTAATTGGTGCAGTATGTACATGTCGCCACTAGGAAGAGAAAGGCAGCCGGGCGTGGTGCTGGCCACCCACCCCCTTGCGCGCCGTGCCGGCCTTCATAGGTGCTCGCCAACAGCACTTGCTCTTACAGTCTGTTGAAGGCTGCACAGGGGATCTTTGTCTTTGTATCTAGGGGTTGCTGGTGGCGGTATACATTTATAATACATGTATTTATTGCTTTGTGTTGTTCGTCTGTGATGTACTCATTGAGTCTTGTTCCATGAGATCAAACAATTTCCTCTAAAGCCTCCTGCTGCTGCTGTCTCTTTCACGCTGGTCGACTGCTGATGACCAGGGATGGGAATTGAACATAGGTCACCGGGTGTAGACACAGTGAAATTCGTCCACATTGTTCCTGCTGTAGCTCATATCTCACGGCGCGTACAAGCAGAATCCGAATCTTTTATTTAGACTGGAAGAATCCAACGAGCCTACGAAGCTCTTGTTTCACGGATGTCCAAACCCTGCCATGGGAACGTGGAATTTCCAGAGGCAGCAGCGGTGACCTTGACCCAACTGCTGTGACGACGCGAACGACTGATCGACGTCACCTTAAATCGAGACGCTCGGGGTGGCGTGGAGGAGGGGGGGGGAAATTGGAGCCCCCCCCTCCCACCTCCTCCCATGCCCCAACGCCACGATCAATAGGATCGTGCCACGGGGGGGGGGGGGGGGGCGGGGGGGGGGGGGGTGTCAGTGGCGTGTGGTCGCGAGGGTTCGACTGCGAGGGAATTGGCGCGGCGATTAGAGCGCGGCGGGGAGATAGAGAGGGGAAGAGTAAGAAAGGGAAATGAAACCGGGCAATTGTGGGGAAATTGATAGAGTGTCGCCTCTTCTCCTCCCGCTTGATAAAAACGGTGTTTCTTTTGTTAGGCCTCCACGGGGCTTTTCTCCGCTGGCGTAAAAGATTAGCCTGCCGCAGCTGCCGCTGCCGCGTCCTTTCGCTGCACAACGTTTTGGTGACCCGCCGGGGTCTTGGTCGTCGCTCCCTTCTTCCGATAAGGGTTCCACGTGCGCGCCGGTTAAACGCTCGTGCATCGCGGGCAAGAATAATGGGGGGCCTGGGTTCGATTGCCAACCCGGGAGCCCCCCTTCTGTGTGGAGTTTGGAAGTTTTCCCTCCCGTTCTGCGTGGGTTTTTCCTCGTTGTCTCCTCCTCGGAGTCAGAATCTTTATTGATACTGGAGGAGGAAACCGATGAGGTTTGGAGCTCTTTTGCACAGATGTCCAGGAAGGGAGCAGGTGGGTCAGAAAGTTACAACGACAAACAAATAAAAAAACAACATGGTAGGAGTGCAAAGTATGGGAAAAATCACACGCACAAAAAAAACTATTTGAAATTTTACCAGGTAAAACCCACTGAGCTATTGGCTTCTTTTTTCAGAGCGAGTGAGTGGAGGTTGCTTGCAGCTGACGGATCTCTTACGCAGGGTCACAGCCACGCTGTGGATGTTGGTGATGGGAGGAGGCAGGGAGGGGGCTCTGTTGATGCGAATGGCTGCCCGTGGTGACTGGTTGAGATTACAGATGGGATCCGTGACTCAGTGCTGAGCCTGCTGATCCCATCTGTGTATTTATACTAATTATTATTATCTGTGTATTCAGAGGTTCCGTCATCGGCATACATAATCAGCACTCGTGTCACCTTTGTTAAAGGCAATAGAGGAATGTGACCATCAAGCCCTGCAATATTTATTTAGCCACTCTGCAGCAATGCTGCCAGGGTAATGCGTGCTCGCGATGACTTTGTGTGCCGTATCGCTTCTCGCGTTGCACCGGGGCACCGTGGATTTGATCGATGACGCCTTGGTGAATATGGCAGCATTTTGTCTCACGAGCTGCTCCGCTCTGCTATGGAACCCAGACGGGCGAAACAGGTCCACATTTTGCTTGCTTAAACAATCACCACTTTGTAATATTTTTAGCTTGGATAGCCGATAGTCTGACAGACTTAAACATTCTTTCATATTTATGTGGAAACACGGTGGAGTTATGCTTATATCAGCAACACAAACCAAGATTAGATTTTTTTTGTTCAAAACAATGTGGGTGTCTCTTTGCCAAATATCTAAAATATACTGTTTTTTTATTTTGCCAGATAAGTCCCACTGAGCTTTCTAGCTCCTTATCTGAAGCGACCTGGCCACAAATGATTGCTCAACGAAGTGGCTTATCACGTGGACATTTACAGCAGCCAAAAGACTCTCTAAGTGCATGTTGAGTCTAAATGTGTGCAGGAAAATCCGGAGAAGAATCGACGTGACCACGTGGGGAGCATGCAAATATAGAGGCGCCCGGGTATGGATGGAACCCACGACCTACTTGCATACCAGGCGAGAGAGAGATAAAATCCCGTCGCAAACATTTTGGGGCTAGAGGTGGTTGCGAGGTGCCCCAGACCCCCATGGTGGCTATACCCCTGGCCGCCCCCCCCCCTTCACCCAGGAGGAGTGTTGATCCCAGCGTCCCTTAGGGGCTGTGCAATCATCATCTCACAATCAGAATATTTATTTATACTGGAGACATCCGATGAAGCTCTTTTTCACAGACGTTCCGTAGGGGCAACGGGGTCAGAACGTTGAGATGGGCATCACCGACGCTCCCAGAGGGCTCTGCGTGGCCACGTTAATTCATTATTTCGGTGATTGTGTCACGATTGTATTCATGGCTCGGTCCTACGAGGTGCGCTGGGGTGGGTTGTCGGTCAAGGCGCAGCCCCCGCAATTGCTCGCTCACTCCGACCGCTGGAGGTGGAGACCGCCACTGTGAGAGAGAGCTCCAGGGAGGCCCCTCCCAGAGTGTTTTTTGGCCGACTCTTCTTCCAGACAATCTCATCTTGTTCTTATATATCCGTAGCTTTATGCCAAGGCGCTTTACTCGATTCACTTCGGAAAATCGGGCCAATATTGATTGAGTATATAAGGTGATAGTGGTTGAGATAATAAGGAGTGGGGGTTGTTATGAAAGTGGTGGTGTAGTTATGGTGATAAGAGAACACGCGGGAATGGTTAAGGAAGGGTTACGGTGTGGGTAGTGATCGGGATAGGGGTAGTGATAGGGGATGGGGTAGTGATTGGGGATGGGTTAGGCCTGGTCGTAGCTGGGGGGCATGTAGTGAGATGAGCAGCAGGATGATGATGATGATGGGCTCGCGTAGAAGAGATGGGAGTTGTTTTAACGGAGGAACGGAAGTGGTGAAATCACCCACACTTTACCCCACTGCACTCAACCTGCCGATCGACTGGACATCTGTAAAATAAAAAAAGCTTCATAGCTCATCGGATTCCTCCAGGATAAATACGGATTCTGATGTAAGCAGTGATGTAAATAATGGAAGACGCGCTGGAGATAAATTGAAAAAAATATATATTTACAAAAAGCCCCAAAAATTGCCACCGAAACGAATTTATTCAACGAGCTTTGACCCCAAACCGCCGGAAATGCGTCGTGAATTATTAAACGCACGAGTGGAGAAATGATTTTCGGTGGGGGAGTGCAATTTTAAACCCGTGAAGCCAATGTAGAGTTTAGAAAACACTCGTTTAGAGTATTTGGCTGCTGCTTTAGATGTGCACGTGACGAGCCACTTGGTCCGTTGAGCCATCATTTGTAATGGCCAGGTCGCATCTGAAGAAATAGCGAACAGTTTAAATACAAAAGAGCTCAGCGAAGAAAACGGAATCCACGGTGCAGTCCTCTTTACCCGTCACCGCAGTCAGCCGATGACATCACTCCGCTTTTTTTTTATCGCCGACAAAATGGAAAGCCACGTGCCCATCTTGGCGAACGAAGCAGCAACAACAACAACAACGACAACAACAACATCGGTCCGCCGACGTCACAGACGCTGAACTAATCGTCAACCCCCAGCAGCAGCAGCAGCAGGAGCCGACAACGCCGTATAGTCGAGGGAGAAAGTGAGCGGACTCAACGACAACTGCGTAGCACCTTTGCTACCCCTATTGCTTGCGGGTTTTTTTTTGTTGTTGTTGTAAATGGGGGGGAATATTACATTCTTGGTTCTTTCGGTAAAGTCACGTAGAAGGTAAATAATAAAATAAAAAATATATCAAATATTGTTCCATTAAAAACAACAACGAAGCACAAAAAAAATCCCGGCGAAGCTCCCGGCACTTGGTGACGAAACGTCGGCGCACGCACGCGGCACAACCCGCGAGTCGTTCACGTCGGGAGAGGGTAAGAGAGAGAGAGAGGGTGAGAGAGAGAGAGAGGGAGTCGGAGAGAGAGAGGGGGTAAGAGAGAGAGAGGGGGTAAGAGAGATAGAGGGTGAGAGATAGAGGGTGAGAGAGAGAGGGTAAGAGAGCGAGAGGGAGTAATAGAGAGAGAGGTGGTAAGAGAGAGAGAGGGGGTAAGAGAGAGAGAGGGGGTAAGAGAGAGAGAGAGGGGATAAGAGAGAGAGAGAGTGAGAGAGAGGGAGAGGGTAAGAGAGAGAGAGAGAGGGTGAGAGAGAGAGGGATGAGAGAGAGCGCTGACAAACCACCAAAAAAAATGCCTAAACTCGACACGACGTCCGCCGACCTCTCGGCAGATGTTCACTCAGCTTGCCCACGAGCCTGGCAAGGGCAGCCACATTTTGTTCCACGAATTAATTTTCTTGGTAAGCGGCGGGGACAATGTCCCCCCCAATCTAAATGTACATAGATATTTAAAAGAATGTGTGCGGAATACAGAGGGGGGGCCCCGTGCAACGCTGCCCATTTTCATATTCGCTTTTCTCTCCCAACCCAACCCTCCGCGTGCCCCCCACCCGCCTCCCCCCACCTCCGAACAACTAATTGTGCAATTATGGTTGTGGCCATCCCGGACGGACGGTAACGCCGCTGTAATGGGGGGCCTGTGGCCTTGCTGGGCCCTTTATGGCTTAATTAGACCCGGCCGCGAGATCTCAACCCATGCTGAACGGCGGGGATTTGGTCTTTGGGATTCGATCGCAATTGTAGTTAAGGAGATATTTGCTCACGATCCAAAAAGAATAACAATAATGCTGCTGCTGCTGCTGATGATGATGATGATGGCGAGAAAGCATTTAAAGCCATCGGACCATAAAACGGTGCTCGGGAAGAAATAATAATAACATCTCGTCCGCGTGTTATTGCATCGCTAGATTAAATTACGACGTGCCGCCGCCGCCGCCGCCGCCGCCCGCGCGATGTTTGCAGTGAGAGAGTTTTCTCTTAACGCTCGCTTAATCTCCTCGCCCCGTGAAGAAGGATCGGGGGGAATTACGTGTTTGACGTGAAAGCTCTGCGCCTAATTTGTTTCACGGTTTTTGTTTTGTTGCCTTCGTGCTCCGTCGTGAACGCGCGAGCGCGCTTTGTGGCTTTTGCAGTATTTTTATTCTCACTTTAACGACCACTTCCGGACGACAAAACGAACGCGGGACTTCTCCGAGGCGGGCGCCCGTCAATGTCCGACGTTTCGATCCGCCTGTTTGCCGGCGGGTTTTTATTCGCGAGCCGAACTCGGCCCGCCCGTCGTCTTCATTCTCCGAGCGCACCGCCGGCGTGTGCACTTTAAACGGCGACGTGGTTTTGTACGCATGGACGTACAGTGAGGGAAAAAAGTATTTGATCCCCTGCTGATTTTGCACGTTTGCCCACTGACAAAGAAATGATCAGTCTATAATTTTAATGGTAGGTTTATTTGAACAGTGAGAGACAGAATAACAACAAAAAAATCCAGAAAAACGCATGTCAAAAATGTTATAAGTTGATTTGCCTTTTAATGAGGGAAATAAGTATTTGACCCCCTCTCAATCACAAAGATTTCTGGCTCCCAGGTGTCTTTTATACAGGTAACGAGCTGAGATTAAGAGCACACTCTTAAAGGGAGTGCTCCTAATCTCCGCTTGTTACCTATATAAAAGACACCTGTTCACAGAAGCAATCAATCAGATTCCAAACTCTCCACCATGGCCAAGACCAAAGAGCTCTTTATTTTTTTTCGCGCCGTACGTAGCTGAGCGCGTTCGACGGAGATGCTGCGGCAAGAACCGTGCGGCGTGCGCGTAACCGCTCCTCTGCCTTTGTCTTCCCCCCCCCCCCCCCCCCCCCCCCCCCGCCTTCCTCCGCAGGGCCTGTACATCAAGTCGACGTACGACGGGCTGCACGTCATCACGGGCACCATGGAGAACGTGAGTTATCCCGCGTGTGTCTTAGCCTCGTGGGGCCACGTTAGTGACGACGACGACGATGATGTGTGGTGGAAAATCACCGAGCGTGATGACGGTGCTGACGACGATGATGCCGGTGGGTGGTGGTGGTGGTGATGATGACTGCAGTTGACTGACGAGACGAATTGAACGGAAGCTGAACGCAGAGGCAGGCGGGAGATCATTCGGCAGCGTTGTTCAGAGACAGGGGTGCGCAGAGGAAGACCAACAGTGTCAATGGCTGTGTGTGTCCGTGTGTGGGGGGGAGCGGTAGTGCAGCGGTTTAACGAGCTGCGCTACGAACCCGGCTACCCGTGCCCCGCTTAAGGCCACCAACCTGAACCGGTCCTGGACCTCCCCTAGGTCGACTCGGCCTCAAACGAGTACCTGGTGCGGGGTGGAAACATTCGCCACTGCGGAGGCAAAGGCGGCTGGGCGTAGTGCCAGCAACCCACCCCCTCGTGTGTCCTGCCAGCCTTCATAGGTGCTACTTGTTAACAGCACTTACCCCAACAGTCTGTTAAGGCTCTTGGAAGGAGGGGGGGGATCTTTGTCTTGGGAGACAGCCTCTCAGGGGAGTCTGGTTGCACAGGTGGCATGTGGCCATACTCGTTTCACCACCTCCAGGGCAACTTAAGCAGCATCAGCAGAGGTCAGAGTTAATAAATAATTGGATTTCACACCCCACCACCCACCCATACTCCGCTGCCGTGCTGAAGCAAGGCTCGCGTTGCTTTAAACCCGAGACGGCCTGCCAGTCACGGCGCCGTCGACCGCCACCTTTATCGTTCGGGCGGCGGCGACGGCGGCGGCGGCGAGCGTTTCCCTCCTGAGCGAGGCTCGTATTTCACCGTCTCTTTCTCTCTTGCTCGCTCACGAGACTCGCGTGCGTACGTGCGTGCGTGCGTCCGCCGAACTGCCGCCGATTCATTAATTCCGAAGCCGTCGCACAGTCGACGCGGTCACGGTGGCGGTTGAGAACCGTCTTTTATCTTGCCACGTGCAAGGCCCCATTGCTGAGCTGCGTGAGCTCTCCTTTTTTTAGCAGAAGCGACCTGGCCACACGGCACGATGGCTCGACGAAGTGGCTTATTGTCGCGCGGACATTTATAGCAGCCGAATAATCTCAAACGCGTGACGTTGATTCTAATTGCGGAGGGAGAAACCTGGACGAACCCGGAGCAAAATACACGCGGCCACGGGGGGGAAAACAGGCAAACCACAAATATACAGCAGCAGGCGTCAGGGTCAGGATCGAACCCACGACCTCCTGCATACCAGGCGAGGTAGTTAACATCTCGCCCACGATGGTGAACGTGCATATTCCACCGCCGGCGGCCCTGGCAGTGTAAATCGCGTCGGTAATGGCGAGCGAAGCGAAACGGGTTGGCGGTGTTAATGATCGAGGCGGGCACGGTTCAGTCTCGACACGGAGAGAGACGCGACGCCTCTTCCCCCACTCGGTGCGTCGCACCGCCGGCACGGTTTGGAAATATTGTGGACTGAAAATTAAGGGGGGACTGGTGCAGCAGAATTACTATACAAGCAGGGTGATGACGGGGGGGGGGGGGTTAGAGTAAGTGGGAGGGATAGTTGGAGGGAAGTGCAGATCAGTGGAGGGAGGCGAGGATGGGGAGGCCATTGGGGAGGTAAGGAGAGATACAGCAATGTAGGGAAGCATGGAGGTGAAGATTGAGTGAAGGGAGGGAGAGATGGAGGTAGCGAGCGAGTGGTGAAAGGGAGGGACGGAAGGAGATGCTGAGAGATGGAGGGAGGTGAATATTGAAGGGACGAAGAGGGAGCGCGAGTGGAAGGGAGGGAGGGATGAAAGGAGGTGGTGAGAGATGGAAGGGCGGTGAAGACTGAGTGAAGGGAGTGAGAGATGCAGAGAGACAGGACAGCGAGCGGAGGGGGGGAGAGGCAAGGTGGGAGGGTGGCGGCTCCACTTCACGCCGAATACCAATGGCGACCGCTCTCGCCCCTAACAAGCTCGTAACGCGCAAATAAATAAAGCGCGATGGCAAACATTGGCTCGGCGACATCACGCTGCTTACGGAATCCTAAACACCTGCCACCTCCTCCGCAGCCATCGCCTGGCCGCCTCCGAGCCGTATTTATGGGCGGTCGTTATTTTAACAGATGCCGTGTTCCCGGGCGGATTAGGGCGAGCGATGGAGGGGCCACGGCACGATGGTTAGCGCCGTGGAGCCCGACCGACCGTGCGCACGTGGCGGCGGCGGCGGCGGCGGCGGTGGTGGCGGCGGCGGCGGTGGCGCGCCGTGGCGTTAAATTCGCCCGTTTCGCTCCTACCCCCGCCTCCCCCCCCGCCCGTCTCCGCGCCCTTTTCGCTGGGGCTGGGTCATTAAGCCGAAAAAAGGCGATAATGCTTCTTACTTACGGCCCATTACTCGCTCAAAATGCGTGCGGATGAGGGGGAGGAAGAGGGAAATAATAGGAATATGAGCAGCACGTTCTATTTCTTTTCAGGTGGGGGGGGAGGGCTTGCGTTAAAGATGTTTCCGCAGCATGAATAGTTTAATGGAGGTCACTGTTGCTTCTGGCATGTCTGCTCCCCCGATTGTCTGGAGCTTCCCACCGCCGCCACCACCCAGCCGCCCGTGCTGTTGGCTCCCTGCCCCTGTTCAAATCTAGGTTCCAGACTGTATCGCGTTGCTCGTGACTGCCGGGACCGCCTCCCTCCTTGTGTTGAAATGCGCTCGCTGTTCCTGTCAAGCCATCTAGGGATGCGGCTGCCATTTAGACGGACATCGTCATGTAAATCCGCATCATTTTATTGTATTAAATAGACCCATAGACTCGCACGGAGACGCATAGACTCCTACGGTGACCCATAGACTCACACGGAGACCCAGAGACTCACACGGAGACCCAGAGACTCATACGGAGGCCCATAGACTCACGCGGAGACCCATAGACTCACACGGTGACCCATAGGCTCACATATGGAGACCCATAGACTCACACGGAGATGCATAGACTCACACGGAGATGCATAGACTCACACGGAGATGCATAGACTCACACGGAGACCCATAGACTCACGCGGAGACCCATAGACTCACGCGGAGACCCATAGACTCACACGGAGACGCATAGACTCACACGGAGACCCATAGGCTCACACGGTGACCCATAGGCTCACATATGGAGACCCATAGACTCATACGGAGACCCATAGACTCAAGCAGAACCCATAGACTCACATATGGAGACCCATCTCGTGCTGGCATCACGGTCAGAAATTTGCGACAATTGATAAATTAAACTAAACTATTTAAAGCTATAAACTATATATTTTTATTTTACCAGGTAAGGCCCACTGAGCTATGTAGCTCTTTTCCAGAAGGGTCCTGGCCACAAGTGACGGCTCAATTAATTAGCTCATCATCACGCTGCAATTTATTGCAACCAAATTCTCTAAACGCACTCGTCTTGATTCTAAATGTGGAGGGAAAAACCGTGAGACCCGGAGAAAAATCCACGCGACCACGGGGAGAGAGAGAGAGGTCGGGATGGAGCCCCTGACCTGTATACCAGGCGAAGGTGGCTATAACATCTTGCTACTCTTTCACCTTAAAATCGCTCAACTGGCATTCCACGCAGCAGCAGCAGCAGCAATCACAGCCACCTCCTACAAAAACTTGGCAGCACCCTCCCGAAGACAAGACTTGAGACTCCGCGAAGCTTTCCCCCGCAGGGTAAACAAGCAGAATTTAACGTATTAATTGTTGTATTTTTTTTGTCCACGCATTCCTGAATCGATTTCTTGAATCCGAACTGCGGCAATTCCCCGACTCGTTTTGGGGCACGCCGGTGGAAAGTTTTTGCTGAAATCATTTCCATCCCTGGCTCTCACCACTTCCCCAAGCAGCCGGTTCGCGTCTCCCACTCCGCCAAATGCACGCCAGGCGAGGCGGGAATGTAGGCAGGGCGCTATTGTTAGACGCGGGCCGTGGGATGATTTTGCTCAGGTTTTTTTTATTTTGATCTCGCGGATAATGCGTCTGTGCGGGCACACGCGATAACAATAAACAAAACACCCGCTCAACAAATCACTCCGTAGTCATCCTCCCCTAACCCCCCTTTTAAAAACGTGCCATCGTCATGGACTCAACAATTCATCGGTAGCCCCCCCCCTCCCCCCCCCCCCGTCGGCACAGCAGCGTTCCTGTCCAGATCAGCAGGACAGATAGCTTCTCTGTAACTCCGTCTGTCGCTGTGGCGGCACTGGCTCTGAAAGACCTGCGCCACTTGTCTCTTTAAACACAGAGGGCCCGCTTGTTCCTCCGAGTGTGTCGTCATCCCCCCCCCCCCCTATTGCCCCACAAAACCCGTAGGGGGGGGGGGGGTCGTGGGGGGGAGGGTGGGTGGGGGGGGGGGGGGGGGGGTGGTTATCGTATCGCGCACGAGATAGGCCTTTCACCGTGCGTCTGCCACATCCACGTGCAGAAGGGGTTTCATTGTCCGCCGATGAATTGCCCGAGACGTTGAAAACACGGCCCTGGTGGGGGTGCGCGAGGAAAGGTCGCGGGGTCATGAGGTCGGGTCACCTACCTGCGCTTTGCGTCTGACCTCTCGCCTTTTGGGGGGGGGGGGGTTTCTCACAGACAACCAGGAAACACCTCGGGGGGGAAGGGAGCGGGGTGGTGTGGGCTGCAGATGAGCCTCCACTACAGCCAGACTGCGAATACGTCAGCTCGGAGGGCACGCACCGGGCTTGCGAGCCTGAGAGCGCCGAGATTTTTGGATGCGAGGGTTGACGGGGAAGTTGTAGCAGTGTCTGTGCCTCGATGTTGAGAAACGCAGCTTCTGCCCACGTGGTGCGGTCGCCTGGCCCCAAAAAACGCGACGAATAAACACAACGGAGGGGTTAGTTGGTGGTGGGGGTGGGGGGTGGGAGATGTTGACGACCTTCGTCCAACAGTGGATAGATCATGGATGCTGCTGCTGCTGCTGCTGTGGATGATGATGATGATGACTTGCAGGTGCTGAGCGGCAGCTGATGTAACAGCTCGTGGAGGAGTGGAGCTTGAGGGGTGGAAGTGTTGGTCGGGGCGGTTATACGATCCCCACGGCAGCTGTGGCTTGCCTGCGCGTGCGTGGGATGGAGGTTTTGTGTGCAAGGGGCTCTCGTGGTGGTGGCTGGGCTGGGTGGGGGTGTGGGGGTAAGTCTTGGGACAGCCCCCTAGGATGTTAGGCAGCTGGATTAATTGTTGTGTCGATCAGATGAGTAATCAATCATCATCATCACCGCCTATATAGTAATCCAGGCAAACATCCTCATCAGCATGTTATAAATACATTTTATATCATCAGCAGCAGCAGCAGCGTCATCACTGCTCTTCTGGAATCTTGTGCGTCGTTTCCACCGTTACCAAAGTTGTTCTATATTGTGAATTTTTTTTTATTTCAAAATCGTCATCTTCTGTCATCTTCACCACGCGGTCTTCCTGATTTGCGAGCAGCCGCTCGCTCTGCCGCCGAGCCCAGCCGGCCGCCTGTTGCAAATTTGTTTTTGTTTCTTTAAAGCCGAAACCTGACTTTCCGCCCATCCCTCTCTCTCCCTCCCTCCCTCCCACAGTCCCCTGCCGATCGTTGCAAGAAAATTCATGCGGGCGATGAAGTCATCCAAGTGAACGGACAGACGGTGGTACGTCATAGCCACCCCCGACACCGCGCGCTCGCTCGCTCGCTCGCTGGAACAGGAACTTTGTAATGTTACAACAAAAACAGATGCGATCAGCATCCACTGCAATCACCCGCTGATGCCCACCGCTGGCTGGATCAGGGAGGCCCTCCACTCGACAAGCGAGAGAAAGAGCGAGCTTGAGAGAGAGAGGGTTTTGGTCTTCTCTTCCACTAAGCGTGGCGCCCCATCCCGCTAGAGAGAGCGCTCTCACTCTCAAGTGGGGGGGGGGGGGAGTCCTTCCGGCAGCAGCGGGCGTCAGCGAGAAGTTGCAGGGGGTCGCCGTTCAGCCGACGCAAGCGAGGGATGCAGCGGCGTGTGCCGTGCCCTCCCCACGTGCCCTCCCCGCGTGCCCCTCCCCGCGTGCCCTCCCCGCGTGCCCCTCCCCCCGTGCCCTCCCCGCGTGAAAAATTGGCTTTCATCTCGGGCCTGTCCTTCTCTCGCACTCCTCTCCCCATTGTTACCCCCGCCCCCCTCCCCACTCCCCCCTGTTAATTGACGGCGATGAATGCCAGCCTCGGGTAACTTCGCCCCCCCCCCCATTCATCATCTATACGGCGGACGGGCGGGGAGGGGGGGGGCATATTCTGAACAGTCGCCGCTGACGCCACGCTACCCAAGTTACTGGGGAAGCAAAACGCCGAACGCGCGAGAATCAAAGTCACCGCGTCCCTGCACTCCTCACCCCCCCCGCGCCGCCCCCCCCCCCCAGCACCACGGTAAGAAATGTGGAATTTCCATCGCTGTGGCTCCAAGCCTCCGTCCGTGGGGATGAGCAGTCGGCCGGGTGGGTGCAGGGGGGGGG
>CM025645.2:4650183-4669009 GCA_014621495.2 Entosphenus tridentatus
CCCCCCCCCCCCCCCCCCCCCCCCCCCCCCCCCCCCCCAAACACTAAAAAAATCTCGTACCGGCGATGGCAGAATGGGAATGCGACGCGGGAGCCCTGAATGAAGGTCGGATCGATTTGGGAGAAGCGTCGGCAGGCAAATTCCGCCTGCGTGCCAGGCAGGTTATGGGAAGACGTGCGGAGGGGGGGGGAGGGTTTTAATCTTGTCAAAATATGAATGTGCTCTTGTGTTCGCCGTTGCTGTATCTACGCGAACGTCGCCACAGATTTCGTGAATATATTTTCCGCGAAACCGGCTGTGCTGTAACACGTGTAAATTGTTCGCAGAATCACTCCCGGTATGATTTAATTAAAAACGCGATTTATAATGTGGGGGGGGAGAGTTGGTGGGAGCTTTGGGGGGTGGTGGGTGGCACAGCAGTTAGCACGCTCGCACCACGAGAGCGCACCGGTGACTTCGGTTCATGGCCACGGCAAACGCCGGCGGAGAGCGAGGCCGTTTGCCAGCCCGTGCTGAGCGGCGCGGTGAAGTATGGTCAAACGACCCCCATGTGACCCGCTTTGGCTCAAACCGCCTCCATGCTGTCCCCATCCTGAGCTCTCTTCTGCTGCTCACTGGCTTCAAGTCGTCACGAGAAGTACCGGAGTGGATGTCTGTATGTATGTTGAACTTCTATGACCCCCTACGGAGCCAACCGGCTCGCAGTCAAAAGGTTGCGAGTTTGAATCCTAGTTGAGGGGGGGGGTCATTTAATCGGCTCATCATCCCTCCCTCTGTGGTCGATAAAATATTGACCACCTTGTAGGGATGGCAACAGTAGTTGTCTTATTTGGATAGGCTCGTCCTCCCCGCCATAGGAATGTGGAATTTCCACCGCACTGGCTCTGCAGGGCTGCAAACAGGAGATGAGTACCAATACTTCAATGCTCCCGTACCCGGGAAATTGCTCCAGTTTTGTTTGAGTGACTCAGCTCTTGGCACGGAGCAACATCAGCAGCATGATCCTGTCTGAAGATGATGTGCAGTATGAAGTTATATTATTATTTGTCGTTATATTAATGCCTCGCCATGGGTGACGTGTTAATAAAACGCGACTGATCGGAAATCTGAGACGCTAATCATTCTGGCGACGCTCGCAGCCCCGGTGTCGTGCAAATCCCATCTCATTTACTTGATCGTTAGCGTGTTTATTAATTAAACGTTTAATAAATTATTTTACACGGTGATGTTGAATTTATAATATATATAATTTTTAGCCGCGCATCGCGTGCGACCACCACCACCGTGGCGGGTTTGGTCGCTGCGCGAGCCGACTCACAGAGACGTCTCCGCTCGGCTCGCAAGGCGGAAAGGGCATCAATTCAACTCCCACGCCGCGCGTAGACGATGCGCGATTAACAAGGGCCAGGGTGGTGTCATTGACGATTGCGTTGAGGGTTTTTTGCTTGCTTAATCGTGCTTGTGCACCACTGCCAACCATCGCGGCAGCGGCAGCGGCAGCAGCAGCAGCAGCATCGACAAATAATCTCACTCTTATTATAATGGGCGAGTGGGGCCCACACCGAACCCGTCAGGCCGTTCTCCAGAGCGGGGTGCCATGGTCCCACATTTGTCACCTGCACAGGATGAGCTCCGTGGTCCCCCTCTGAATGTGTCATCGCCGACTGATCCCATCGAACACCGCCTGGATGAGCGTGACCCACGTCTTCACGTGTGTGCGCTGTGACGATGGCTCATTGCCCGAAATGTTGCCGTTTTTCTACTTAAGGCCACTGCATTGTTCTTGACGATAGTGTTGATTTTTGTTGTTGTTGTAGATAATTGTGTTTGTGTGCACCACTGCCAATACAGCAGCAGCATCACCGACAAATAATCTTCTTATTTTAAGCTTAAATCGGTGGTTGGGTCGACGTGTCCCCGCGATTCTTCTGTCCCTGAGTGTCTAAAACCGAGCGATCTGACGCATGTCATCGCGAGCCTAGGAAAATTGATCCTCCGCCAAAACGTGTCGCGGTTCGATCCCGGCTGAGCGGACGCGCGAGCGCCACACGATCACTGGGCCACAGCGCCTCGACCCGCCGAAGGGGGAGAAAAAGGAGGAGAAGAAAAATAATATCCTACCGACGTCGGCATCTATGATAAATGGCGCGGCCTCTATGCAGGAGGCTCGCGAAAGATGCTACTGGACAGCTGGGGGCAGTTCCTCTCCAACAACAACTGGAGGCAGAGGAGCGACGCTCACAACAATGAGCGGAGCGCCGGGTGGATAAAATACAGCAAGTTGGCACAGTAGGGGGAACAGCTGGTGCATCTGCCAGTCATCTCGGACAGCCAACCCATGGCACCTGGGTCTGTCCCGAGACCTCCCGTCAGCGAGCCTTCGACACTTCATGTGGCCTCAAAGTGCACCTGGCCTGGCACAGGCGACGTGGTGATGCCACCGTCACTTAGTGGCGAATGGCGGTTGTATTGGTATTGGTCTCGGCTTTTTCCACGGCTCCACGGTGCGATTATCCAGTGACTCCCCCATAAAACGCAGGGAAGGGAAAACAATGAATTAAACAAAAACCAGGTAGCCCTAAGCGGGGCTTTTGAAGCGGAGTCAGCGCTGTTGAAATAATAATCACCTGTAGCACCGCCATCGCCGCTGCCGCTACCACCGCCATCACCGCCATCGCTGCTACCGCCACCGCTACCGCCACCGCCGCTACCACCACCGCCGCTACCGCCACCGCCGCTACCGCCATCGCCGCTACCGCCACCGCCATCGCCGCCACCGCCATCACCGCTACCGCCACTGCCATCGCCGCTACCGCCATCGCCGCCACCGCCATCACCGCTACCTCCACCGCTACCGCCACCGCCATCACCGCTACCGCCACCGCCATCGCCGCTATTGCCACCGCCATCGCCGCTGCCACCGCCGCCGTTACCGCCACCGCCGCCGCTACCGCCACCGCCATCGTCGCTGCCACCGCCACCACCGCTACCGCCGCCACCGCGCGATGTTTGGCACGCTTTTCTGAGCGCCCGTCGATCGATGCGAGGTTTGAGCCGAACTGAATGAAAGTTGAACGCATAGTCGGGACTGTTCCGGGGGTTGGTGTCAGCTAACACTTGTGTTCATCCTCGTCATCATCATTGTCATCATCGTCGGCCACGCTTAATCCACTGCTGGATGAAGGCCCCCCCCCCTCCCCCCAGCCACAATCCCACGATGTAGCAATCCGCCTAACACCTTCGCCGCCGCACGAGTTGCTGTCACTTTATCGATCCATCTCCGTGGCAGACGTTCATGCCCTCCTTTTAGTCAGTGGCGGGACACTTCCAGCAGCGGTGGTGTAGGCGAGCAATTGCAGGGCTGGGCCTTTACTTAACAATCCCGGTGGCGGCGGCCGCGGCGTCGGCTTGAGCGTTGAACGCTTTGTTTGCGTCTTCGTTGGCCGTGGGCCGGTTGGAATTGGAAGTCGACGCGCGTCGTCACGGCCTGAGCCCAGCCGGGGGAGGCGCGCCGTGCGCGCACCGCAAGATGACGGCTCCCGAAACCCCCGGAGTGTTTCATCGCGAAATTGGCCGATGGTAGAGACGGCAACAAGCGCCGAGATGGGGGAGGGGGGGGTGACGAGCGCCACGCTTGCGGCGACGATTTCACTTCTCCGGCTCGGTGGGTTTTCACGCGGTGTGTCATCACCAGTGTGCGAGCCTGGCCAGGCCTACTGATGAGCGCGCTGTTGCCGAGTCACTGATGCGCGATAGCCGCTTGCGCGCGGGCTCTTTAGCGATCGTTTGGGTATCTTCGGAAGTATAGGTTTGCGCTTAAAAACCATTGCGGCTTCCGTTTGGTTATCTCGCAGGTGCAGCACCCCGCAATCGGACGTTGTTGCTGCTTCTGTCGGAGGGGGGGGGGAGGTGGGGGGTAAGGGGGGTGTGGGGGGGCAGCTATTGAACGGTGGGCTGGGGTAGCAAAACGATGAAACTCTGAAGAGGCACACGAGATATAGAGAGAGAGACGGACGCTTTTGGAGACGTGACTTTAACGACGCGAAAGCAACTCGTCATTGGGCCCAAAGCAGCGAGTTTTTAGTCGGTGCACGTTGCCAGATTCACCGTGAACGTCTGGAATCGAACCGGTGACCTCTGCATCGCAACCGGTGACTTCAACTTCAGCGCGCACTGACCATTACCCCACCAACCGCGACAGCTCCCAGATTCTATTCATCATCATCATTATTATTAATTAATTATTGCATTTAATTAATTTCGCTTCGGCTGCTGCTGCTGCTGGTGTTGTCGGCGACGAGCGATCTGGGCCATTCCCTTTTCAGGTCGAAGTGCCCGTCAGAGGTCGCAACCGGGTACCCGATACCCGTACCCTACCCGATACCCGGCTACCCGTACCCGGCCGGGTACGGGTACCCGTTTGCGACCCTGGTGCGGCCGGGTACGGGTACGGGTAGACCGTGAGTCACCGGTGAGTAATCGTTTGTCACTCATTTCCCAACGTCTTGTCTCTTCTCACAATTCAATTTCGTAGAATCAACCCACCCACGCCTGCAACATGGCTTCATCCCAGAGGTCGCAATCAGGTACCCGATACCCGTACCCTGCCCGTATGCAGCCGTGGTACGGGTAGGGTACGGGTACGGCCGGATACGGGTACGGGTACCCGTTTGCGACCCTGGTGCGACCGGGTACGGAATCAAAACCCGTTTGCGACCTCTGGCGCCCGTCCTGTCGGCGCCGTTCCGGCAAAATCCCCCACGTGCCACGGCACGTGCTTCGCCCGCCTAGTCGGGTCAAGCCGGGCCGCTCGTGGTTAATAACGCTCGGCAGCGGCGGCGGCGGCTACAATAGCACCTTTGATCGGGGGTTTGCTCGCCGGGTCAGGAGGTCGCGGGCCAGGGGGTCAAGAGCGACTTCTCAAATCCTTTAAGTCCCGCGTGCGATTATAAAACGTTCCCCCTCTGCGCATCCCTTTTTTGCCGTCCGCCTCCCATCAATAACCGGGTGTCGCGACGTTCCGCGCCGCAGCCGTCGGCGTTTTTTAAAATTTTCTTTCCTTTTCCTCCGCCATCACCGTGCTGGCCGGCGTGCTGGCCGCGTTTTTTTTTCCACTTTTGTTTTCGACGAGCGGTCGCGACCGCGCTGGGAGTTTCGTTGACCGCGAGCCGCACGGCCCGCCGGCCGTGACCACGTCTCACCACCCCCACCCCCGGTCTCATCGTATTTCGCAAACTAAGTGGGGTTGTCGGCACTCGCTGACGACGACGGTGAGGTGTGGAAAAATATGCCTCGTGGGCCCCGCACGGCGTGGGGGAGGCCACCCTGTCTTTTACTTGAATGAGTGACCAGCACCGCCAGCACCGCCTACAGGGCTTGCCAGGTGTTGTAGGCGTGGGGGCAGCAGCGCGGTGCTGCTGGGTTGTCCCCAGGGTTCCCCGGTTCCCTCCTCCCCCACACACGAAGCCAAAACTCTCATCACTGACAACGGAATTCACGGTCCAAACATCTCCCCTGGTAGCAGCACCCTCCTGAAAACAGTTCTTGAGATGTTGGTCTTCCTCAGTGGTAAATCATCGCGATCGTTTTTGTGATCACCGTTTAACCCACTGCGTCTCGTGGTGTCACCACGATGCACGTTCGGAAATAATCATCGTATTCCACAGTCGACTCGGCCCATCATCATCACCATCATCCATTCCTGCGTCTAAAACACTGGTACCACATTGTCGAAATTCAGCAGTCGTCGGTATCGGTTAGCCCAGCGAACTAACCGATACTGATTCCCGATGAAGTTCTGCTTCCTGGTGACAGTTTGGGTCCGATTGACGCCATCTTCCACACAACAACACGTTTCCTGGGTGACACTTTGCTTCTGGGCGATGCTTTGCTTTCGGGCGATGCTCTGCTTCTGGGCGATGCTCTGCTTCTGGGCGATGCTCTGGCTCTGGGCGATGCTTTGCTTCCGGGTGACGCTCTGCTTCTGGGCAATGCTTTGCTTCTGGACGACGCTTTGCTTCTGGGCGACGCTCTGCTTCCGGGTGTCGTCGTGTTCCATCTCCGGGGGTGATGCATTTCAGGGTCACCACCTTTTCCCGCTCCGGGCCAAACCAGGACGCATTTAAATCCCGGCCTAGATCCGAACTCTGCGGTGACCCGCGGTAACGTTGAGCAAACGACCACCACCGACGGATCTCAATGCAAATCTGTTCCGGACACCGACTGCCGCACCGCACCGCGTCGACCCCGCACGGCGCTTCTCTCGTGGCCGCCGCTTCGCTTCCCGGCGACGCTTTCGCTCACCGCATCGCTCCTTAGCTTCCCGGCGACTCTTTGACTGCCGGATTGGACGGGCCTCCGCTTGGCACCGTCGCTTTCACCTCCGCCGCCCGTTTTTCCGGGCGGCGAACTTGCTTCCGGCGCTGGCGCTTCAGCACCGGGTGTCGCTTTCTTGCTTCCCCGCGTCGCTTCGCCGCCGCCCCCCCCGCCCCCCGACCTGCTGGTTGACGCCTCGCTTCCAACGCCCGGCTCGGGCGTTGCGCTTCGCTCGCGGCCGGCGCTCGGGACTTCTCTTCCCCGCCCACCACCACCCCCCTGACACCGGGGAAGCCGCGGGCTTCTGGGCGACGACAGTGACGGTGACGTTGGCCCTCTGTGTCCCCGTGGCCCCCTCGCGCAGGGAAGCCTCGGCCCGTCTCCATGCCCGTGCTGGACTGTGAGTGGTCGCCCGAGCACGTGCCCGCGGCCCGGAGAGACAAAAACAAGGGTGAGTGTCGTGTCGGCGGAGGGCCGGTTCTCCCGGCGTCGGTACACAGCTGCTGTTGTTGACGTTGTTGTTGTTTCTCATCGTACAACCGAGTCGCGCCGCTACAGTGGAAGGAACTGGAGAGGGAGGAAGACATCTAACAGAGAATGGCTTGACGACGACAGATCGGCGCCAGAAACAAAAGGGCACCACTTGAGCATATTGGCACGAGGCGGAGAAAAGTGGAAACAAATGGCGAAATGTGCAGTGGACACCCCAACGGGGCTTATCTGCCCATGGATCAGCGATGGCGACAACCGAGCCGCGCCTTTGTAGAAGCACGAGCCGCGCCGCTGACGTCGCACGCAGACGACGCACGCAGACGACGCACACAGACGACGCAGCAACACCGTGACCCCCCCCCCCTGCCTCCCAACGGTGCACCAACTGACGCGCCACGTGACGAACGTGTCGTTAGCCTCGCCCCCTGGCCCTGCTTGGCCCCCCCCGCCCCCTCCCCGAGTCAGATTGGGATGCCTTGCGAGACCGGCGTACATCGCCGTTTGGTTCTGGCTCTGCAGGGCGAATAGCCAGTGGTGATACCACACCCGTACCGTGACAGCCCTGCCCTGGCTCGGCTCGGATGTGGCAGTGGAAAAGGGGGGTCACCAGTCGAGGGGGGGGGGGGGGGGGGCGCACACGGCTGTGGTAAAAGGGGTAAAGGTGCAGCCCCACAACTGCCCGCTCAAGTCGCTACTGGCGGAAGGGTCTCGACTTAAGGGAGCCACGGAGAGCCCCTACACAGGATATGTTGGCCTACTCTTCCACTCAGGTCAAACATCTTAGGAAGATGTGGTGGGTAACCCATTCACGCCGCTGAGTGGACAGAGGCGGGGGATTGGGGGGGAACCTGCCCCACCCCCCTTCCCCCCCGTTGCTTGAACGTCCGCACAGGGAGATGGAATCGAACCTGCATGTCCACGAGTGGCTGACCATTACTCCACCGTGGCAGAAGCATCCATCTTCATTATCATCGTCCAGATTGACTGGGGAGACAGAGATAGCTGGATTTTTGATGTTGAGTATCACCATGCCTGTGTGTGTGCTGTGACATCTTTAATAAAAGTAAAGTCAAATTGATTTTCGATATACAAGCCAACGTTGGTTCAACATCACCACGTCTACCGGAGAGGCTGCGCGCACACCTCCTGTTTACAGCCCTCAACCGGTGCTGGATATTCCACATTCCTATGGCGGGGGTCAAGTCTCTCCGTTGGACAACCACTGTGTTTGATTTCCACACAAAGCAGTACTTGTTTCATGTCAACTCCGGAGGGAGGTATGGATGATGGGTTGTGTCAACCACCCGCCCCCTACCCAGGATGTGAACTCGTGACCTTCCGCTCGAGTGCGGAGCCACTCGAGCACACTCGATGCTGTCCACAATCGTCTGCAATCGGTGGTCGCCAAAGAGCGATCATTCCACGCCAAGCGAGCGCGAGTGCCTTCAACTTATATCTAACAAAGAACTAAACTAAACAACTATTTTTTTTATTTTAACAGCTCTCAAAGCCCACTGAGCTAAAGAGCTTCCTTTCGCAAGAGACCTGGCTATCACAAATGAGAGCTCAACAAAGTGGCTTATCTTTTAATTTAAAGCTTTCGTGACTGCAGGGATTCATATTCTTGGTTCTTTCGGTAAAGTCACGTAGAAGGGGAATAATAAAATTGTAAAAATATTAAACAGTAAAATTTATTTTATTGTTTCATATTTTTTTTATTTTATTGTTTTATTTTATATTATATATTTTTTATTTTATTATTTCCCTTCTACGTGACTTTACCGAAAGAGCCAAAAATATAAAGTGGCTTATCGTCACGTGTAAATGTTTGTCCTGCCAAAATACTCTGAATCCGTGATGTTGATTCTAAATGTGGAGGGATAAAAACCAGAGGTACCCAGATAAAAACAAATCCACGGGGCAGAACATGCAAACTCCAGATGTACAGGTGGCTGAGTCGGGATCGAACCCACGAGCTCCTGCATACCATGCGAGGGAGTTAACATCTCGCCACCGTGGCGCCCATACCGCCTTTATCTGGCCCCTCTAACGAATACACAATGGTTATTACTATGACTGCTGCTACTAATAATGATAAGAGTAATTACATTATTTTATTACGTCCCACATTTTAGCGTAAGCTCGGGGGCACGAGATATTGAACGGCAGCAAATTATATCGTAATGATGAACAATGCTCGCGTGTTTACCCTGACCTCCCACTCTGCACCCCTTTCTATTGAGTTCTCCCATCATTTCCTGGCGTTCTTATCCATCGATCGCTAATCACGACGTTGGAGCAAACGGACGGCCGCGTGCAACGATGCCGCTGAACGTTCGGAGGCAGCCGTGCACATGGCCTGGCACAAGCGTCGTGGTGACGTCACCGCCACTTAGTGGCAAATGGCGGTTGTTGTTGTATACCGCAAGCGGTGTATCTACCGGTAGTGTGGCCATTAGCGCTCTGCGCTATGAACCCGGTGACACGAGTTCGATTCCCGCTCACGGCTAACACCAGTTACGATTGTTTGAACCGGTCTTGGACCTCTCCTAGTTCGACTCAGCCTAAAATGAGTACCTGGTGCGGTGTGTAGACATCGTGCACTGGGGAGATAAAGGCGGCTGGGCATTGTGCTGGCCACCCACCCCCTCATGTGCCGTGCCGGGCTTTTATAGGTGCTCGCTTACAGCACTTGCCCCAACAGTCGGTTAAGGCTATACGGGGGATCTTTGTCTTTTTTGTATACCGCGACAACAAGCGGAGCGCCGGGTGGCTAAAACGCAGCAAGTTGGCATAGTACAGGGCACAGGTGGTGCTTCTGCCAGTCATCTGAGTCGGTAAACCCATGGGACCAGGGTCTGTCCCGTGACCTCCTGCCAGGTGAGCCTTCGACACTTGACGTGGGCTCAAGGTGCACCTAGCCTGGCACAGCGGTTGTTGTTAGTTGTTGTCATTACACCCAGTGTAGTTTTTGAAGGCGGACCGGGAACTCAGGCCCAGACCTATCAGCCGGTAGGCCCGTGTGCGGTCATTGGCGGTTGAGACCCAGAGTGGAACAGCAGCCCAAGGACGTAACGCACCGGGGAGGGCATCCACCGTGGAGATGGAGCGATGGAATCGGCTCACGCGGAGGTGCCTGTGTGCTGCAGGATCGATTGCTGCATCGTAGGACCGTGAGAGATGGAAACGGTTTGGGGAGAGGGCCCAGCAGTGGATTGATCATGGCTCATGATGATATTGATGACGACGACGATCATGATGATCATGATCGATGCATAAAGGCACGGTAATGGAACAAGACAGACCTCCCCCCCTCTTGCCTAGCATCTTAATAAGAACCATTCTGAAGGCGCCAGGGTCAAACAAGGTTCTTTAAAATGCCAGGTGGCCTGGTGGCTGAGATGTGAGCACGGAGATGGCACCGCAGCAAACCTGGGTTCGAATCCAGGGTTTCAGTCACTGCCAATGTTTAAACCGGGTTCCCAAGTGCAGCGCGTTGATGGCCTCGGCCCGATCACCGATGACTTGCACAAAGACCCAGGGACTCGCATCGAGACCCGTAGACTCACAGAGAGACCCATAGACTCACAGAGAGACCCATAGACTCACAGAGACACCCATAGACTTGCATAGAGACCCGTAGACTCACATGCACCCATAGGCTCACAGAGGCTGAGTTTTGGATTTAAAGCTTTCGTGACTGCAGGGATTCATATTCTTGGTTCTTTAATACAATAATATTGTTTTATTTTATTATTTCCCTATCTACGTGACTTTACCGAAAGAACCCAGAATAAGAGGCTGAGTTGTTATTAATCTGGGTTCTCAAATTTAGTGAGTTAATGGTCTCAACCCAGTCACCAATAACCGCGTGAAAAGAAATTACATTAAACTTGATTCCGTGCTTAGTTTGGCTCCATTCCAGCTATGAGAATGAAAAGCTTCAATGTGGCTGTCACGTGAGAAATATTGCGCTCACGTGGTCGGATGGGTAGGAAAGTGCTGCCCCCTACTGTTTGGACCAGTGGCCACTCAAAACGGACTTTCAGGAGGTAGCTCTGCGGGATCCGCTTCCGCGCGGCCGTTCTCTGACACGGACGAAGGGGTCCACGCTGCGCGAGAATATTCCGAATTCCGAACGGATTCGTCCGTCTCGTGACGACGCGAAGATGATGGCTCAAAGAAGAAAGAAAAAAATAAAATCGGTCAAACGTACACGTTTGTGTCCGAGACAAAGTCGCTCGCGGAACTTGACTACGCGCCCAGCGCGGGTCATTCGAGGGCTCGCGGAGTATCCCAGACGGACGGTCCTCAAACGCTCTCTCGCTTAGTTACCGCTCGTCATCGCAACGCACGAAAGTCTGCACCGTCAGTCTACTCTCGCTCCGCCGTTAAAATTCATCACGAAGTCAATTCACCGTTACGGCGGCGCCCCGCTCTCCCTGTTTCCCGTCCGCCCGCCCGTCCGTCCGTCCGTCCGTCCGCCCACTCGCTCCCCCCGCCCCACCACCAACCCCACCGCCCCGCGTCCCGTTCATTATGAATCGCAGTAAAAGTGACAGCAACGTTGGCCCTGGGCGTTCATCTGTTTAACTTCCAGATGCTTAGGCTCGCGACGGTGACCCCTCAAAGCAGATTAATCGTAACGAGGGCCCAAAAATAATCCGGGTCGAGACCTTGCCCGGGCCCCGTAGGGTTCCTAATTGAACTCGTTTTCCTCCCCATCGAACCGCGCCAGCGTCGCCGCGCTCGCGCTACAACCGGCTCGCTCGCTCGCTCGCCTAACTGCTCGACGGAAGAGCCTCCCTCCACCGCAGAGGGAATTGCAGAGAACACCCCCGTGACATCGTCGTCCTTTGGCCTACTCTTACATGGTGACGTTGAGCAACCGGTGCTCGCGTGACGTGCCCCGGCACACCTGATGCTGGGGGGGGGGGGGGGGGGGGGGGTAAAGGCGCCGGCCCTGCAATTCCCCGTTCACGCCCACTGCTGCCGGAAGAGTCTCCACTCGAGGGAACATCTCGAGAAGCCCCTCTAGAAGCTATTTGGGCGTTTTCTTGCGCGTCTAGAATATAGAGTTGGGGGCACCCACACTTTACCCCACCATACGCGACCCGCCCACCGGCTTCATTGCGGTGCAGTCGTTTACACCGCTTGGTGGAGAGAGGCGGAGAGGAGGAATTTGAGAAACTTGTACCACGGTGTCAAAGGCTGCGGGGGAGATGGAAGCGCAAGCCTAGCGTGCTGCCAGTTACATCGCTCTGGCAGCGTTCTGCCTCTATGTGTGCGTGTGGGGAGCGGTGGCGCAGTGGTTAGCGCGTTGCGATACGAACCCGACGACACAATTTCGATTGTCTTCTCATGGCCAACATAGATCATAATATCTGAATCGGTCCTAGGCCTCCCCCAGGTCGACTCGGCCTCAAATGTGTACTTGGTGCAGTGTGTAAACAATGCTACTGAGGAGACAAAGGCGGTCGGGTGTGGTGCTAGCCACTCACGCAGACAGTACTTGCCCCAAAATTATATTACAGCTATAAGGGTGATCTTTGTCTTTGTGTGCGTGTATCTGTGTGTAAGGTGCTTTGAAGTTCTGGGGAATTTATGTGCCCTTTGAATGCAAATCATTATGAAACCGTTATTTTTATATACATTTTTTATGGAGTGGAACAGCGGCTCAGTGGTTAGTGTTTAAAAAACCGTCGACCTGAGTTAGGCTCCCGGTCATGTCGGACATCGGTAGGGCGAGCGATATCCTCTACACCAGGCCGTGCCCTGACAATCGTGGCGAAGTATGGTCAAACAACTCCGTGGTGGGGGAGACCTTCACCCAGCAGCTGGTTCATCATCCAGAGTGCTGCTGCGAGAATGAGATTGTCCGTGTGAATCTTTATTTACTTTTATTTTATTTTAGTTTTCATTTCAACTCGACGCGAGCTTGGCACAGAGCACCGATCGCAGAACAAAGGCATAAATTCTGCAAACAATTTCCGAGATTGTCGCATAGGGCCTTGGTGAAGGGGTGAGGGGGGGCATTTGGCTCACTGCCCCATCCAGGTCTTTCAGTTTCATTTATTAGGTACAGCCCTGTGAGTCATTCGGCTCTTGAATCGGGTGCATCCGCAACAAACAAAAATATGAACAAGAAACATCTTAAAGTGACTACGCGCAAACAGAAAAATCCAGGAACAAACAGCAAAGTTTTCCAGAAAAAGCACCGTATATCAATGATGTGTGCAAAAATCCCAGTGGGATGCAAGTCAAACAATAACAACCATAAGACAATTTAGAGTAAAGTTATCAGTCTTACTCTGTACTACAACAAACAAACATGGCTTAACCAAAACGTTTTCGAAATCACCAAAATAAAGCTATAAAAGCAATGTAACAGTAATCATAGGAACTGTGATTAAAATTTTACAATAAACGATACACGTAACGTACTACCAAACTTTCCAGCCATAGCTGGCTGCATGAGTCACTCCATAACAGCAGGAGTATCAGTAAGAGTATCAACATTTTTCAATGCACCTTTAAGATCGGCAAACTATAATCAAAACACAAGATCATACTTTGCAGCGGTCATCCTGAGCGAAAATTTGATTTCAGGCCACTGAATAGCAGTGGCAGCTAGGGGTGTACAACTCCTCTAGTGCAGTTTTGAGTGAAGATCTCACAGGGTGTGGGGGCCACCAGCGGAGAATCGGAAGTTTACACGGGGGAGGGGGGAACGTCCGCGTGGATCTCAACGCCACTCTTGTTTTCTCCGCCCTTCCCCACGCGCAGACTCCTCGCTCCTCAAGCACCTTAGCGACGAGCGCATCAGCCCCATCAACGAGGAGGAGCTGGCCCACTGCGGCCAGGCCTCATGGGGGCCGTCGTGGGCCACGGGACGTAGCGGCGGCGCCGGCGGTGGCGGCGCCGGCGGCGGTGGGGCACGCGTGCGAGCCACCAGCTGCGAACGCCCGCGCCAGACCCTCTCGGGCGCCAACGGTTCGGCCGATGGGGATGGAGACCGGCGCCACCGGGAGAGGGAGGAGGCCCACAGGAGGAGGCGAGGCGGCGGTGTCGGTGGGGCCCGCTCCGACCGGGATGCCAGCCCGGGGCCCCTGTTCTCGCCCGGACGTCCCACGGCTCGCAGCGGCGTGGAAGCCAGCACCATGCCACTGTTCCACGTGAGTAGCGGCCGCGTCGCTCGCGATGACGGACGAGCGAATCGAGGTGGTGCCCCCCCCCCCCCCCCATGGATCACTGAGCTCGTGTCGGGGACTTGTGGTCTCAGCCTGGTTCCGTGACCCATACGGCCACTAGAGGCGGTTCAACGTGAGCGGTGATGCCGGCTCCGCTTCCGATCTCGAAGCGGCGATCGATCCGTGCAAATTTTTGCTCCGCGCAAATTTCTGCTCCGTGGCCGAAATAGGCAGTCGTGCCTTGTGAGCCGAGAAATCTCGGTTCCGAATCTGGGATCCGGCTGCTCCGCGGTGAATCCCGGGCTTCTCGGTGGTCGCGAGCTGACGGCGTTTTGTGTGATTTTTTTAATCCGTGGCAAACGCCGCCATGCCTCAACCGGGTGTGGGACTTCAATGGTAAAATAACAAAAAAAAATTGGGTTAATGTGAACGGATCGCCCAGCATATGACGGACAGATGAACGGACGGGAGTCGTGGTTTCCGGCGGGGGGGGGGGTCGGGGGGGTTACGCCCCCGGGAGCTTCCGTCGAGAACTGCGTGCCGCGCGGGCGACGCGGAAACGTCGTATGATGTTCGGTTTCCCGGCGGAGGCTCCCGCAGCGGGCGTGGAAGCGAAACGTGGTGAGTCGGCCACAGCACCGCCACGTCCACCGCCGTAGCTGCCCCCCCCCCCCCCCCATGGGTTGGCCCCCCCAAGAGAAGACCCGTTTTTTTTCATCCGCTAGCCAACCGGGGGGGGTTGGCGGGAGGGGGGGGGCGGCACGTGCGACTCTCGCTTCCACATCTGTCATCGCGCGAGCGGCAATTAAATTAATTGGTCCACCGTGTGATGGATCGCCGCGGTTTCCGGCTAACGACTGAAGGCCCCCGCGTCGTCTCATCGATGGCTGTTGTGGGGAGCAGGGTGGTGGGGGGGAAGGCAGCGGGGTGAGGTGGGGTGAGGATGAAGGAAAATAAGACGAGAGCACGACGCCGTTTGCGGATTTATTCACTGTTACCGGTGAATCAATCGGCCGGGATCAAGCGCGATGCTTTAAGGTTGCTTAGATTATTGTGCTGCTAGAAATGTCCAAATGATAGGCCACTTTTTGTTGAACTATAATTTGTGGACAGGAACACTTCTGGAAAATAAGTTGATGGCTTTAGCGGGCTTTGTCTGGTAGGATGGGGGTGGTTTAGTTTTGTATTTGTATCTATGTTGGGTGATTTGTTTACCTTTTTAATACGTTGCACTACCATCGTGTTTTTGTATTGTTCGTTGTTGTAACGTTCTCACCCGCCCCGACATCGCTGAAAAAGAGCTTCATAGCTCACCGGATTCCTCCAGTATAAATCAATAAATATCCCCGATTGTGATTCTGACTTTGGGCTGCCAAGTTTGCGTCGCCCGTCCGACCGTTTTTTTTTAACCCCACCGCTAGCTCGAGCTGGGCATGCGCATCGCGATCGCCTCTCGAATTACTACCCCACCCCGGGTTACTACTGCGGGTGGTATTGACCATAACAAAACAAGTATAAATACTCACCGACTTGCTGCGCCTCCCCGCTTGGCAGCGGACGCTCGAAGTCCTGGTTCGTTATTCGTAAGAAAGAGCTGGGGGCGGCGCGTGCCGGCGTCACCGGTTCACGTTTGCCGAGTTTGACGAATCGCTCGCAAAGCACCCGACTGGGGGAAGAGGAAAAAAATAAAAACCACCACGTGGCAACACCGCCCCCGACTGCGACGCCTCTACAGCCTGCGAGACGTAGCGCATCCCTCTCGCTTTGCATTGCAAGGTCGGCGAGAATACCAAATGCGCTGTCCCCTTTTGTGAAGTCTCGAATCTAAATCGCTTTGTGTAATTGGTGTCACGTCAACTCCCCCGGATGGGGTGAATTTTTCAAGTTATGAATTTTATTTTTTGCTCAGCTTCATTCGGCCACTCTCTTATAACCCCCTCTCTCGCAACACCAACAACACCCTCTTATGTGTGCCGCCCCTCCCCATCATCCCCGCCACCCGCAGCCCCCACACCCCCATCCACGTGGCCGGAACGACCACCGCTAACGAACGCTGCTCTCATCGCCACGGCGCGTCACGTCCCATCAACTTAATGCAGCGTCAGCCGTCAAATTAAAGTTTTATTTTGCAGTGGAAACGCGAGCCTGGCGGCGCAGCGGCGCCTTGCCTGTCAAAATAATATAGCGGCCAAAGGCGCGTTAGAAGCTTCGCTCAGCAAATTCATTTAATCCATATTTGTTATTTTACATGTACGATATATGTGCATTCATATAAATAATATTATTTCGCAATATAAATATTTCGGTCGCTATTCGCGGTAAGTTTCCAGGCTCGCGCGCTGGCTCGCGAAATTTGGGTTGCGGAACGGAGGGGCGGTGAAGGAGGTGGCAGATGATGAGGAGGAGGAGGTGGTGGTGGAGGCGACGGCGTAGGTGGGGGAGATGGAGGAGGTGGAATGTCGCTCGCGTTAGGCGAGCAGGGATGATGAGTGATTCTCTCGGCGAGTTGTTTCGTGGGAGTGCAAATACCAACAATCGGCATTGTAAAACAAAAAAACATCGGCATCAATGGCAAGACCGGGTACCCAAAGCAATTCCCGACATCACGGCGCTCACTGGGGCCACGCGACTCCACGGCCCGGCGGGAGGCTCTCATCTAACGCGCCGTTAAGGGCATCGTGTTTTTTTGCGGAGAGATAATTCCACACTTTGGTGAGATGGTTTTAAGCGACGTGCAGGCTCAGGATTTGTAACACGCAATTTGCTGTTTCTCCCCCACCCCTCCTCCTCTTTGGAATCTACTTTGTGTTCTGGGTCCTTGATTTACAATAAAAAAAACGACACGTGCAGAACTCTGATGCGGACGGCGGCGGAGAGAAAACCGCAAAAATCGGAGCGGATCTGCGTGTGCGTGCATGATACCGTGAACTCTCCCAGCCCGGATTCTGTCGGCCGGCCTCGAATTCATCCTACCACCTCATCCTGCCAACCTCATCAGCCCCATCTTCTCAAATGAACGACGCATCTCACCCGTGTCTCACGTCTACAAACGTGTCGTCGTCCATCCGTCTGTGTGTCGATTTATTCGTCCATCCGTAAGTCCATCTGTGCAATTGTCCGACTGTCCATACATACATTTTACCCTCTGTCTGTCTATTTGTCCATTTGTTCATCCGTCTGTCTTTCCATCTGCTTGTCCTTCATCCATTCATCTTATTTGTCCAACCATCTGTCCATCCGTCCACTTGTCGGTGTGTCCGTCCGACCGTTTTTCACCATCCATCCATCTGTCCATCTCTCTGTACTTCGATGTCTGTTGGTTCGTCCATCCGTCCGTCCGTGCATCCGTCTGTTCATTCGTCGGCCATATCCACGCGTCCGTCCGTCTGCCTTCTCTCGCTCTCGCCCGTGTTTTAATTAACTGCGCATGTCGGCGCTTAGGAGAAGGGTTTTGTTGTCACAGGAGCCAATTTTCTTGACCTATTGTGCCGCGTTTCCAATGCAGTTAAGTGCACAGGACTCGGCCTTCCGCGCTTTAAAACACTATTGAATCTGATTAGCCTTTGCGCAGCAAAACGAACAGTCTGTTCCTTAATAAGCGTGCGCGCCTCCGCGACCCGGACGGAGGTCGTGTGCCTCACCTACGCTGGGCGGGCGGGCGGGCGGCCCGCTGTGTACCAGATGCCACCGGTGTTAATTTCAAAAATGATTTTTGTTAAAGTCAAAAATGTATTTCCCGCTCTACATGTGAGCATTGTGTTTACAGCCCTGAGACATCGGTGGAAATACCACATTCCTATCGCAAGGGGGGGAGGGGCAAGTCTCTCCATATTACAGCATTTTTGACTTCCCTACAAATTAGTTTTTAGTTGTATCGACCCCAGAGGGATTATGGGCTGAGTCAATCCCCACAAACAGGATTTGAACTTGCGACCTTCCGATTGCGAGCCGCCCGCCTGCCCGCCCTACCGCTGAGCCAGCGGGCCAGTCAACACGATGGGCGACGGTAAAAATCGTCAACATAGAGTTTTTAATTTGAGTTGACAAGGGCGAGGTGAGACCACCCGTGACGAGGTGCATGCTCGCGGTCCGAACGAGGTGGACGCTCGTGGTCCGAACGAGGTGGACGCTCACGGTCCGAACGAGGGGGACGCGGACCGAGATCGTTCAGTGATGTCGTCCGAGACTGCAGTGCGCCGAGGAAGACCGCGCGTGCCTTATATTTTATTGTTCCTGTTAAGTCGGCACAGTGTGTGTTGGTCTCGTTAACTGCGCTTGTGCGCTGCTGCCAACTCTGTGGCGGCAGCGGCGGCAGCGCCCGGCACCAAATCTAATTTATAACATCGGTTGGGCGGCAGCTGCGCCGCCACTCGAGCCGACGTTTAGCAGCGCGGAGCGCTTGACCGATCGTTCGACTGCGTTGGGCGAGCCAGACTTAAGGGGACGCCTCGAGGCTCGACTTCAAATCGGCGGAGGCTGCTGTCGACTTGGCTCGGAGCGCGGCAAAAACACAGAGGCCTAATTGCACCGCACGCGACCCCTGAGCATGGGTCGCAGTGTACCGGGTTAATCCCCGCGCCCCGCGCCGACGGCACGCGCCAAACACGGTCGTGGCCTCTCGTTTGTGCCCAGTGCACGTTTGTCCCTGTCTCACTTGCAACAGGGCTGGCTTGTCGTAAGCTCGCTTGCAACAGGCCAGGCTTGTCGTGAGCTCGCTTGCAACAGGCCTCTCTTGTTGTGAGCTCGCTCGCAACAGGGAACACTTGTTTTGAGCTCGCTTGTAACAGGCCACGCTTGTCGTGAGCTCGCTTGCAACAGGCCACGCTTGT
>CM025645.2:4669019-4684278 GCA_014621495.2 Entosphenus tridentatus
TCGCTTGCAACAGGCCACGCTTGTCGTGAGCTCGCTTGCAACAGGCCTCTCTTGTTGTGAGCTCGCTCGCAACGGGGAACACTTGTTGTGAGCTCGCTTGGAACAGGCCAGGCTTGTCATGAGCTCACTTGCAACAGGGCAGGCTTGTCATGAGCTCACTTGCAACAGGCCAGGCTTGTCGTGAGCTCACTTGCAACAGGCCAGGCTTGCCATGAGCTCGCTTGCAACAGGCCTTTCTTTGTTGTGAGCTCGCTTGCAACAGGGCAGGCTTGTCGTGAGCTCACTTGCAACAGGCCAGGCTTATTGTGAGCCCACTTGCAACAGGCCACACTTGTTGTGAGCTCGCTTGCAACAGGCCAGGCTTGTCGTGAGCTCGCTTGCAACAGGCCAGGCTTGTCGTGAGCTTGCTTGCAACAGGGAACAATTATTGTAAGCTCACTTTGCAACAGGCCAGGCTTGTGGTGTGCTTGCTTGCTACAGGGAACACTTATTGTAAGCTCGCTTGCAACAGGCAAGTCTGAAAGTAATTGCAACAGGCAGTATGACATTTCCGTGATCGATTAATTATTTTACTTACGGAAAACGACTAAGTGGATGTTAATTTATGATAATGGTGACTGAAGCTCGTTTGTGGCTTTTCGGCGTAAAAGCAGCTACACGCAAATGTGCGTGCGCACACACACACAGAGAACTTGAAACTCAATTAAAGACACGATCGAAAATAAAGCAATTGCTCAAGTGCACGCCGTCATTTATTAAATGCCCTGCCCTCTCCCCGTGGCGGTGGCGCTGCAACGCAGCATGCGTCTCTCCATCGTCCGTCGGTCATACATCATCCATCGCCCATCGTCCGTATGCCTGTCCGTCATCACGTATGTCCGTCCATTGTCCATACGCCCGTCCTTCAACCGTCCATTCTCCATCCGTCTGTCCATCATCTGCCCGTTGTCCGTTCGTCTGTACGTCCGTCCGTCCCGGCTGGATGCGACTGTCGCCGCCGTGTATCCCTGGCGGCACGGCCGGGACGCTGCTGCTGTTCCAGGGACCACGTTACGGAGCCGACGCGCGTCCAGCGGCGCGTACCCGCCCGCCCTAAACGGGGTAATTTCAAAATGAACAAAAAAAATAAATTAAATCGACGACGTTTGCGCGGGCGAGATGCGACGCGGGGCGAAAAGCGCCGGGCGAGTGTGTGCCCACGGTGAGCGTTGGAGCGCCGCCGCCGTAAGTCGTCGGACTCCATTATTGATGAGACTCTCACTTCTCGTCTCCCCCTTCCCTTGTTGGTTTTGTTCTCAGAGAGGACCCGTGGATCAAGTGCCGGAGGAGCGAGACAGGTAGGCTGCTCCATGCCCCGTTCGATTTTTCAAACGCGTTCCAAGTCACCAGGGCTGCTTTTGCTCTGTCCGTCCGCCCGTCCGTCTGTTTGTCGTGGTGGGGGGGGGAAGGGCCGGGGGGGGGGGGGCGTACGTTCACTCTCGTCGCGTTGATCCAATACGAACAATGTTCTCAAGTGTGAAGTTGCTTTGCTATCTGAGAGACGACCAGCCACATGGACCCCCCCCCCCAGCCTTGACACGGCTTCATAGTCTCATCGCGGCCCAGGCGCGGGCGCTACCGTTAATTGTCGCCAGCGTCTACGTAATCCACGCGTGTCTGCGCGTGATTTTTCTTCCTTGTTAATTCGTTGAGGTGCCCGGGCGCCTCCGAGTTCCGAGAGGCCGAGTGGGCACCACCCGAGTTTCCTGGGTTTCATCCCAGGTCTGAGCCACCCGCCCGGCCACAGCGATTCTATAAACTATTTAAACTATATATATTTTTTTATCTTACCAGGTAAGGCCAACTGAGCTACACAGCTTTCTTTTTTCACAAGCGACCTGGCTATCACAAATAATAGCTCGATGAAGTGACTCGTCACGTGGAAATTTAAAAGCGGCAAAATACTCTTAAACGTGTGATGTCGATTCTAGAATGCGGAGGGAAAAACCCGTGGACTCGGAGAAAAATTCACGTGACCACGAGGAGAGAGACATGCAAACTACAATATTCAATGTCGGGATCAAACCCACGACCTTCTGTATACCATGCGAGGCAGTTAGCATCTCGCCACCATGGGCGCCACGGTGGCAAGATTCAACCAGGGTCTCAGCCGACGGTCCCAGCCTGGTCCACGCGATGCCTGCAGCCACTAGGGCGCTACAATGCACCAACGATGGTCAGATAGCTCAGAGGCCGAGCCTGTTCGACTGAGACCCTGGGTTCGATTCTGGTTTTTCAGCTACTGCCTGTGGTTCATCCGGGTCCCCCCCCCCCCCCAGGTGCCGTGAGCAGATCGTCTCCGGCCGGTCACTGATGACCGAGTAAAAAATATAACCGTCGCGTGAAGTTTGGTTAAATTCCCGCCCTGAGAGTTAAAAGTCCCTCCAACCGCCCTCTGCGACGAAGACTTTTCTCTGTGGCAGGGCGAGTGGGAATGCAGGCCCCGAGTGTGCGGAGGATAGAGGCAGTAAGGAAGATAAATGAGAAACGGATTGGGACTGAACGATGTGGCGATACCGGCTAAAGAATGAGCACCGTGATGGGGGATTCATTCGGGCCCCCATCATCGCTAATGAGTTGACGGATGATGGCGATGATGGGAGAGGTTTTGTCATCATTACTGCTCATCAGCACAGTCTCTCACGGTCTTTACCCACGGCCTCCTGAAGGGACACAAAGTGATGATGAGTGTGCGGATGATAACAGGTTGTTCCATCTTTATTGCCACTCATCAGTGGAGTGTAGTCATCGTCATTATTGACGCTCTTCGGCAACAGTTCTCATCAGGTAGCATGGCCAGCCATCGAACAAAAGATGCTCACTGAATCACTTCTGCGGCCGTCTGGAACGCTCTTCCCCCCCGACATTAGTGAGCCACTGGAGCTATACCACTTTAAAATAATCCAGATTGAAAACTCATTCCTTTGGAACTGCTTTTTGTGTTTAGTTCCTTGTCCTTCCCCCGTGCCTCCGATTAGCACGGTTGGCTACGTGCAGTGCAAAATAAATTCAACATGCGTACGTACGTACAATGCACAAGGCAAATTGAATGAGCACGCAGTGCAAACGCATGTAGAGGCGCGGGCCTGCAATTGCACGCAATTGTGCTGCCCGTCGGCAGGCGGCGAGTGCTTCTGCGCACTGGACTGCACCGTCACAGATAAAGACGCAGACCCCGCGATTGCTTTGCTCACGCCACCGCTGGCAGAAGAGCCTTGGCTACTGCCACCACGTGCTTCCTTGGGGAGGGCCTGTACTGAACAGGCCTTCCCATGAGCCGACACGAACCGGGGGGGCGGAGGGGGGGACGGAAATTATCGTCGCCCGCGTCCCCCCTTCTCCCGAGCCATGAAACGATTCCCATGAGCGACCACCTGCCGGACGGTAACCTAGGAACACCGCGGCTCACTTGCCGGGCTCAGCTTGTCGGCCTCGGGGGGCCGTGGGGGCCGTGGGTGCAGGGGGGGTAGGGAGGGCAGGGGGGGCCCACTGACGGCGAGGAATCAAGGAGCGGCACGTTCGCTGGCAAGAGATTTGCGAGGTCGGCGAGTGGCGGCTTCTTCCCGAGAGCTAAAGCACGACGGGATGGGGCCGGGGGGGGTTTAGTGGGTCGTGGCGACCCGGGAGGGGCGGGGGGGGGGGCCAATCGACGTGCTCCGGGAGAACCCTGCTGCCTGCTCGCTTGGCTCGCGAGATGCCTGCGATCGCGGAGCGAGAGACGGTAATGGGGGTAATAAATAACACGGCGATAATTATTATTATTATTATCGCCGTTTATAACTCGTAAAGCGCCTCAATGTCGACTTCAGCGTCTCGAGACGCCGTACAAACGTAGGGGGCAAAAGGGCAAAGTAAACGAGGTGGGGGGAGGGGGTGGGGGGGGGGCAACGAGGTCACGGTCACGAGAGTGAGATGGGGATAGTTTTGCCGAGAGCGCGATTGGAATTAACAAACTGTTGGGGCAAGTGCTGCTAGCGAGAACCTATGTAGGCCGGCATGGCACACGATTGGTTGGGTGGCCAACACCACGTCCGGTCGCCTTTGTCTCTCCAGTGCTGATGCTCTTATACACCGCGTTAGGTACTTATTTCGGGAGCTAACCTCAGGAAGGCCCAAGACCGGTTCAGATTAATCGCCACTTTCATTCGTCGCGAGCTTGAGTCAAACTCGTGTCTCCGGGTTTGTACCCTCCCCACTGGTCAGACACACATCTACCGGGTTACAAGTCACATTCCCAACTTTTCATTTCAACTACAGGGTTAAAAATTGTGCCCTAGAAAGCCGGAGAATCTGGTATCAGTGAAAACACGGTTTAACTCCAGGCGGCTAAAATCCGGACTGCAACCCAGGTTTTACTGCTCGGCTGGCTTTGACCCCGGCCTCTTACGTCCTCCAACCTCCTCCTGGCGTTAACCGCCGGGGCGTGCAGGGCGGCGGGCAATTTGAGACGTCGCTCGTTGCGACGCAAGCAATAGCGGCGGCGCGTCGCCCCTCCGCCGGCACCATCGGTCGGGCTCCAGAGGGCATTCTGTCTCCGCGTACGCACCCCACGATCACGGTCGCACCTCCCCCCCACCAACAACCCCCTCCTTCCCTTGCCGTTCTCTTATCGGCGAATATTTATGGATGACTGATTAGTGCTGCGGGTCCGATCGATCGCGCGGAATAGAATTATGCCTGGAGAGCCGGGGCGGGATTTATATTTGTCGGGCTGGGGCACGTCTTCGGCTTTTTATCGCCGGAACGAAGGGGGTCGATGAGTTTTAGTAAATTACGCGTTTCATTTACTGGATCCACGGCGCACCAAGCCCGAGTCGATACCGCATCATCCTCCCGATCACCCGGCGGGCGCCGTCGTCAAAGGCGGACGGGTGCTACAGGCGTGGATTTTTATTTTTTATACATAAATGATCGCGATCCCGCAGGTTCGCTCACCCGCCGTCCAATTTGCGATTTTTGTTGCATTTTTTTTTTTTTACTACCGGGGCTGTTACCACGTCGTTCAGCAAGATGTCCGACGTTTCACTCCGCGTGTTGTGGGAGCTTCTTCAGGAGCTGAGAAGGACGTAGGACGGACCCGAAAACACTTCACGGCGGCGGCGCTAGACACGGAGTCCGTCTCGACGCATAAAATTTAGCGTTACACCCGTCGGCCGATCGCTCTTCCCCCGATCAATGTTGTCGAGCAGGACTCGTTAAATCGGGCAAACTCTGAGCCGGCTTCAACCTTCGTAGGCACATCAGCAGAATCAGGCCTCTTTACTCGGTGCAGCAAGGAGATTCCTCGGTCAGCGTTATCTTCTCGAAGGCTCGTGGGTTTTCTCCGGGCGAACCGGTTTCCTGCACTACATGACTGTAAAAAATAATAATTAGTTTTTGCGCTGCGTGCCGTTTTGACGTGACGTCCGACGTTTTGCTGGGGAGCCTCTTCAGGTAACTGGATTCAGTTGGGCCACCTCCCGAAAACGAGCTCCACACATTCATCAACACCACCATGCATGCCCTTAAAAGGAAACCTTTTATATTGGTGACATTTCAGGCAATCTCCGATTTTATCAAATATTTCTTTTTTAAATTTATAAGGCCACACATGGTGTTGTTGTTGTTATTGACGAATGTGAGTTTGCTGTTGTTGCTGCCTTGTGCACCATTGCCAACGTATCGATGGGCAACTGAGCAGTTTCCCACGTAGTCCCCAGACCCTGGAACTCTCTTTTCCTCTCTCTCTCCCCACGAGATCTCAGCAACTCTGAGTCTGTGGATTTAAAACAAAAAACTGGTCTGAAAAAAACGATAGAATTCAGCCGAATTTTAGTTTTTATGTCCCATGGTTTTTTGCCATGCCGAGCATCTGTTGCCCGCCGTGTCTTCTGAATTATTGTTCTTCGTAGCGTTATTATATTTCGTTGAGCCCAAAAGCAACCACCATCGGAGAGCCCGGCTAACACCACACCCGCGAAAACCGGCGCCGCCGCCGCCGCAGCCGGCGCCATCGCGAGCGGAGACACGGGACACCTCCCAAGTGTCCGCGCCCCAGAACACTTCGGAGCGTTCAGGAGAAAACCCATCGCTCGCTGGCGTGCGAGGGAGAGGGAGGCATCGCGATGCGCTCGGCGCCCGTCGAACGAAGCGCCGGCGGCCTCGTCCGTCACCGGCACGTCCCCCCACCTCTTCGTCCGCGCATCCCGCCGCCGGCCGTTTGTCAGCTCTTACGTTTTTACTCTCTGCCCCGGGGAAGTTCGGACTCGATCGATCGATTCGGCAACTCCCCCCCCACCCTCCTCCTCCCGACCCCTTCCCAAATGCCTCTCACCCACCCGCCCCCCCCACGACACCTGCCCCTTTCCGCCGCCCTCGCCGCTCGTTAACGGCGGTGCAAGTTTGGCGCTCTGCTTTACGATCGGTGGTCGGGGTCGTAACGAGCGGAAACTCCCGCGGCGAGGGTGGCGAACGTGGCGGGAGGGTGGTCCTGAAGTTGAAGTTGAAGGTGCTGTGGAAAAAGCTTGACCAAGCCACGAAAGGTGGTCGTTTGGAACCTAAGGTAGCGAGCGGTGAGGTCAGCCCCAACGCTTGGCCACGTTTGTCTACCCAATGCTGAACTTGACACCACCGCACCCATTTGAGGCTAATTCGATCTAGTGGGAGGCCCCCGGACCGGTTCAGATAATCGTCTGAACTCGGCTCAGCGCGCTAACCACTGCGCCGCCGCTCCTCCGCACACGTTCACGTGCACCCACACGGTCCGCGGGTAGGCGCGTGCGCGAGTGTACGAGCGTGCGCGCGGTCGTATATATCAGCATTGTTCCCACGTGTCGATACCGTCAATAACGCAGCGTGGCCGGGGACAGTTTCACTTGAGGGAGGCGTGAGAGACGTGGAGCGCGTTGTTTGTTTCCTAGGGACCCCCCCCCACCCATTCCGTAGCAATTAGCCCCCCCCCCCCCCCCCCCATATCGACACCCTGCTCGCCTGCCATTTGAGAGTGAGGGGCGCGGAGTGCTGGCGAGCGGGTTGCACACGCGGGTCCCCACCGGTTCGTGGCGATCACGAGGCCCCAATCGTGGGGGGGGGCGGGGGGGGGTGTAATGAGGGAGCCCCTGAGATGCCGGGCCGTGTGTGGGCCCAGGATTCATTGCTTTGTTTTGGCCAATTCTTTAACAAGAGAGAAAGGTTTGGTGTAAAAAAAATTTAGTTTTTCGGCGAGTCTGCTCTGCGGTAAAAATCTTGTCTCGGGTTTTTTTTTTGTCTTCCGCCCCCCCCCCCCCCCCCACCCCCCTCGCCCCCCCCCCCCCTCCAATTTTTTTTATTCTACATATATTTTCTTCTCTATCGGTTAGTGTTGAGGTTTCTTTCGTTTTAGCCGCGGTGACTCATCCCCTCGTCGGTAGACAAGTGTGACCCCGGGCACGTTGTTACGTGTCTCGTGCCGAGAGTATCCGTCGGAAACGCTCGCACGGCGGTGCAAACCCCTTCTTGTTAGACAACAGCCCGCGGAAAAGGGCGAGTAATTAATTAGTTATTTTCAACTGGTAACACGCTGCTGCTGCTGCTGCTGCTGCCGCCGAGCAATGCATTGTTCGTTAATTCGTTGAGAGCGAGAGAATGACTCGGGAGGAACCGCGGATTAGCACGGTTGGCTACGTACGGTGCAAAAGAAGTTCAACACAACCAGACGGACAGACAGGGAGGCAGAGCTGAGCAGCCGGCGCCAAACAATCGCCCCAAGTTCTGCGTTCCACCTCCACATCGAGGTGCTGTCGGGCAATCGCAGTAGCTCTGCCGGAATGTAGACAAGTTCAGAACCACTTACCCTCCGTACGTCTGCGTATGTAAGGTGCATGCGTGCGTGCGTGCGTAGCGTTAATTCGCACGCCGCGCTACGGACCTGGCGACCCAAGTTTGATTCCCGCCCTCGGCTAATATCGTTTGCGAGCGATATCCAAACCTCCCCTGTATCAAATCGGCATCGTACGAATATCAGCACTGGGAAGACAAAGGCGGCTGGGTATATATCTTAGCATACCCACCCCATCGTGCATTGTGCAGGCATGAAATAGAAATAACAGCACTTGCCCCACCAGTCTAGAAAGGCTACCCAGGGGTTAATTATCTTTGCATGTGTGTGTGTTTCACCATGCATGTTTCAAACCTACCCATGCTGCATGAGAATAGTGGCTGACCCTGCCGTATCAGATAATTGGAGCCTACACTTCATAAAAAATCAATTTCCCAGCACTAATGATTATAGAGATTTTTAATTCAGTATTTTAATGTCAACGTTGTGAGTGGATAGCTATTGTATACATACTCGTCCTTGTTATTGAACTGGGCCTGGTCGCCCCTCCACCACCGCCCCCTCCTTCCCCCTTTCTTCCAAGCCACTTCACCAACCTATGTGACCAGCGTGGTGAAGTATGCAACGGCAACAAAAAACCCCACGACCAACTCGGCAACCCGAAATCGCATCGGAGAGCTGCCCAGACCAACCGCATGCCCCCTACGCAAGTAGCTAGGTTTTAATTGCGTGCGTTTAGTGTTGTTGTCCTTCCCCCGCGCACATCCGATTAGCACGGTAGGCTACGTACGGTGCGAAAGAAGTTCAACAAGGACAAAGATCCCCCGTATAGCCTTACCATACTGTAGGGGCAAGTGCTGTTAGTGAGCACCTATGAAGGCCGGCACGGCACACGAGGGGGTGGGTGGCCAACACCATGCCCGACCGCCTTTGTTTCCCCAGTGGCGATATTTCTACACCACACCGAGTACTCATTTGAGGCTGAGTCGACCTAGGGGAGGCCCAGGACCGGTTGAGATATTCGTCACTGGTGTTGGCCATAACGACACATGCACACACACACAGATACGTGTGATGTCATCGGCACGGCACGGCTTCTGCAGTGGAACTAAAAAAAACGCGTTACCTTTCCGAGCTACTCCGGGCCTATTTGGAATGGCCCCGGCACGGCTCGGTTGCGCAGTGGAAAAAAAAAATGCGACGCTGGCTGGCGTTTTGACACCTTGGAGCGAGACGGGGCGTGGCGTGGCCCGAGGCGCCGCGAGTCTTTTATCTTTCTGCGGAGGGAACCGGCAGAACCTTTGCCTGGCTCCGTTCCATAAATCTGCGTCGGGCAAACGAGCCACCGCCACGGCCTTATCTGCTCGCGTGAAGTTTTTGTTTTTTTGGTGGGGAGAGCTTTTTGCGGGGAACGTCTGAAGCGGAGGAGGAACGCCGCCGCCGCCGTCACCGCCGCCGTGATGGATGTCGTAAAAACGGCGCCGCAAGCGCTGGTGCCGCTGCCCAGCCCCCCATGCGTGTTTACTTTTGCCGCTTGTTCATCGCTCGGTCCGCCCACGTGGCTCGGCAACAGAGCGAGCGGCTCGCCAGGCGGAAGATCGCGACCTGGTAGGGGGACGGTTTTACTCTGCCCATCATCATCTTCATCATCATCCCTCAGAGGGGGTCAATAAAATAAGCACCGCTTTGTGGGCACGTCAACAGCGGGGTTTCCCTGTGGATAGACTCGCGCCCGCCGTAGGAATGTTGGAATTTTCCTCCACGGGCTCTGCAGCGGTGTAAAAACGGAAGATGAGCACACAATGCCTCCGACTTTCATCTCAGGAGGAAATCTCGAGTGACTTGAAGTTGACTAAAAACCAATCGCCAAGGTTGCGAAACACAAAGGCTCAGTCCCAATATAAAAAAACAACAACAATAGCCTTTTATTTATATGGGCAAGTCTCACCGAGTCTCACCGAGTCTCTCACGCTTCATTTAAGGTTGGGCCCTGCCACAAGTGGAATGTTTTGCCAATTATATAACTCGTGGGGTGTTTTGACGTTTTATTAATGGCATTGGCTCACTGGGCCTGCCCGGTTCAAGCGCTGAGCCAGCACAAGTGTCGGTGGTCATGGATTAATCTGGCATTAATATTTCACGGGGTTGTTGGAAGTTGAGATTTAAGTTGGTGTCCAGGAGGTTGTGAGGTCGATCCCGACCCTGACGCCTGTGGTATATTTCGAGTTTGCATGCTCTCTCTCCACCGTGGTCGTCTGGATTTTCCCCCGGGTCCTCCGTTTTTTTCCCCTCCACATTTAGAATCAACATCACGCGTTCAGAGTATTTGGCTGCTGTACATTTTCACCTGATGAGCCACTTCGTTGAGCTATCATTTGTGATAGCCACGTCGCTTCTAAAAAAAATATCTCGGTGGGCATTACCTGGTAACATAAAAAAATTGTCAGGGTTCTTTGTGTCAACTGCACATAGCCTTGTTTGTTTTCGTATTGGCGGAGAGCGGTGTGGAGTGGCAGGGATACTGCAACACAAAGACAAAGAAAGATCCCCTGAGTAGCCTTAACAGACTGTTGGGGCAAGTACTGTTCGTGAGCACCTATGAAGGCCAGCAATCACGCCACCTTTGTTTCCCAATTGGCGATGTTTACTAGACACCGCACCAGGTACTCATTTGAGGCTGAGTCGACCTAGGGGAGGCCCAAAACCGGTTCAGATAATAATCATCACTGGTGTTGGCCGTGAGCGGGAATGGAACTTGGGTCGCCGGGTTCGGAGCGCAGCATAGCGCCAACCGCTACACTACCACAGGGATACCGCAACACACACACACGCACAGACACACGGAGGAGAGGGATAAGGTGGCAAGCTGAGCCACACTGCGTCAGAGAGAGTGCGAGCGAGCAATTGCTCTTGGCAGGAGATACACAGTGGGGGGTTGAGGTGACGGTAGCCTGCTCTCCCACCGATAGACTTGTACTCTGGAATTAATCTGACTGTTCATTGCCCGCGACAGGCAGGGAGATGAACTTGATTTAACCGTACAAGAGCCGGCCACCGCAATGGTTTAGTTTTAAGTGCAGTCGACCCGAACGGAAGCGCGCGGAGCGTTGGAGAATAGAACTCTACACAACGCAGGACGCACGGGCGAAACGTGAACACGCACGCGCACACACGCACACACATCCACGCGCGCAATCACCACAGCAGCAGCTGCTGCCATTCGCCAATAAGTGGCAGTGACCGTCGCCGCAGCACTTGTGCCAGGCTGGGTGCACTTTGAGGATGTCGCGTGAAGTGTCGAAGGCTGGGCCGCTGGCAGGGGGTCACGGAGCAGAGCAGACCCCAGGGAGTTATGGGTTGACTGAGGAGATGACTGTCAGTGTGTGTGTGTCAATGCGATTGCCCGTTCTGTCCGGAGGCCATCTCTTTGACACACACACATCCAGATTCACACACACACACCAACACATATCCAGATTCACACAAGACAAAGATCCCCCGTGCTGTTAGCAAGCACCTATGAAGGCCGGAACGGCACACGAGGGGGTGGGTGGCCAGCACCACGCCCGACCGGACTTGTCTTCTCAGTGACGATGTTTACACACCACACCAGGTACTCAGAGGCTGAGTCGGCCTAGGGGAGGCCCAGGACCGGTTCAGTTAATCGTCACCGGTGTTGGCCGTGAGCGGGCAGCGCGCTAACCGCTGCACTACTGCTCCGCACAATTTGCTGACACACACACACACACATTGACGCACGCACACGCACGCACACGCACGCACACACTCGCGCGCACGCTTCCATTTTCACACACTTACCCTTCTAGACACACAAAGACAAAGGTCCACCCTTAGAGCCATACAGACTGTGGAGGCAAGTGCTGTCCGTGAGCGCCTATTATGACCAGCACGGCGCACCAGGAGGTGATGTGGCCAACGCCAAGCCCCCCCCGACCACCTTCATCTCTCTGGCCCTGGTGTTCACACATCGCACCGGGCACTCGTTTCAAGGCCGAGTCAGCCTAGGGTAGGCGCGGGACCGCTGCGGATAAATCGGCCACCGACGTTGGCCGCGAGTGCCAATCGGACTCGGGGAATGCGGACATCTCAGGGCGGCAAACGTTCACCAAATCTGCCGAAACAGAACTCTCGGCGTCGAGAGCCCTCGTACGTGCACGAGGCATCGGCCAATCGTCCCGATGCCGCAGCGGCCGCAGCAGCTGGCGGGAGGGGGGGGGTCACCCTTCCCGCTCTGGTGAAGAATCTCGGACCGGGCGGAGAGACCTTTCCTGCCGGAGTAAAAACAAACGGCGACGAAAGGACTCATCTCTCATCGCGCCCCCTCCGCTCGTGCGCCGATCACCCCCCCCCCCTTCACAACTGTGGCGGCGGCGGCGGAGAGATGATCCGCGGAATCATAATTAGGCCCCCCGGTCGTCCCTGCACGGGTGATGCCGGGCTGAGCCGGCGGGCGATAAGAGGCAATTAATATGCGGCTCGGGTGTAAATCACGCGGCGCCGCCATTGGGGGGATCGGTGGGTGGGTGGGTGGGGGCGGCGATGCCTTTGCCAGCCGCGTGGCAGCCCGTCCGATATACGTCGTCCCGTGGTTTTGTTTTATAATTGTAATAAGACCAACGTAACAGCCTCGTTGGCCTGGGTTTCGAAATCGTAGTCTTAATTCATCCTGGAGAAATCCGATGAGTGCGTCTGGCTCGATGAAACGGACGCTGCTGGGTTACCAGATGTCATTGGCCCTGTTCAGCGCGAAAACCGGATCTGAATCCGGGTTTTAGCCACTGCCTGTGTTTAAGCCAGGTTCTCAAGCGTAGCGAGTTGATGATCTCGGCCCGGTCACCCATGGTTGCGCATTAAATTTGCTTCTTGCGCATAATTCGATTCAGATTTAAAATAAATATATATCAGTTTAACCGCGCTGAACATTTCTCCCCATGGTACTGCCGCCGCGAAGTTCAGCCCCTGCTACGTGGAACAGAGTCCACTTGAATCGTACCTCGGAAGTCGTTCTGTGACATCCTCCTCCTTCCAATGGTCCCATTTCCTGTCATGGGAGGTGGTTGCGCTGCCCTCTAGGAGTTCCGCCAGCATGGCGGCGCGGCTCGGGAGGCGCCCGGTTTTCTTTTTCCACTGCAGGAGCCAAATCCGCGCCAGCGACGCCACGCGTAGCGGACGAGTCCGACGGGCACGTAGGCGACAGCGTCAGCTACGTCGTAGCGACGCCATCTTTAAGTCGCGTCACTCACTGAAGTTGAGTGGAAGGTGGCAGCCTTCGCGCCCTTCGGCGCGGGCTCGGCTCGGATGTGCCAGGGGGAAAGCGGCACGAACTGGACGATGGTGACGGGGCGAATCGGATGTTGTTTGGCGAGTGCGGTGACGGAGTCCGAGGCCCGGTAACCGATCGACCGTTCCGCGCGTGCTGTCGATTGCAGGCTGACGGCGCAAATCATGGACCGCTGCGGAGTGTCCCCTGCTCGCAAGGTAAATGCGCCACCACCGCTGCTACTCGTAATAATCCTCTTCGTCTTTCGTTTGGCTGATGTCGATGCAGGGCAACGGATACAATTCCGCTTAGCGTTGTCGTTGCCCTGGAGGCCGGGAGACCGACGGTCGATGTTCGGTCGCCGCGTCGACGCCATTCGTCGCGATTTCTCACTTAACAGTGGGGCCACGTGAAGGCCGCCATCCTCCACTCCACTGATGATGATGATGATAATAATAACAATGATAATACAACGGTGGCACCGTTGAACATTTCAGCGACACTAATACTCGTCGTCATTAACAGTAACGTTTCGAATTAATTAATTGTCCGCAATGCAGGAGCACGCCGAGGTTGCAGTGCAAGGTGAGCGTGTGAGTACAGTCGCTGCACGCGGACACAAAGCAGTCGAGCTGATTGATGGTCCCATCACTCGCCGATTCGCTCGCTCACTCACTTGCTCAAAGGTGGTGGAAAAATCGCCTCCTTGTCTCTGCTACCCCTACTGCCGTGTCTTTGCCAATGGACATTTTACTTTGTTAATAAATAACAGAATAACGGAGCTAATTGTCGGTAAAAATTATCAATGATCGTCCCGGCCCCAGACAGTCCCAGAGAGAGCATTGACTGCAGGGGAGGGTATGTGACTCGCGCAGCCACAGCCGTAGCGAAAGGTGGTACACACTGGATGTGGTGTGCCGGATGGTGAAATCCACTACGAGGTCTCGGAACCAGATAAACACGGCTGAAAATGAAAAAAATGAATTGCTGATTTTACGTGTGCATTTTCGCGGGAAAATGTTACGATTCCTAATTGATTTTTGGTGGTAGGCCACCACGTCATGATCTGGCCATGGTTGTGTTGTCAAAACCCTCCGCCACTCAGCAGAGCCACACAAATTGAATCGCCACGCGTGGCATAGAATCGTTTAACACGCCAACTCGGGTTGGATCACCGGTTAAGTTGAAGAAAGATTCCCACGCCCATATTTAGCAGCGAAATGTTTACGTTTTGCTTGAAGCTATGCCAAGCAGCAAGAAGGACGTAGGTCCGATACCTAACCCATGGCATCTATCTGCATTGTATTCTCTCCCCCTGTTCTGCATGGGTCTCCTGCAGATTCCTCCCGTAGCTAAACACACACAGTGTCATTGACGTTGGCCAAACATTCAAATTGTAGCGGGATCCCCCAGAGAAAAAACGAGTCTTCGTACTCGGTGTTGCTTTCCTGGGTAAAAAAACCCTAATTATTGTTATGATTACAACGTTAATTAATCCCTGCGACGGCTCTATTGTGCTCTCTCCCTCCCTCTCTCTCTGCCTCTCTCTCTGTCTTCTTCCCTCCCTCCCTCTCTCTCTCTCCCTCCCTATCTCCCTCTCTTTCCCTCCCTCTCTCTGCGCGCCGCCCGTCCCTCTCGTTTTCTGTTCCTCCTGGGGCTCTCGTCTTGATTCCGCCGTCGCACCCCCACGACCCCCCCCGCCACTTTGTTTGGCGCTTCCCGTGCCCGGCACCGCTGCTCGTTACGATGCCTCGTCCCCCCCCCCCTTTGCCCCCCCCCCTTGCCCCCCCCCTTGCCCCCCACCACCACCACGTTCTGCCCCTCCCCCCGTACCGCCAAATTACCGCGGCTTGTAAACACGCACGCGGGACCCCCCCCCTTCCCACCCCCCTCCACCAACCGTCACGGGGCTCTGACTGCCCGAGAAGTGGGGGGGGCTTATCTGGGCCCGCTCGTTAAATTGACGGTAATTACTCCCCCCCCCTTCCCCCGAGACGCGATGACAACCACCACAGCAGCCGAGAAACATAAACCCGACATGGAGGAGTGCAGGTGCAGAGCCGACTGCGTCGTCTACAGAGACCCATAGATTTACATAGAGACCCATAGATTAACACAGAGACCCATAGATTAACACAGAGACC
>CM025645.2:4684456-4702768 GCA_014621495.2 Entosphenus tridentatus
GAGACCCATAGATTTACACAGAGACCCATAGATTTACACAGAGACCCGCGGACTCGCAGAGGGAACAGAGGACACGCGCAGAGACCCACAGGCGAATGTTGTTGTCGTCGGGCGGCTATAATCTTGCATTGCTGTGTAAAGGCCTCCCCCATTTTATTCCATTCATGGCTTTCTTTGGACTCGCATTGAGACCCAAAGACTTCCACAGATGAATAGACTCCAATAGAGACCTATAGACTCCCATCGACTCCAATAGACCCATAGACTCCCATACATCCATTGGCACCAATAGAGAGACCTATAGACTCACATAGATTCATAGTCTCCAATAGAGACCCATAGACTCCAATACAGATCCATGGATTCAAATAGAGACCCATGGACTCCAATAGAGAACCATGAACTCCAATAGAGACCCATAGACTCCCAAACATCGATTGACTCAAATAGGGACCCATAGACTCCAATAGAGATCCATAGACTCCCAAAGATGAATTGACTCAAATAGAGACCCATAGACTCCAATAGAGATCCATGAACTCTAATAGAGACCCATAGACTACAATAGAGATCCATGAACTCCAATAGAGACCTCATAGACTTCAATAGAGATCCATGAACTCCAATAGAGACCCATAGACTTCAATAGAGATCCATGAACTCCAATAGAGACCCATAGACTTCTAGTCACATGTTCAAGAAGTCCTGGCTCGAGACCTTTCTCTTCTCGTCTGCCTATGATGGACTGCTCCCCCACCCACCTCTCTCCCTCCATCTCTCTGTATAAATATAAAGACACACGAACAATTAACGTGCCCACCATTTATCTACGGCGTCTCGAGATGCGGTCACGTGTAGACACTGCCGTAGGCATCCACCCTGCATTGTCACGCGTATGCTTCCGCGACCAGTATTGTCCATAATCGAGGTGTTTGGCTGTCGCCTGATGAGGCTGGTTGTAATTACTCGCGAGACGTCACGGTACTCGAAGGTACATGTGGTGGGTTTACCCTCCAATACACCGGTGCGCTGTGCTCGTAACAAATTGGCACGTTCTGTTTACGTGACAAACCATACTAATTGGCTGTGTCGGGTGGTGGCGGGTTCAACGACACATTTATATTTACGTGACCTAACCCAAAACACCTCTATTGTGCACCCTGCATTGTGTTGCAAGCATTGCAACTTGTGTGCGAGTCCGTGCCAGGTTTAGGCACGTACCACCCCCTCCTCCGCCCCTGGCACTGGACACGGGCATCCTGCTTTGTCCTCTTTTCGCCTCCCTTCGCTCGCCGAATGCCGATTACATCGCCCAGACGGCAGATCGTAAACACGGGGGTGAAGATGGTGGCGGAGGTGTGGGGTGGGCGGGGGAGAAACATCCGAAGGAGCATTCCGCTTTCAAAGGGACAAAAAAAACGAATTGAAAACACAAACAGCGGCCGAGAAATCGATGAGTGGGTGGGATGCAGCGGCGACGACTGGCAATCTCCTCGGCCCACGGTTGCCAGCGTGGCCACCGGTCTCGCACCGCAAAGCGCTCGGCAAACACCGCTGCCCGCATCGATCAAAGTCGCCGGCACCGTTTCCCGTCTTCACCGGGTGTGTGTGTTTGTTTGTGTTTGTTTGTGTTTGTGTGCGCGATTCATTGGGACCCATATGAGTCTGTTTGTCTCTTTGTGAGTCTATTAATCTCCAATGCGAGCCTATGGGTCACAATGCGAGTCTATGGGTCTCCATGGAAGTCTATGGGTCTCTGTGACTCTGGATATCTATTTTAGTCATTGGATCTCTATGTGAGTCTGTAGACCACTATGCTAGTCTGTGGGTCTCTATGCAAATCCATGGAAGTCTATGGGTCTCTAGCGAGTAAATAGGGTGTTTCTCTTGAAACTACGCCAAGCGTTTTCTGGACAACATCCACGAAGTGAGGATAAAATCCAGGAAGTCGGAATCAGCGTTTCTTATCGACTTCCCACTGTACAGAAGAAGGAGGGAGAGGGGGAGAGAAAGAAAGGGGGAGAGAGAGAGAAGCTCTTCGTAGGAGCCGGGCCGTGTCCCGTTTCGCGGGCGGGCGATGTGACGAGCGTTCCAACGGCGGTTGCGCGTAAGAGTCGCGGAAACGGTGAACCACGCGCGCTCTCGCTGTAAGGCAATCAGCCGGCTAGGCGCATGATTGCCGCACCCTCTGTCTGAGCCTCTCAATTTTCCGGCTGGTTAATTTCTGTGAGATTCCTTTTCCTGCGCGTGTGCGGGCCGCTTATTTATTTAATGTTCCCGGCAGTGGTGGTGGTTCCCGATTTTGACGATCGTGCTGTTGCTGCTGGTCGTTATTGTGGTGCGGCTGGTGGTGGTGTTGTTTGTGGTTGTTTTGCCGTTCGCTTGAAACACACCGGACGTGGCGGAACTCTCTGGAGTGAGATTGATTGGCGAGGGCAAGCACCCGATGTGTGATGAGCTCCGCGCAATTCCCCCCTCGCTTGCCTGGTCGTGCCGAGCGGCACGCTGCATGCGGCACAAGCCCCCCCAAACTCATCGCAGAGTCAGCAGTAGTTTTTTTTTTCCCGTTGGATGGGGGAATGGAAGCTGTCTCAGTAGGGAGACGCAACAACGCACAGAGAGAAGTGGAGAGGGAGAGAGAGAGACCACTGTTAAGGAAACGGTCAGGCTGCGATGGCCCAAAAAGGCCCAGAAAGGCCAAGCGACGATGAGATAAAGATTTGATTGTGGGCCAATTCCACAATGACAGAATTACAGCATGGGACACAGAGCCTGATCATTGATCAAAACATTTAACTTAACCATAATTTTGAGATTTTATATGTTCCAAATGCTTTTACGCAACTGGCTGGTGTCTGATATCGCGGCCACATTAATGGTAACTTTGATTATTTTATAGAGCTCTGCCCTCCTTTATGCCAGAGCGAATTCGGAGAAAGCATTGCACGCGATAAGCGACTTGCATCACATTTCATCATCTCAACACTTTTGAAAGGGGCACCCCCCGTGGCAGCTGTCCCTGTGTGGCATAAGGTGATTCGGTATCTGGTCAGCGAGCAGGCATCAGTGGCTGATATGTGTAATCCCAATTGAGTCATTGGAGTAATTCTGCAGAGTGCAATATTTCGGATTTGACAATTTTGGACCTTGACACCACCGGCACACCACAAAACGGTCTCCATGTTTCGAACGATGTCTCGGCATCTTCCAACAACAATTGCGAAGCAGATAGCACAAGACGTTTTACGGTGAATACACCTGCGGTTATAACCAGGGCGGTCTCCCGGATTTAAACCTCTGCAACAAAGCGGTGAATGCACGACCACTGGGCCACATCCACAGCCATATTGGTGTCTTACACTTTCTTTAACTGTGAGATCGCACGTGGATGACCGTGCATCTAAACTGTACGATAAACTCAAATATTTCTATTTTACCAGTTAAGGCCCACTGAGCTACATAGCTCTTTTTCATCAGACGCCACCTGGCCACAAATGGTAGCTCAACGAAGTGGCTTATCACGTGGAAATTTATAGCAGTAGCCAAATACTCTAAACACGTGACGTCGATTCGAAATGTGGAGGGGAAAACCGTGGAACCCGGAGAAAAATCCACACGACCATGGGGAGAGAGACACCGCAAACTGCAACAAATATATCAGGCTCTTCCCTCTCCAACCCAGCTTAAATATACGCTCCAAGCCTGGTGGTGTTTCATTCAGACGCTGTCTTCCCGACAGACCTGTTCTTCACCTGAGGACGGCTGCTTGTGTTGTGGCCGAAACGTCGTGAGAATTATTTTATTATGTTTTATTTTTATTATTTTATTGTTTCCCTTCTACGTGACTTTACCGAAAGAACCAAGAAGAAAAATATAGCAGGCGTCAAGGTCGGGATCATAACTACGACCTCCTGTATACCAGGAAAGGGAGATTACTTCTCGCCACTGTGCCCCCCCCCCCCCCCCTCCCCCCCCACCGTGCATCGATTCTATCGTCTTCATGTCAATCAATGCGGTTGTGGGGAGTGTGCGAGCTTGGTGGCACAGGGGGATTTCTTACTGTGGGAATATTGGATTTGCTTTTTTAATAGCTTGTCCGATTTGTAAAATCGTTTGTCAAATTGATGCTCGTAAAAATTGGTCTTCCCAAATGGGTTGTCATTTTCAAACGTTTTGGTCATCATATTTGTTTTCGTAGCGTATGCAAATTAATTTCGTCCATGCAACACGAGCCAATCTTAACGAGGAATTGGCCATACATGACGATTCAAATCGGTGCAGGGAAATAAATAAAATGGCTTTGTCGCATGTATTGAAAATGTTCCAACAGGACCTCTGGATCAGCATGAGCTATATAAACCGTCGGATATTTTTTTTTATTCGGGGATAACATTCATCTTATTTGCGGCTGCTTCTGCTGCTGTTTTATACATTTTTTATTATTATTCATCCATTTGTTTACCCAGGAAAGCCTCGCCAAGCCTCGAAATTGCGTCGCGAGGTGTGCCGCTACCCACTGGGATGTTCGGTCGATTCCTCGCCAAGATCGCTGCGTTTAACCTCGCTCAATTCGAGCAAACGTGTTTTAACCCTCGTTATCTATTGACGCCCTCGAGTGTGCCTTTTGCTGCTGGCCGCTTGGCGTTTTTGGGCCACGTGGGGCCTGTTGCTCAGCCTCATGGCGCACAGCATGATGACAACCACCGCATCCACCATACGATATGTATAAATGTTAAATATATTCACGCTCAACAGCATCTCACGTGTGTGCGTGTGCGGGTCCCAACTCGCCCGAGTTGATTGAGAGAGTGCGCGCGTGCTCCCATCGCGTGCCGCCCAGCCACGTGGGAGTGTCCGCGCGTCGTCCATTCGTCCTCATTCCACTTATAATTTGAAGTGTTTTGTCGTTGTTTTTGTTTTATTTTGCCGTTAGTCATCCACGCCTCCTCCTCCTCCTCCTCCTCATCCTCCATCGGAATCGCCGTCCGCCCTCGATGTAAGTCGGAGCGCACGCGCGCGTGTCTATGTGCGTGTGTTTGTGTGTGCGCGTCCATGTGTGTGCGTATGTGTGTGTGTCAGCAAATTGTGGGGAGCGGTAGTGCAACGGTTCGCGCGCCGAGCTACGAACCCGGCGACCCGAGTTCGATTCCCGCTCACGGCCAACACCGGTGGCGATTATCTGAACTGGTCCTGTGCCTCCCCTAGGTCTACTCGGCCTAAAATGAGTACCTGGTGTGGTGTACGAACACCAGGGTTGGTAAGATAAAGGTGGTCGGGGGTGGTGTTGGCCACCCACCCCCTCATGCGCCATTGCCGGCCCTCGTAGCTGCTCGCTAACAGCACTTGCCCCAACGGCCTGTTAAGGCTACACGGGGGGTGGGGGCGGAGGGGTGTCTTTGTCTTTATTTGTTAGTCAGCAAATCTCACCATGTTTCATCATCCACGGGTCGAGAGTCAGGGGTTACGGGTTCAAAGGTCGAGGGTCGACAGACGTCATCTCTACGGATCGCGCCGCTGCGCTGAGCGATGGCCGCTTAAATCCTCCATCGCCTCTGGGCAACACTTTTGCCGGCTACTTGGCATTTTGGACCTCTGCTCAGTAGTGACCTTGGTTCAGATAACGAAAACATTCAAATACAAATCGCCCTGGATGCGAGCAATCTCGGTGTATTGCTCGGATGGGTTGTCTGCCTGGGAATGGCAGGTGTTATAGGCTTGGCGATGCAAGGTGGCGATGAGATAACGGTACAGCGATAGGTTCCCGAATCTGGCTGTGCGGACATTGCAGGGCTATTACCGCATTTGTGTGGTATGTTTCCTCTGGCTTCTACGGATGCCTCCTCGCATAGCTAACAACAAAACCCACATGCAATGTAAAACTTGTATTGGCTGCAACCCCTGCTGCAAAAACCCTGGCAGGACGCTCTTGAAAAAAAGAGTCGTGAAACTCGGACTTTCCTGCGTGAAAAAAGGGTAATATAATAATCGACAGACATTCTGCTGCCAGAAGTTGCGTGGATCCCAGCGGCCTCTGTTATGGAGGCGGCGTGGGAACAATAAGCATTATGGCTTTTTAGTTAATGAAATGGCAGAAAGGTTTACATTTAGAGGGTACAGGGTGGCAGTGCCCTGGCTCGAGTATTGTAGGGAGGAAACCTGTCCAGACTCAATTTATTTGTTTTGGTAAATAAAGCCTACATATTAAACCAAACTCAACTGCGAGTGAGGAAACTAATTTGAGAATGCGGTCGTTTTAAAACATTGCGAGATTAACGAGCTGTTCCGGGTGCCTCGGAGGCCAAGGGGCACTCAGCCGATACGGCTGAGAATCTTAGGTGTGACTCTCGGTTTTCAGCCACTGCCCTTGGTTTAGCCGAGTTCTCAGCGTATGTGGGTTGAACTTATTTCGAACCGTACATAGCCAACCGTGCTAATCAGAGTTGCATGGGAAACTAAAACACAAATAGCGGTTCGAAAGAAATGAGTTTGCAAACTAGATTTATAAGAACGAGGACCTAAGAATAAAATATTCCAACCTTTGACGCCTGCTGTAGTATATTTAGAGTTTTCATGTCTCTACCCGTGGTCGCTTGGATTTTTCTCTGGGTCCTCCGCTTTTTCCCTCTCCACATTTAGAATCGACAACACGCGTGTTCGAGTATTTTGCTCCTGATATAAATTTCCACGTGATAAGCCACTCTGTCGACATGATCATTTGTGATAGCCAGGTCGCTTCTGAAAAAGAGCTACATAGCTCAGTCAGCCTTACCTGGTAAAATACATAGTTTAGTTCAGATAAAAAAACACAATGGAAATAATAATATCTCACAAGGCTGGAAGAGGGGGGTGAACTCCATGTACATACAGAACTACATGGGAGTGGTCCATCATTATTATTACAACCAAGGAATGTAAATGACTTTCAGATTTCCCAGGACAGCACTTGCCTCCTCAACAAGAGGACAATCCCGGGAAAATGAGGACAAATCATTGAGCGAAGTTGTGAAAATTAAAAGCCACAAACCTCTTTCCCATATTCGTCTCTTGCCATACACCGAGGACAAATCATTGAGCGTGCACGTCGCATATTTTTAATCGGCATTGGTTCAACACCAGAAAACTCTCGGATTGAACCGTTTCGACATCCATTGTTTCTCATCGGAGGCTTGCTTGAGCCAATCAACGCTGACGAAGTGCCCATCGTCGGTTGTACGGGTGCTGTTGAATTTCTTTCGCACCGCTAGCCAACCGTGCTAATCGGAGGTACGGTAGGGGGTTGGGGGGCGGGGGACAACAATCGAAATGCAAAAAGAGCAGTTCTAAAGAAATGAGTCTTCAATCCAAGCTGCTCAGAGGCAAGGGATAACCTCCCTTCCTCTCACCCTGTGTTAAATTTGGGTCCTGCTCAGAGGTCGCAATCGGGTACCCGATACCCGTACCCTACCCGATACCCGGCTACCCGTACCGGGTACGGGTACGGGTACCCGTTTGCGACCCTGGTGCAGCCGGGTACGGGTACCCGTTTGCAACCCTGGTGCAGCCGGGTACGGGTAGGCCGTGAGTCACTGGTGAGTAACCGTTTGTCACTCATTTCCCAACGTCTTGTCTCTTCTCACAATTCAAGTTCCTAGAATCAACTCACCCGCGCCTGCAACATGGCTTCATCCCAGAGGTCGCAATCAGGTACCCGATACCCGTACCCCACCCGATACCCGGCTACCCGTACCCGGCCAGGTATCGGGTACGGGTAACCCGTACCCTACCCGGCCTGGTACGGGTACGGGTACCCGTTTGCGACCCTGGTACGGGTAAGGAATCAAAACCCGTTTGCGACCTCTGGTCCTGCTGTGTCGGGGAAAATCAAAGGCAGGTTCCCGAGGTTGCAACCCCACGGCCGCCTGCCGTGAAAGTGGTCAGCAAGACGGGAGTCCATCCCAGCTCACCAACTGTGAGTGAACAGGGCCCCCCCCCCTCCCCACCAGGGTTGGCAGCCCAGTACCAGGAGACACTTGGTAATGCATGGGCATTCATATTAGACCCCCCCCCCCCCCCCCCATGGGCAGCATCAAAGAGCATTGGAGAGGCGAGGCTCTGTGCTACACCCTCAAATATATGGGGGGGGGGGGGAGCGTGTTTGTAAAAACAGGCGCGTGACTTGAAAGGATGAATTTAAAGAGAAGCCGTGAGCGAGTTTCCGACTCTCGCTGTGCGTGCAACCGACGCTGCCGCTGCCGCTGCTGCAGCTGCAGGGGGCATCGGAGGCGTTCGGAGGAGCCGGGATCGTGGTGTCGGCTCGCGGTGGGATCGCCGAGCCGAGAGATCGCTCGGGCCACGAGTGGTGCCGACGAGCGCGAGAGAGACGATAGGACGAGGGAGAGATGAGATCAGCCAACCAACTGGTCCTTGCTGTGAGAAAGCAAGAGGCGCTGCCCTGCAATTATTCTCTTGGCTCCTGTTGGCCGGAGAGGCTCCCCCGATCAGAGAACTCTCTGCAGGATATTTGGCCTACTAGCCCACGCTGGGCACGCACATAGGAAAAAGTTTGTGGAGTAGGACTAGGTAACTCGATCGTTCGTTTGTTCATTTGGCCGTCATTGTTAATGTTTTTGTTTTACATTTGACTTATTACGCTCATTAACGACCACTTGCCGCTGATGTTAGCCGTGTATGGGAATTGAGCTCCGGTCGCAGGTCAGTGCGCACGTGTATAATTCGTGCTGTATATACAAAAATACCAGGCCATATATATCGATTCAGAAAAGTTCATCCGAGCCCCACGTCGCTTGCAAGAGGCTCCTGCTGTACCGCCACGTTCGGCCAATTCCATTTCATGTTTGGCTTGTGTAGGAGAAGCCAGAGAAAACCCCGCCAGGCACGCAGGATATAAACATCCGTCGCTGTACTGCTATGAACGTGGCCACCTCGCAGTCCCAAGCCTCTATAAAACACCTGGCAATCCCAGGCTTCACCCATCCAAGTAGTGTACCAAGCAGGAGAAACCCTCCGTGCCAAATGTGTTTAGTATCCGATAGGCTCCGGCCTTACCTCCCCCAGTGTGTTACACGAAACGCTATTCGACATTTTTGCTCCACATGTTGGGAGGAGGGGGATGGAGGGGGGGGACTCGTCGTGGCGAGATGTTAACATCCTTGCCTGGTATGCAGGAGGTCATGGGTTCGATCCCGACCCTGACGCCTGCTGTATATTTGGAGTTTACATGGTGGCGAGATGTTAACATCCTCTCCTGGTATACAGGAGGTCCTGGGTTCGATCCCGACCCTGACGCCTGCTGTCTATTTGGAGTTTGCATGGTCTCCCTGTGGTCGCGTGGATTTTTCTCCTCCACGTTTAGAATCAACATCACGCATTTAAAGTGTTTAGCTGCTATAAATTCGTTGAGCCGTCATTTGTGGCCAGGCCGCTTCTCAAACAAAGACCTCAGTGGGCCTGACCTGGTAAAATACACGTAGTTTGGGGGTGGGGGGTGGAAACTTCGAACATCTCGCCGAACGTTGTATGGCGCAATCGGGGAACACATCAGAGAGTCGTATAGCAGCACGACAGCATTACCACTAACACCCCCCCCCCCCCGTGGGACGCCGAGTTGTTACATCAACACATTCGCAGTCGTCTTCGTTCGATCATTTTCACAAGGTTGGTTTAAAAACAATTGGAGGAGCGACGGTGCTTATTGTAGCAGGTGGAAGTAGAAGAATACGAATTTAAAACGTCCCGGAGCCGTGGTAGAGCGTGGATTTGAAGGGAATAATCGGTGGGGGTGGCAGGTGGACCCTGTGGGCCAAGTAGGAGGAGGAGGAGGGTCACGTGGGATTATTTCCAGGCGGGGGACCGATCAAAGGGTTTTGTTTTCTCGTTGTAATTTCGTGGGGGTGACTGCGGTGTGCGGGGGTGGGGGGGTCACTTGCGGTGTGCACGTGCCACTGAAAACCAATTATGCACACCGCATGCCTCAGGCTTTCTGTGTCACATATTCTTTCCTCGGGCGTTAATAATTGTTTTAATGAAATCGCCCGTCGATATATGTTATGGAACGCTTTCAGGTTCACTTCGTCTCGACGCCGTCAAATTTCAAATTCGACCACCTCCAATGGCCAAGATCTTTTCTTTGAGGCAGCGGTCCAATCAGCCTCGCCCTACCTGTCACTTGGGGCAGTATCGAGGCGTGCAACTGGTCAGCGAGTTGTTGTTTGAAGCGGAGGTCATGCATGGTACAAGGTGGCTGGGAATCGGATGAAATGTTTTGTGTGGTAACTACGATGGCCGTGGTACACCAAAACACAAAATCAGAAGTCCAACGCAACCTTAGTAGGTTATGAGAGTTGCGCATTTATAAATGTTCTTGCTTCATAACATTGTGTTGTGGGCCTCGAAAGAAAAGAAAATATGTAATGGGTGATATTTTTTGGCAACGGCCCTTCTTTATAGCACGTCAACAGGCCATTATAGCACGTAAACAGGCGAGAGAGACCGAGTGAATAACAGTTGGAGACTGCACCATACAAAATACTGTGTACACCATGCAGCCCTGACAGAAATGTAACAATGAGTTTTTTTTCCATATTGGCAGTGGTAAATGTGGCATTCGAACAGAATCCGAGATCAACTTTGCCCCTTTTCCCTACTGAGAGTCGTTGGTGAGAAAGCGTCTTCAACATCAGGCCCTCATTGTCGACGGGGTTTTGATTATTACCTTCAGAAATCATCGTTGTAAGTTCAGAATATTCGCGTAGCGGTTCGCACGCATCATCTTGCATCCGAGACATCTACCCGTAAAAACAAAGTTTTTCACTATAAATCCTTTATATGCGTGGCGGCTAGAGTCCTCTCGTCCTCTGGCTTGAGATGGCTGCCACCTATGGGTCAGATGATTGCATGGCAGCATTAACTAATTGGTAATTAAATATAATATTTTTTGTCATAAAAAGTGTACAATTTTGGAAAAAAAATTTCACGAAAATTAATTGTCACGCACAACGAGTCTGTGTGGAAAATGTCAGCTCGATTGCATCACGGGAAGTGGGTTGAAAAACGACCGAAAGATTTGCACGGACGTAAGCAAGCAAGCGCGCAAGTGAACTTAATATAAAGGATTTAAAAATAGGGAAGGCATCACGAGCTGCCAGGAAGTCCGTTGTGAAAATATATATAACAAACGGGCAGGAACGTTCATTGAGATTACACACGATGATCCATTTATAGATGCCCTACCAAAATAGTCTGCAGGAATTACAGAGAAAACGTTGAGGCCCCCTTCCCATTAAATATGGAACGCTGGTGCAAGGGTTCCCAACGCATAACAGCAATGTTGGCCCAACGTCGCATGCTGCACTGGGTACATGTTTCCCACCGGTCTTGAATGCACACTTATTAAATCCTTAAAACTCACCCCCCGTACACTGTCGCACGCACGCGCACAGACACGCGCCTGCATGCACACACAAAACAGTCTTTGATGTAACGCCACAACGAGAGAGTATCCAGTGGGGTTATATCAGGCGAACGCAGGGGACATGCAATTGTTCCACCCTGGCCAATCCAACACATACATGAAACAAATAATGTTATGCTGCTGCTGCTGCTGCTTTGTGGTAAACAATAACAAATAGCAAAACAACAACACATTTGTCAATAATGGTCCCGAAACCAAAAAGTCTTTGTTTATTTAAACTAAACAATTGTTTTTATTTCACCGGGTAAGGCTCACTGAGCTATGTAGCTCTTTTTCAGAAACGACCTGGCCAACAGATGATAGCTCAACGAAGTGGCTTATCACGTGCAAATGTATAGCAGCCAAATGCTCTAAACGCACGTGGATTCTAAATGCGGAGGGAAAAATCGGAGTCTCCGGAGAAAAATCCACGCGACCACGGGGAGAACACGCAAACTCCAAATATGCCGCTTCGAACCTCACAAAAAGAATATTCAGGGCCTACCTTGGCTCCTCCCACCCTCAACCAGTATATATATACACAAATACTGTTTCTTGGAATTTATCTCACTTGATACAGCTATCGCACTGTGACGGTTCCACCTGAAGACGGAAGCTTGTGTTGCCTCCGAAACGTCGTGATTTTTATTTTATTTTACTTTTATTAATTTTAATTTTTTACCTACATGACTTTACCGAAAAAACCTAAGAATATGAATCCTTGCAGTCACAAAAGCTTCAAATCTAGAAATATGCAGGTGTCAAGGTTCAAAACCCACGACCTCCTGTATACCAGGCGAGGTAGTCAACATCTCGCCACTGTGGCTATATTATAGGTGACGTTTCAGGCAATCGTCCTACTTCAAAGCGCACGGACAAGCCAGATGGTGGATAAATAAGAATTGAACATCATGTGGGCCTGGTGGGAATTACATGTTTCAAATGTTTCCTGATGAGCAGTTGTTTTAAATAAGCGCACGCAAAGTGAAACTATTAGAGTAGCTACTCATTTGTGAAAATTCCATTCGTCTTCATCCGTCGGTTTGCTGGACACCATGGCCCAATCTTGAAGCAGGCAAACTCTTGAGCCGGCTTTTTGACCTCCAAAAGTCTCATCGGCAAGACCGAAGGCCATTTATCCACTACACAAAATGTCAATATATTTTTCAGTGTGTAAAAAAAAAAAACTCTTTCCGAAATGGCACTAAAAAATAATTTTAACATTTGTCAAACATTTTACACGAGAAGCCTGATAAGGAGAAAAAAAAAACAATTATATATTTTTTCTTCCAGATGTGCGAATGACTATTATTATTCTGTCAAAGTAAATGTCATCTCTGGGCTGACAGAATTTCCGGCAGTGTTTGCGGGGGATCGCTCTCTCGCGATTGTCTGGCTCGTGACGACGTTCCACACCCCCCCCCAACTCCTCTCCTGTTTTTTGCCATTTCCTCCCCACCCTCTCTCAGCTCTCCGCAAGACAGAAAGCACGGCTGGCCGTTAAAGGTGATTATTCCTTTGTTTCGATTTCCTCTTTGGCGATGCCGGCACCCGCTGCTACTGCTGCTACCTTATTTTTTTAAGGAATGTACTTCCAAGTGTGTGTGTAGGTGCTCGTTAACAGCTGGGGAGCGGTGGTGTAGCGGTTAGCGCGCTATGCTACGAACCCGGTGTCCCGCATTCAATTCCCGCTCACGGCCAAAACCAGTGACGACTATCTGAACCGCTCCTGGGCCCTCCCCTAGTTCGACTCAGCCTCAAATGAGTACCTGGTGTGGTGTGTAAACATCGCCACTAGGGAGACAGACACCCGCTGGTGTGCCGTGCCGGCCTTGATAGGTGCTCGCTAACAGCACTTGCCCCAACAATCTGTTCAGGCTATATGGGAGATCTTTGTTTTTGTCGTAAACAGCACTTGCCCCAACAGTCTATTAAAGGCTATACAGGGGATCTTTGTGTGTGTATGGGTCTGGTAGCGTAGCTTAGCGCTTTGCGCAACGAACTTGGCCAACAGAGTTTGATTCCCGTTCACGGCCAACTCCAGTGACGATTATTTGAACCTGTCCTGGGCCCTCCCCTAGGTTAACTCGGCCTCAAATGAGTACCTGGTGCGGTTTGTAACCATTGCCACGTGGCAAAGGCGGTCGGGTGTGGTCTTGGCCACCCATCAGCACCCCCGTGTGCCGGGCCAACCTTAATAGGTGCTCGGTAACAGTCACCTCCCCGACAGTCTGTTCAGGCTATGCGGGTGACCCTTTGTCTTTTGTGCGTGCCGACCATCATTGTGAGCAAGTGTGGTCGTGTATAATTAATTGCACGTGCCTGCGTATGCGAGGATACGGTTTCAGAGATGGCTAAAAATAGGTGGGTCGTCTCGGTTGACCACCCTGACGAGCCCGTAGAGGACATTCCACATTCCTATGGCCCGGGGTCCAGTTGGCCCACAGCCACAACCACTGTTGTCAAACAACATTTAATCGTCTTCAAAAATATTATTTTGTCTTTTCCCCCGATCACATTCATTTTAGAGAACGGTCCGAAAATGAGCCGCATGGAACCGTTCTCTAAACAATCCCTTCACAGGTCACTTATGTTGCAAAATCGTTTCCTTTCTTGTCAGTCGGTTTCATATTTCATGATCTGCAATTGAGCTAAATTTTAAGTGGCAAACGGAATTTAAACCACGGGGCTTTTGTGCGCAGTCAAATTACTACATTCGGAGAATCCAGGTTTCAATGAAACATATGCGGCATGTGAATATAACAGCGAATGCATTCTCGCAGGCACGCTTCAAGGAAGGTAAAAATGTATTTTAATAATGAGTTTAATCGATACATCCAACATAACTACCATTTTCTACATATGAAGGAAGGGTTAAAAACTCCCGGATCAGATGATATAAACCGCGGAGATAAAAAAAACCCGGGATCAACGATCTGGGCAACAGTCACCAAACTTGTTCACTTAAATATTTACACGCAAATGAAACGCTGCAATCGTGGAACTAATGCTCCGGGTCATTCTTAGAATTCCAAAGTGGGTGTTAATGTACGGAATCTGAAATGTGAAACAAATAGCAACAATCCTAACATTTAAGTAATAATAATATATTTTTTTAAACATGCCATCGGTCGTGATATACTCGCTCCGCATGCACCACCACCGCAGCAGCAGACGACGAATTACGAATGTTGACCGTCTTCCCAACCTTCTGCGCCCCCCCCCCCCCCGCGCCCCCCCGCGCCCCCCCCCCCCCCCTCCCCCCCCCCCCTCGCGGTGGCGGCAGCGGCGGCCGTGGTCGCTGCCAGCGTGGCGGGCGGCGACGGCGGCCCCAGCCGGCGCACCGTGCCGTGCGTGGAGCTGGGCAGGCCCGACTGCGACGGGTGGCTCTGGAAGAAACGCGAGTCCAAGGGGCTGCTCACGCCCAAGTGGAAGAAGCACTGGTTTGTCCTGAAGGACGGTGCCCTCTACTGGTACACACAGCACAATGTGAGTAATCGCCACCCCCCCCCCCCCCCCCCGAGGTGCTTCTCGGCGATGGAAATGGGGGGGAATATTTAAAAAAACAAGTGGCATAGCTCCCAATGGCTTCCTAACATCGGAAGGAAGAGCGTTCCAGACGGCCGCGGATGCGCAACCAAAGGCGCGCGATGTATGAAAAACGCCGGATAAATCGATTTTAGGATGTACGTGGATGTATGTACCTTGGTATGTTGAACTTCTTTCGCACTGTACGTAGCCAAGACGTGCGAATCGGAGGTGTGGGCGGGTGGGTGGGGGATCAAGAAACTAAACAAAAAGCAGTTCTAAAGGAACGAGTTTTCAATCTCGATTATAAAGGACGAGGGACCTAGGGAATGATGAAGCCCTGGGGACGGAAGCGAGTAAATATAACACCGTTGGGCCAACATTGGCACGTGGCGGGAACTGCTGGACCAACGTTATCCCAGCCACATGCATGTTTACTGGGCCGGAGAAGGACGACTGCACAGTCGGAGTTGGGCCTTGAGAAGGATGAGGGCCTTGGGAAGGATGAGCACCGTTTAAATGATAAGGACTTTAGGGAAGGGGAGAATTCGCATCATTAGGTTGCCATAGCACGTGGGAAAGTGCTGCCCAGGGGAGGGCATTTAGACTTCAAACAGAGTCAGGTGGTTCGTATAAAACAACGTAGCGGACCCAATGCGTTTCAAAACCTAACATAATTTTATTTTATTTTATCGTCATACAAACTGGAGAGTTCTTTCAAACTGGGAATCGTGCTGTGGATTATGAAGGAGGGTAGTTCGGAAGATGGAGCAAGCCAAGAGGATGTAATGCATTTGGAATTCTCATCATTATTGGTAGGGTCTTGTTAACTATGCGTGTGTAACAACTAGCTCTCATCTCGCTTTGATGAATTGTCACGATTCCTGAATGGAATTCAAACCCCTCCCCCCACCCAAATCGCGCGACAAAGTATCGAATTGCTGAATCGTTGCGGGGCCTAGCCGGTTAAACAATCACGCACTCGACGTTGTGTGGCCATCGTCAATGCCGAGAAGTGTGGCTGTGTAACATCTCTCTCTCTCCGTGCCCACGTTTTCCCTTGGCAGGAGATCAAGGCGGAGGGCTACATCAGCCTGCCCGAGTTCACCATCGCCCCTGCCACTGAGTGCAAGCGCAAACAGTGAGTGATTACCATCTTCCTCGACTTGGCCACAGACGTGGGGGGCTGAGCATACCTGGACAAAGACAAAGTGCCGTATAGCCTGTAACAGACTGCCGTTAGCGAGCACCTATAAAGGCCTGCACGACACGAGAGGGGGTTGGGTGGCCAACACCACGCCCGACCGCCTTTGTCTTCCTCGTGGCAATGTTTACACACCGCACTAGGTACACATTTGAGGCCGAGTTGACCCAGGGGAGGCCCAGGACCGGTTCAGATAATTGTCACAGGTCTTGGCCGTGAGCAGGAATCGAACTCGCGTTGCCAGGTTTCGTAGCGCTAACCGCTGTGCTACCACTCCGCCATACCTGGACACACACGCACACACACGTGGGTGTGCAGGGCATCCTCAGCTAGAGACAAGAGTGTATCAAAATCGGCATCTTTATTTATACTGGAGAAATCCGATGAGCCATATGAAGCTCTTTTTCACAGATGTCCCACACCTGTTAACTCATACGGTTTACCCGTATTGTTGTACAGCAAAATGGAGCAAAGTTTAGTTCAGGTCCAGACGGCATACAGCCGTTTCAATACGGGCAATACAATACATTTTGTGTTTCTCCCTTATGATGAGACTTCGTATGATGAACGTTGAGATTTATAAGGGTACGGGGTGACCATTAAGGTCTGAATTGATCTGTAATAAGGTAAGGGGCACCAAGGCCGTAATTATAATATATATGGAGGGGGGACATCCCCCCCCCCCCGTGCTTTGGGGGGCGCCCTGTACATCGGCGAGACCGTGTCAGATGTAACACTTATCGCTTTAGTTTGAAAGCGTCGGAGGAGGCACCCACACCGTGTGATTTGCCCCGGTTCCCACACCCACCTATGGATGGCCCTGGTTTCACCTGCCGCCAACCCCGTCCGTCCGCACGGTTCAAATGACGGCTTCCCCGCTTTGCCCTTCTTTTTCCTCCCCCCCCCACCCTGTAAAAAAAAAAAATTCCACCCACCAAGTGCCTTCAAAGCGTCGCACCCAAAGCTGAAGCCGTTTTACTTCGCGGCCGAAAACAACGACGAGATGAACAGGTGAGTGAGCGGCGGGGTGAGCGGTGGAGCAATTAGCGTGGAGCGTGTCGTGGAGGGAGAGGGAACGCTGCGGTGGTGGCGGCAGCGGCGGCGGCATCCTCGCGAGATCTGCGATTGGCCTATCGACTCGCCGATTTCGCGGGCAAAAACGAGCGTTCGATTCGGTTTCGTGGAATTAACCGACGAAAATATTTCGCCGGTTTTAACGTCGACCACGAAGTGGGGGGGGGGGGGAAATCGGAACGTGGCGATGTTGACTGCGACTTGTGCTGCCCACCAGAGACCAGGGGCTCAGCGGTGGGTGACGACGAGACGAAATTAATGAGTCCGAACGAAGGAGACGCAGATTGAGATAATTTAGCAGGGTTATTAAGAGACTGCGGTGCCATGAGGGATAACAAAAATGGTAATTGGCTATTTGTAAATGTAAAAAAAAAACCTCGCTTCATTCGTCAGTAACAGTGTGTGGCCTTAAAAGAAAACTATATAGTACGCGACATTTCAGGTGATGTCTCTCTTCTTCACAGCACATTGACCAAGTTCACTGATTGTGTGACTTGACTTAATACATTAATAGTGTTTGACTACATCATTTTTGCCGATGCAGTCGACTGGGCGGATTATATTTTTGGAAATTTAATGCACAAACGCTTTGAAGATTTGGCAAAGATTCCACGTGTTACCGTCAACTAGACCGAGACTGACTCTTGAAATAAAAACAATGTTTACCTAATTTCAAACACTGCAGATGGACAGTTGACATTTCCTGGGGCCAGACTGCTCTGTGCTTTGCCACAACAACAACAACAATAACTCATTGCCTTTTACAGCAAGTCCTTAGGTGTATTACAACAGTAATATAAAAAATGTGTTTTACGTCCCAGGAAAGCCTCACTGAATTTCTTCACCGCAGGCTCCATGTGACAGCAAACTTATTTTGAAAACCCTACTCGATTCAGCTAGAACTTCCAATCTTTGGTGCTAAAGAAATATGGACATGAAGTCGGCAAGGGAATTTTTAACTGCAAGGAATTTCGATTTAAAGCTTTCGTGACTGCAGGAATTCATCTTCTTGGTTTTTTTCGGTAAAGTCACGTAGAAGGGGAGTAATAAAATAATA
>CM025645.2:4703168-4713532 GCA_014621495.2 Entosphenus tridentatus
GCAGCCGTCTTCAGGTGAAACCAGGTCTGTCGAGGCGACGCTGTCGACGCTGTCGCCTCGACAGACGGCTGCTTGCGTTGTGGCCGAAACGTCGTGAGAATTATTTTATTATGTTTTATTATTTTTATTATTTTATTACTCCCCTTCTACGTGACTTTACCGAAAAAAACCAAGAAGATGCAAGGAATTTGATTTGAACCACAGGACTCCAGCGTTGGGTTTCATGTGTGGCTAAGTGATGATGTTATTCGTACCTGTGATTTAAATACAGGGTGCCACAAAAAGTTTAACCGGAGAAAGTGTAACTTTTTTTTATCACCGTTGTTTGGCAGTTGTTTTGTGAATAGTTTTGACAACGTTTGGCACTTTTCCCCAATCGTGTATCTCGATTGCGTTATCGGCATTGTGCCCAAAGGTGAATCCATTCAGAGCTCTTTGTGTTGGAGAATGGCCATCGGCAACCGGTTGAGACAAAGGCATCGGAGCCTTAATCGCTGCTCGCAAACTGAAGACTCGCCTTGGCCCTGTCTGTGTTGTCATTGGGTCCCCCAGGTGGATGAACAGGCTGAGTCAGGCAACGTCAGCGCACGAGGGGGCACGGAGGGGAGATGAAGGTACGAAGATAACGACGCCCCGCATAGCCTTACCAGACTGTTAGCGAGCGCCTATGAAGGCCCGCACAGCACACGGAGGGGGTGGGTGGCCAGCACCACGCCCGGCCACCTTTGCCTCCAAAGTGGCGATGTTTACACATTGCACCAGGTACTCATTTGAAGCTGGAGTCGAACTAGGGAAGGCCCAGGACCGGTTCAGATATTCGTCACTGGTGTTGGCCGTAAGCGGGAATCGAACTCGGGTCGCCGACTCCCTAGCGCAGCGTGCTAACGGCTACACCCCCCCCCCACACACACGGATAGACACACGGACAGACACACGGACAGACCACTGTGAACACGTTTGTGAGTGCGTGGCCCTTGCTGCTGTGTCCGGAGTTTGTGGACAGCCCTCACCTGCACACACGCGGTATACGCACGTGGTTTGCAGCCTGCGCGTACCACGGAATCTGAACCTGCCTACCTGCTGTACGCCCCCCCCCCCCCCCGCTTGCGCACGCAGATTACTGGAGCGAGAGCGACGGGGAGGAGGGAGAGGTGAGGGAGAGCCCCCCGCCCCCGTACGACACCTTTCCTCGGCCGCCCTCCGTGAGTTCCGCAAAGATCCCTCCGCCTCCCCCCCCACTAATCCTCTCCGTTATCCCTGTCACCCCGTGTCAACAGCTCAATTCTAGCCCAGCGGCTGCCAATTCCTTCCACGCTCACAGCTGAGCGTAACACAATTAAGAGCGGGACAGCTCTATAACACTTCCCCAGGAAGATTAAAAGAGTTGGCGCGTCGGCCCTGTCCATCTGTAACGGGGGGTTGGGGGGGGGGGTTTGTGTAGAGCATGTATATAGAACTTCTTTTGCACCATATGCAGCCAACATTGCTAATCTGAGGTGCGGGTTTGGGGGAGGAAGACCGGAGTGGGGGGCCGTGGGGGTAAGGAGGGGGCGGGGGGGCGGGACACTAACACTCGTGAAGACGAACTGATTTTACGTGGAACGTCCGCGTGAAGTTACGGTCACGATCATCGAAAGGGGGGGGGGGGGGGGTTTCCCCCCCAACTCAGCAGATAACCCCCCCCCTACAGGTACAGGGGGGGGGGGGGGGGCTGTGCGCCGTCCCTTGCCACGGCTTCGAAAAAGGGAGCTTCGTCCCACGCTCCTCTAGCCGTGTCGTCATTACCGGAGGGGGGAAAACGACGTTTTGCTCTCCATGCACGAGCGTGATTTTTTTTTGTGTCTTACTTGCAATATGACGGTGCGTGCCTTGTCGGTGCCCGGGTTTGGTGAGGCCGTTGGGGGGAAAATGTAAATTAAATTGGCCAGAATGGGAACATTTTGATTTATCCAATTGCACCCCCCCTCCCCCGGTGCTCGCTCGCTCGCTCGCTTAGGTTGCAATTTTCATCAGAGGAAAATAAACTAGCAAAAATAAATTGCCGAGCCTTGCAGAAAAAAAAATGTCGGGAGTTGCCAGATGAGTGAGAGAAAACCACGGAGGCGAAGCAATGCGGTGCTATGTTTGCAGGGAACAGCTTGATGAATATGTAAGGGAGAGAGAGAGCGAGCTGTGTTGGTTTGCTTACGCATTCAATTCACGTACATACGGGCAGACGGATAGCTGCAGAGATGCAAGCGTTGCTTAGACTGATAATTGAATATATTTTTTGGATGCGGCTTCATTTTTGGGTTTAGGACACGTCACGATCTGACCAAATGTTGTGTTGTTAAGACCCTCCGCCACCGTCCGACGTAGCCCAACTAATTTAATTGTCACGTGGTGTATACTCTTTGGTTCTCTCGGTAAAGTCACGTAGGTATAAAAATTTAAATAAATAAATCACGACGTTTCGGGCGCAACACAAGCATCCGTCATCAGGTGGGAAAGCATGGCCTGCTGCTGATGCAGACTGTTTAAAAGGTTTGAAATGGGTGTAGGCCAAGGGTTATAAAGGAGTGGCTGGGTCTAGTGATGTTAAAGTGAAAAATTTGCATGTAACTGGGCACGGAAGTAGCCATGGATAATGTGACAGATTAACATGATGTTAAAGTGAGAAATTAGCATGTAACTGGTGCTCGGGCTTTAAAACACCTCACCGGTGAGTTGAGGAACAAAATCTCAGCGGTTAGACATATAAATGCGCGACGTGTCGCTCGAAACTGCGCCACGCAGTGTCCGATCATGAAACCAGGACATCAGAACTATTGCATCACCTGTCCTGGCTGCTGGAGCAGGCATCGTGACGTCACGAGTTCACGACAGTGACGTTGACGACAGCGACGCTGACGTCACCGACGAAGTGAACCCTCGCGTCCCCACAGAACAACTCGTCGTCCGGCTCCTACACGGAGGCGAAACACGGGCGCCAGTCCTCGCTCGACACGGTCAGCTCCCGCGGCTTCGCCGAGCGCCAGTCGTGGCAGGACATGATCGGGTCACCCGGCGGGCTCAACGCTCCCGCCGCCACCACCACCGCCGCCGCCTCCGGCACCGCCGCCATCTCCGCCTACGCCGGCGCGCGCAACCACTCGGCCTCGCCGGCGCGAGGATCGGCTTACGGCGGCGCCGGAAACCCAGCGACGCCGGCGGTGGGCGGGCAGGCGTATGGCAGCGGCGGCAATAACAACCGCGCGCGAGCCGCGTCGCCCAACGCGTACGGCGCCACCGGCGCCTTCCCGCCGCCGCCGTCGCCGCCCAACCGTGCCCAGCCGTACTGCCGGCCCGTCGCCACCTCCAGCTGGCGCCGCACGCCCAACGCGGTGGCGGCGTCGGCGGTGTCCACCGGGCCCCGCCTCTTGTCGGTGGCACCCAACGACGACTACGACGTGGTGGCGGAGGACATCGCCAGGGTGGACGACGGAGGACGAGGAGGTGGAGGAGCAGCTGGGGACGAGGACGGAGATGCCGGCACGGAGAGGCCGGCCATATACGTGCCGCGGAACTACGCGGTGGTGAGCGGCAAGCCCGTGCCGGCGGGGCGCTTCCTCATCCGCGTGCCGCAGGGAGGGGGGCGGCCCCAGGCGACGGACCAGGATGCCCGCGTGCAGGGTAACGCTCGCGACGCCGCCACTGCACGCCCAGCATCCGGATGAGGCATTGGTGCTCATCTTCTGTTTACAGCCCTAAGGCAGTGATGTAAATTCCATGTTCCAATGGCTGGGGCGAATCCATCCATTAGACAATCGCCGATTCCTACTCCACAGAGGTAACTCGTTTTTACCAACCGCCGATGAATTACGAAGCCGAAATCACCTTGGGCCCATGGGAACAGCTGCCACTTGGGGGGGTGCCCCTTTCCAACGTGTTGAGTTGAGTCGTGATGCGTGACCTTTAAAGCGCTCCGACGTTTGTAAGAGTGCGGCTCTATCAAAAACAAAACATTATTTCTACTACTACCATGGGCCCACGCTCTCCGCATCACGTGTGACCCCCCCCCACCCCCCGCGTGGTGACGCTGCCGCAGGGTGGACGCTGGGAGTGGGCGATCACGGCGCGGTATACGGGGACTACGGTGGCGGCGGCGGCGGTGGCGACGACTTCCCGTCGTCGGACGCCTTCTCACCACCGCTGTCCCCCATCGAGCGGTCGTCGCCCGGCCCGACACCAGCCACGCACCGGCCGCACCAGCAGCAGCAGCAGCACTACCACCACCAGCCGGCCAACCACACCCCTCCGCACGGCCACGTGCACAAGGTGTGGTGTGTGGCCGGGACTCGATCGTCGGTCTTTAGGGACGGAGAGCCCGGCTGAGGGTGACGCACGTCAAAACGGTTTCTGCCTTAGTAGGTGAGGGCTCTCGTTAGGTCAGAGAATCGAGCTGGCACGGCCGCTGCGATCCTAGGTTTGTAATCTGGGTCTCGGCCGCCTAACCTTGGCTTGAGACCAGAGGGGGGGGGGGGAGACACTCAAATGTAAGCGAATGGCGGTCTCAGCCCAGTCAAGCAACTGCGCAGGAGTTCAAATTCCACCTCTTGGAGAATTGAAACGATAAATTGTTTTGGTTGACGACCATGCCACAAGCGCGTATGCCGAGCAGGGCGTGTGCGGATTTAAAGACGTCACAGCTGAGGGACTTCAGAAGTAGTTCCCTGTTAGCTACTTCCACAGGCCGGTGTCGAACACGGTGATGGACGGATTATTGCGAGATTCCCAGACGGATATTATTTTTGTGTCGTGGCATGATACGGATTAGGGAAGACTGGGAGAGAGAGGAGGGAGGGGGGTGAAATAAAACCAACCATTTTGTTGCCAATGTGTCTCCAGGGCCAGATGGTGACGACAGTCGCGTGCGAGCAGTCGCCCCCGGCGACGCCGTGTGACGTCATCTGCAATCAGGACCCCCCGCGGGCGCCCAAGGCGTCCAATCACCTGCCTGCGTTCGTCGAGACACATGTCTGAGGCCAAAAAAATTCATGAAACGACGACGGTGAACGCTTCGACGGCCGGAGAACGGGACTAAAAACTCTTCCTCAAACGGCGGCTTCGGCCGCAAAGGACAACGGCCGCAAAAGGACAACGGCGGACAACTGGCAAGACGGACAACTGCAGGGAGCCGCGGCGCCGGGAGATGGGAATGTTGTTGGCCCAACAGCCAACAGCCAAGCGATGCGAAAAATCGTTATTTTTCTTTGTTCCTCCCGCCCAATGATTTTTTTTTTGGATTGCGCTAACGATTTGGAATCGAGCGGAACGCTGCGACTCTGTCGCCCGTGATGAGAAGGGTCCTGGAACAGCAGTGGAGAGGAATATACCGCGTGGTGGTCATGGGGATGGAGGGGGGGGATTGGAGATCCAGGGATGTACCATGTATTGTGCTTTTGCAAGGGGTAGGGAGAAAATCGGCTACCACACCAAGGACACATTTGTTGGGAGTTTGCCAGCAAAGGTGGCGGTGGTGGACGAACGATGCCATCAAGCCAGCGGGGCCGTTGTGCTTCACGAAAAGATGCAATAAAGTGTGTGCGTGCGACAGACAGAAGCTGTCCCAAGCCAGAGTTGGGGGGGGGGGGGCCGGCAAGAAGCCAGAGCCAGTAAGGGGGATGTAGGGCAGTCAACGTCCACCCTGGCTGCCCGGCGCTGCGACGTCGGAGGGCGGCACAAGTGCGGCGTGCCGCCATGCACCCCTCCGTTTCCGCCGAGTCGAAGGTGCAATAAGCGAGGGCTCGGCACCATCGCGCGCACGGGGGTGTTGGGAGGCGCGCACCCATCGGGACGTTTGCGCAAAAAGCCGATCGCTCCGGCGACGCCAAAACGATGCCAAAATATCGTCCTCTGCGCCGGTGTCGCGAGCGCTTCGGGACGCGCGCGCGCGGGTTATGTGCGTCAAGACGGCGCGCGTCGGAATCGACGTCGTGTCGAGCAAACGATATGCAAGGGCGACGCGCAGACGCTGCGGCGAGGCTAACGAACGAAGCGGCAAATAATGAGAGACAACTCGAGTGGGATTGTCTCGCGCGCGCGTGCGTGGCGGGTTGTGTGCCGCGTGTTCGCTCAACAGCGGCGTGCCGTGCGCACGCGGCTTCTTCAGCGTCCCAAGCGCGTGGATTTGACCGAATTGTTGGACCGCTACCGGCGGTGCGTGGCTCAACTATGGAAAGCGCACCGGAGAGACGTATGGCACAACAGCGAAAAGAATGATCTACGCGGTTGTAACGCCGACAAGACGTTTTTAACATAAGTAGAAGGATGTTGCATCGGTTTAGAAAAATGGGAGCGCTTGCACCATGGTGCGTCTCGGCAGATGAGATGGTGGCAAGTGCTCCGAATCAGATTGTGGGAATTATCCGCTGAATAAAATATGAATCCGCCGCCCCGAAGATCCGCATGACGCTCGCGTTTCGAGCAAACAAAGGTTTTGTTTTCATTTGTTAACTTTTTTTTAACTCATTATTAACCAATAAATAATAAAAATTCACTTTTTAAACGGTTGTCCCAAAATGAAATATTTAAAAAGTGTGTGTTGTGCCAGGCAGCATTCGCTTGCCAGGATCCGCGTCCGTCAGCATCATTTAGCAGGACCCATTCATTCATTCATTCTCCAGCTGTTGATTTCGTTTTTACTTTACCCACCCGGAAGAAGCACCCGGGACGTGCAAGCGAAACGTCGGACACCGTAGCGAACAACGCGCCGGCGACAGAGGTGTTCATTACCACTCCGCACACGGCAGAGGTCGCAACCAGGTACCCGATACCCGTACCCTACCCGATACCTGGCTACCCGTACCCAGCCGCACCAGGGTCACAAACGGGTATCCGTACCCGTACCTGGCCAGGTACGGGTACCCGTTTGCGACCCTGGTGCGGCCGGGTATGGGTAGGCCGTGAGTCACTGGTGAGTCACCGTTTGTCACTCATTTCGGGTAGGGTACGGGTAGGGAACGGGTACCCGTACCCGGTCGGGTACGGGTACCCATTTGCGACCCTGGTGCGGCCGGGTACGGGTAAGGAATAAAAACCCGTTTGCGACCTCTGGCACACGGCACAACCACGCCAAACCTAGAGGCATATTTTACTAAAAAAATCTCGTCACCCCGCGGGACCGCCTTTCCTTTGTTGCACCGGTCGGTGCCCTCGTTTCTGTTTGGGGGTCACGGATGGTGGTGGCGGTGGCGGGGAGGGACACGAAAGGCGCGTTTCAGCTAAGGCATGAGGATGATACTCAGCGGGTGTGGAGTTACAATTAAAACTAAAACACGCAGGCTGTTATTTATTATTCCTTGTGTTCGCTGCATGCACTGCTGCTGTTGTTTGTACAGAAATAATAATGGCTGTGTATATAAGGAGGGCTGCCTTAAGTTACCGCATTTTTATTACAACAACAAAAATGTAACGTTTGTTTCTTCGGGGCGGATCGTTCGTTACATATATATAAAATACAAACTAAAGTGTTCTCCCCCGAGGGCAATCACTTGGGCGAGATGTAAAAAAAACCCGCAGACCAAAATGCAGTCCCGGCGCTTTAGAGGGAATAAGAAGTAAAAAAAAGAAACTTTGATCTACCGCATATATATTTTTTAAAACGGCTGCTAACGTAACGGGGGAGCCTCGATGTATGTCTCTGTTGTGTTCTCGACGTTTCCGTCTGCAACGCGCGAGAGCTCGGCGTGGCGTGGCGACAACACGCGCAAATGTTCCAATCACCGATCGCCCCACGCGCCTCCGTTTGTTGTTGTTCGTCGATTTCACATTGGGGGTCAAAATTGTGGGCGAATGCCACTCCCCCCACCACCTTCCCCGAGATGACGTCCGGCCAGTCTGAAAGTGTAGTCAAAGTTACTGCGGGGGGGGAGGGCGGGGAGGGTCTCAATCTCTCCCAGAGGTCGCAAACGGGTTTTGATTCCTTACCCGTACCCGGCCGCACCAGGGTCGCAAACGGGTACCCGTACCCGGCCGTATCCGTACCCTACCCGTACCCGGCCGGGTACGGGTATCGGGTACCTGATTGCGACCTCTGAGATGAAGCCATGTTGCAGGTGCGGGTGGGTTGATTCTAGGAACTTGAATTGTGAGAAGAGACAAGTCGTTGGGAAATGAGTGACAAACAGTTACTCAGCAGTGACTCACGGTCTACCCGTACCCGTACATAGCCGCACCAGGGTCGCAAACGGGTACCCGTACCCGGCCGGGTAGCCGGGTATCGGGTAGGGTACGGGTATCGGGTACCCGGTTGCGACCTCTGATCTCACCCCCTCTCTCTCGAGCCACCTTCTAGCCGAGTTGGAGGGCTCTTCCTCCAGCAGCGGAGCGGGCAAGCAATTGGAGGGGCTGCTCGTGTGGTTTGGGGGTAGGGATCGAGCTCCTAGTGTTTTTGATCGGATTGGGTACGTACGGTTTCGAGGTAGTGGTTAAGGTTCCGGTGGAATTGTTTGGTGGAAGAGTGAAGAGCTGGGGTTTGGTTGGTTAGTACGGTTAAGCTCAGAGTTTGATTTAAGGTCTGGTTAAGCTGGATAGAATTAGGTGTGACTAGGGGATGGTGGTGGAGTTGGGGTTATGGGTTGGCTAGGATCAGTGCTGGGGTCTGGGTTGATCATTGCGGTAGGGGACAGGATGTTGGGTCTGATTGGCTCGCAACTTCGCGATCCCAAGTGCGTCCCTTCTCGCCCCCTTTTGGCACCGCGAGCTTCACGACCCTGCGCACCCAAAAACAGGTATCGCGGGGACCCCCCCCGGCCCCCGCCTTGGCGATTTGATTTGCCCCGCATTTTGCGCGGCCTGCGAACGCCGCCGGAAAATAAAAAAATATATAAAAAATCGGGCAAAAATGAACAATCGCCAAAACGAAATGCGCGCGACATTTAGACGGAACCCGGTGGGAGTCGTCGCGGAGCTGTGCTGCGACACGGAATCCTGCAAAAACAACACCGGCACACGCAGTTGAACTCCTCGGGGTGAGCCCCCCACACACTTACGTGTGTGTGTGAGTGTGCGCGCCCGTGCGAGTGTGCGCGCCCGTGTGCGCGCGCGCGCGCGCGGTCAAAACCCGTCGCTGTTCGGTCGTATCGAGGTCTCCCGCTGTAAAACGGACAAATTGTGTTTATTTTTTTATACTGTAATACTAAAGGAGACGACTTTGGACGAGACGTGGTGGCTTCGTCTCGCGAGTGTCTCCTAGCTGACATCCCCCCACCCCCTCCACTTGTCAATAAATTACAAAACACGTCTGCTTGGAACTTCGGAGCGCCGCCCGTCTGGTTTAATCGCCGAGGTTGTAACGACGACGACCGCTGGCGATGCTCTTTACCAATAAAAAGCCTCGCCGAGTTCTCGCAAGACTTTGTTTTTGGGGGGGTGGGGGGTTGGGGAGGTCATGCGTTGGGGATATTTGTACCCCGGGTCGGGCACGTGGCGGAGAGAAACCGGAGCAAGACCCCCACCGGGCACACGAACGCCGTTAACGGTCAAAGGCTCCGCACAGACGATCCATTCCAATCATCAATCCGACTGCTTCGCCTGGCAGTGCGAGCCGACTCCACCGTGCGTGCCTTCCAAGTCGACCCACTGCTGGATGAGAGCCTCCCCCCGCGCGCCTATGCGGGTCACGAGAACCAATTTTGATATTTCACCACGCTGATCAGTGTGGGTTGCCGGTAAGACGGTGCGGCATAGGCACGGAAGCATAGAAGTACAGCACAACAATGGATTTCACTGCACTGCCCTCTACTGCTCATCTCGTGGCTACGCGAGCCCTATGTCAACGTGTTTGTGGATGGTGGCCACTCGTGCAAGCACTGTCCAGTGTTTAACCCTGCTTAGTTTCCTACATACGACAAGATTGTCGTAAGAGGGGATATTGATCATGTAAGGCACTGCCCCCCCCCCCTTCCCATCAATCTCGTGTTGCCATTACCGATGCCCCAAGTCACACTGGTCCTGGTCTCCGAGTTCCCACCTGGTACAAAATCAACTTGATCATATTCACTACGATCCCTTGAGCCTCACTCATTCATTCCTCTTTCACCCGTGTTCAGGACTCGGCTCCACCAAACCGATGGTGTCGTCTCATCCACACGGTTCAACAACCGTACCGCGGATCACAACACCTCACCCACCCACTTACAGACTCTACACCGCAGGTTACCCAACACCACACTCATCCACCCACTCACTCATCCACTCATCCACCCACTCACCTCACCCACCCACATATAGACTCTACACCGCAGGTAAACACACCACACTCACTCATCCACCCACCCACTCATCCACCCACATACAGACTCTACACCGCAGGTTACAAACACCACACTCACCCATCCACTCAC